>JBBBDQ010001218.1:535000-1135000 GCA_037127315.1 Ascarosepion bandense | reverse complement strand
TCTCTTTGAACAGAAGGAGAATTTAAATCCACATTATGCAACACAGTAAAAGAATCCCCTGTAACTCTTGAGCAAATCAAGCGAGAAGTTCTAAACAAGGAGTTTAACAGGAAAACCAAAACCAAAATTTGTGAAAAGTACAGACTTCAGATATTTTCTCTCTATGTAACAAAGTACTGCGATATAGTGAACGAGTTGTCATTCCCACAGCACTACAAAAGAATTCTGAAAGATTTCCATCCGGGCCACCTACCAAATAAATTTTTCTGGGAAATGGGTACTATTGAGAAAAAAGCAGGGAATATAGTCTACATAATTAAAGGTCCCCAGTTTACTCCCAAAAGACATTTAAACCATATCAGGAAACACTTGTATAAGGATGAAAAACCTTATGCGCAGTCATGTATACTGGCTAAACATGGATAAGAACATCAAAAACATCATAAAATTCTGTAAATACTATGCTTTGACAGCTAAGGCACCTCCAATCAAATATAGCCCTTGGCCCAAAATGTACTGACTATGGCCTCAAATTCATATAGATTTGCAAGCTCACTAGACAGATTCTACTATCTTATAGTAGTAGATAGATTTTTTTTTTTTTTTTTAATTTGCCCAAAGTTCTTAGATGTAGAAATCCCATTACAGAAGTTACAATCAATTTTTGACAGGGACTGTTCACCAGATTTAGGGTACTCGATTGCTTAATGTCAGACAATGGGACACAACTTACGTCTGGTGATATTAAGGATTTTGTGAGACCTTCCAGATCAATTATATCACTATCATTTTATATCACCCAAGGTCCAACGGACAGACCGAGTGTTTCATTGACATGCTGAAAAGAGCCCTGAAGAAAGCTGTGGGCACACCCACAAAAAAAAGCCCCTACAGCAGTTCCTTCAGGTGTATAGAATCATGTCCAACAACAACACACCATCATTACACTCAGCCAAGATAATGTTTGTGCATAAAATTAGGTCTGTGTTTGACAAGCTACTTCTCAAACAAACAAAACCCGGACAAACAAACAATACCTACAAAATGCTACCAACCTGGAGAGAACATTTTTCCAGATGTTTCCGGATAATAAGTTTTTCTGGGAAATGGATACTATTGAGAAAAAAGCAGGGAATATAGTCTACATAATTAAAGGTCCCCAGTTTACTCACAAAAGACATTTAAACCATATCAGGAAACACTTGTTGGACAATGCTGACAGCAGTCCTCCTGAAGAGAGAGTGAAATCATGGATGTTTTTTACGATACTTTTGATATGCCAATTCTGCAAGCGGCCCTGGAGCATCACCGTTTAAAGAGAAAAAGAAAAATGAGACTTTATTGTCATTAATCCAAAGAGGAAAAGTATTAAGACTCCTGCAGAGTTGATATTTAAATGGGGAGGTGTTATGGTAATTTACCCATGCACACATGAACTCTTCCAAGTAGAAAGAAACTCGTGGAGAGCGTGGCAGCAGAGAGTCCTCAGAAGAGAAGCCCCCGTCAAGCAAGTGTTTCAGCCCTTATCTCCTGACACTCTAGGGCGGTTGGGCCACACCCGGTTCATGACTCCGGATGTCCCTCTGCTGCCCCTTTTTTTTTTTTGGGACGAGCCACGGATGGGATCCGTGACCTTCTGGATATGCTCATTTTCACTCAAAGACTCCCGCACTAACCACTTAGCCAAAGGTACACCTGATATTTGTAGGAAAGTTAAGCCTTATGAAGTTCACTTTTATTCCTCCTTGACCAGATCCAGCTTGAACACCTCTCTGCCGCTTCTGCCATTGCTTTCAGGGCTCTGGTTTTTTCCCTCCCTGCAACTGAGAGCTGTTTCATGAGGCTGTATGCAGACGCTCCTACAAACCCCCTAGCTCCAATTTCTGCAGTGAGGACTTTGACCTGGTAGTCTTCTCTCCTCAGGCTGTTTGCCAAATCAGCATACTTTTCAGTCCTTGTAGATTTGAGCTGCCTCCATTCTGTTCTCATATGGCACTGTGAGTTCTATCATAATCAGCTGCTTGGTTGACTGAGTGTGGACTACTATGTCTGGTCTCATGCAACTCTTGCTGATGATCTCTGGGTGACCCTTCCATTCTGGGAGGTCTGCAGTGCACTCCCAGTCATCTGCTCTGTCCAGCATACTCTGCCTGCATGTTCCAAGTGGTACTGTTGTTCTTGGCCATGATTTGCTGCCTCCTGCCGTGAAGAATGTTGCGGATGCTATTGGAATCCTGATTTTCCCTTTTGTGGTGTTGGTACTAGCCCAGACTACTTGTACAATCTCTTTGAACATTTGGTTGTGCCTCCATGTGTACCTTCCTTGAGCCAGGGCTACTTTACATGAGCTTAGGACATGCTCTACTGTTTGTTTTTCATGGCAGAGAGGGCATGAAGGATCGTCTGTTTTTCCCCACTTCACCAGGTTTGCATATGAGGGCAGAAGGTCATATGCAGCTCTGAGAATGAAGCTGATCCTGAGAGGGGCCATGTGCCAAATGTCATTCCAAGTGAGACTTCTTTGGAGTGCATTCTCCCACGTTGTCCATTGCCCTTGCTGGCTCTGCTGGACTGCTTTTTGGAGTCTTTTTTGGTCTTCTTTTCTCATCTCCTGAATCATCATGTCTCTTTTGGCTTTTCCTTTGGCCTTTGACCACCATTCAGTTTTGGTCATCCCCAGTCCTTAACCTGTTATTTCTCTGATCTTGAGACTTTCTCTGGCAGAATCCATTGCCTCTTGAACTTTCCATTTTCTGCCTGTCTTCAATTGGGGCTTGATTGCTTCTACCACCCTGTCTCCTGAGTCCTCCAGCATGCTGTGAAGTCTGATCTTCCCTGCTTTATATTCCTCCAGGATGGATTTCAGTGGTAGTTTCAGCTTTGCTTGGCGACAGTACAGCGCTATGTCAGTCAGACAGGGTGGGACACCAAGGCATTTCCTTGTGAACTTGCTGATTTTGGCTTCCATTGCCTCCACTATGCTGGTGCAGATGTCGTATATCATCAGGGGCCATAGGAGCTTTGGTATCAGCATGAACTGCAAACACCAGACCTTGTATTTGCCAGGGAGCCCACACTGGTCAATGGTCTCCAAACCTTCTTCCAACATCTGCTTGGTTTCTTTTGCTCTTTGTGTGTCTTTCAGCATATCATCATACCACCTTCCAAGGCTCTTGACTGGCCCTTCTTGTGACTGCCGGAATTCGGCCACTTTTCCTTTTCTCAGTGAGAGACTCCGTGATTTCTTTGGCTTGAACTTCATTCTAAATGAGGCAACTATGTTGTCCAGCCTCTCCAACACATGGCGTGTCACCTCTTCTCTGGATGAAATCACCATAGTGTCATCCATGAAGGCCTTGAGAGGGGGCATCTTGTATCCATCTCCAAGGTCTGTTTGTCTTACGTTGCTAGTTGCTGCTTTCAAGATGACTTCCATTGCCAACACGAACAGTATTGGGGAAATTGCACAGCCCATTGCAATGCCCACCTCCAAGTTGATCCAATCTGTCATATACTCCTTGGTAGAGAACCGCATTGAGAAGCCACTGAAGTACTTCTTGAGCATGTCGCGGATGTTCTCTGGCACATGGTACATCTCCAGAGCCAACTGTATCATCTCATGGGGTACAGATCCATATGCGTTTACCAGATCAAGCCACACCACGTCCAGGTTTCTCTTTTCTTTTGTTTTTGCTCTTTGGATTGCAACTATAAATTTAAATTGTAACTTATAAACTTCCAACTATAAATAAGCAGCAGTTTCTGCTTTGTGGCAGAAGTCTATTCCAGCTTTTTTGGTTAGTATTTTCTTTAAGTTCAGATCTTTGTTAGTGCATTATTGTAAGTACATAAATTATATTTGTACTCTGCGATATTGTCTATATTCATCCTTTTCGTTCATCTGATTTTGTGAACTTTTGTTTTAAATTTTTGTGTTGAGGGGAGACCAGGTCCATTATGGTTCCATCTCCCCAGCCATCCGTTTCTACCGATTCATCGATGATGACACCTTCACCGTCAGTATGGACCAAGACCCCTTTGAAGAAAGACGTTAAATATTACCTGAAAATTCAAGAAAAATACAAGGATTTTATTGTAGGCAACAAGCTGGTAGTAATTCCTGATGTTGTCAATGTTGTCACAGCAAAGAAGATCTTCCTGCTGACTTCAGATGTAAAAACCTGAAAATTTGTTGGTGTCAGCCTAAATATTATACAAAAAATTTTTTCCTAAAAGCAATAACTGCAAAAGAATATTTTCAACAAACTGGAAAGCAAGAAGTAGTAAGACATTTGTTATAAAGTTTGGAAAGAACAGGAACCAGTTAAGAAGCACATTTCTTTAGAACAACTGCAGGGATATAGTTGAATAAACAACCCTTTTGAGGATCTAGTTTGGAAATGATAGCAGAAACCATGGACAGAGTTTTGGGCATATCACTCAGTAGAGCCTCCATTCTAGTGAGTAAATCAGGCAGTTTGTTTTGTTTAATGGCATATCAACTCCTAGAGGGTCATTTAATGCCAAAGCAAATATGGTTGGAATTTTATATTTGTGTATTATTTTGTAGTAAAATAAAATCAAGTTTTTTGTTAACATAGGCATGTTAAAAATTATAGTTAATTTTTGTATTTATAAATTATACTTATGCTAATTTTTTTTTTTAGATTTTGGTAAATGGGTGTTTCTTTTGAGAATTTAAAAATGTTATCTGGGTTGACTATATTACCTGCTCTTTTCTAGATAGACTGTAGCTCTGCCACTTTCCTATGGTTGGTTTTATTTTATATAATTTATAATTTTATATATTTATTATTGTTTGGGCAAAAGTCCCAAAGCTCTTACCACCTTTTTCTATATATTTGTTGATGGCCTGTTTCTAGTCTGTGTATGGTATATTTCCGTTTGTTTTAGTCCTAGTGATTTCTTTGCTGCTGTATAGGCTCTGTCATTTCCCTGGATGCCAATACGACTCGGTATCCAGCAGAATATGATGCATTTGTTTTTTTGCAATGTCATTGATTCGATTCAATAGTTTAACTGCTAGTTGGTTTGTCATTATCTTTTTTTTAAATGATACAAGTACTGACATGGTGTCCAATTCTTTAGAGTTATTGTTATGATAATAATCAGACAGAAATACTCTAAATTAGTCAAGAGTGGAGGTGCAAAAGAATTTATGAGCAAAGCCAGCTGCTTTATCTGCAATAGGTCAATACTTCAAACTGATTAAAGAGAGGAAGCACTGAGGTTCAGCACACTCTTACAGAGCCACCAGTAATCTCTAGACCCAAACTAGAGTCTATTCTAAGTGTCTAATTCTATCAGTGAATAGTGATTGCTTCTTTAAGGACATGCTTGCACTCATCAGCAACAACAAAAAAATGTCTGTTACAATTGGACCTGCACCCTAAGAAGTGATTCCTGTGGGCTATAGCAGCTGAAAAGCAGCAAAGAACCAAAGAAAAAAATTGTGGTTTCACCTGGTATTTCATTTTCATGCTGAAAATAAAGATTCAATATCAGCTTTCACCCAGAGAGATACCTCAGTGGTACATTTATGAAAAGGATGATTAAAAATATCATTCCACAGAGCATCACAAAGAAAAGCATAAAATGAGTCCCAATCAGAGTGTTGATAGCAGAAAGATGTTCTGTTAATAGAGGGTTCTTAACTGACAGTAAAGTAGAAAGCGATATCTATAATCATTACCATCTGGTCAGAGTTATCAAGAAGACATAGCTGAAGAGCTATTAATGCATTTTTAATCCAATATCTTTAATATAAACATTATTTTCATTGAGTTTACAGGTTTGAGTTGGCATTCCTGTTACTTTTGACAGGGAAACCACTTTAAAGCCAAGCGTGCCTAAACAATAAGGCTACAGGAAGCCATCATGACAAAGCAAGACTTCTCTTCAGAGTCTACTTTACATATCTATAAGTCTACCATTCAGCCAGGCTTGGAATATTGCGGCCATATATGGTCTGATATGTATCTAGAGCTTCTTGATAAAATCCAAAGAATTGGCAATATTAGTGGCCTGGCATCTCAGCTACAGCCACTTTCTCAATGCCGTAAGGTTGCCTCCCTTTGCCTTTTTCTGTAAATACTTTCATGCTAATTGTTTGAATGAGCTATTCACTATGGTGCCAAGACTCTTTTAATTTATGCACACTCACATTACCAGACTAGCAATGAGGTCTCACCAATTTACAGTCGAGCTAGATGTAACCATAAATTCTATGCTAAACGTTTTTCTCACAATTCTTAATTGTGAACATCCTTTTAGCTCCATGGTTTCCAGCTAATTTTGATCTTCAAAAATTTAAATGTCAATTGCTATCTGCTGGTTGTCTTCCTGGTAAGTTTTCCCCTGTTCTCGCTCCTTAGCAATGTTCCTGTTTCTAACTCTTCCAAACCTAGTAACCCCTTGCATCTCTGTGGCTTTACTGCTTTGCTTAGGGTGTACTTGATTCAAAAAAATAAATAAATAGCTCTAAGAAATGCCTATCTTCTATTGGAACCTTTCAGAAACAATATCTGATAATTTTATTTTCATTGAAAAAAAAAAAAAAAAAAAAAAAAAAAAAAAAAAGGTATTTTAAACAATGTATTTTTTAATCCAACAATATTTCTTATTACTATATTTTTAATGAATACACATATTTGAGTCACTATCCCAGTTATTTAAATACATAAAATAATATAAACCAGCCTAGAAATTGAAAAGAATTGAATATTGTTTTGTCATGGTATCCAGTGGCTTATTAGCAGATTATGGCCACATCATATTCAAACACTAGTTCTTATACAATCATCAAAATTAAGAAATGTTGAGTTTTTTAGTAACTAGATGTGTGACCAGTTCAGAATAACAAGGTGGTGTAAGCATGGGTGTGTGGATGGTGTAATAGATAACAGCTCAGAATTGTTAATTAAAGAGCCAAGCTCCAATTCATGTTGTATTCGTTATATTCACTTATGCATAAATACCCTTGGGAAAGGTATGTATCCACCTCTTCTCCCTCCAGCTGTAGGTTAATGAGTAAGATTTGTATCACTAAATCATTATCTTTTAAAAAAAATAAAAAAATAAAAACAAAATCTCAGAAGAATATTTTCTGGTTTTAAATAACCTAGAAAGGGTTGATAAGTGGTAGAAAACTAATCAATCAATTAGTACGGTATACTTTAACTAAAAAAGGGGTTTACCTGATGAAAAAAAAAGTTAGTAGAGATTCGGTTCTTATTGTGAAGAACATTTTTCTTCAATAGGGCTTCTTGATGTATAGACTGGTTGATGCTAATTTCCCATGACAGGTATATCAAGTCAAACATGTTTACCCACTAAAAATAGGTTTATGATAAGAAATTAAATTATTTCATTGTTAAACATTCAGAATGTGTTATTTTGCATTCAGTTACTTTAAAAAATGGTTTCAGTTTTGTTTAGTTACACAGGCCTACAAAGTTTTTTTTAAAATGGTGCATAAAATGCTGTGGTAAATTTTGACAATTTTGGTAAACTGGATCTAAAAATAACATCCGTTTTCATTAGCTCATGTTCTAAAATTTTATTTCTTACATTTCAAAAAAAAAAAAAAAAAAAAAAAAAAAGTGATCATAATTAGGTTAGATTTAAAAGAAAAAAAAAATGCTTGTTTGTAAAATTTTAAACAAATTTTTATAGTAAAATGGCCAACAATATATTTTATCTGTAGTTGAATTCATAAAACTATGTTCAAAATATTAATATTCCGGCATTAAATAACCCACAGAGGTTGATATGCTACTAAAAATCAAACCACAAACATGAAAGAACTTGTTCATGATACTAATCCATAATATCTTACAGTTTCTTAAAGAAGTCAAACTGTATTCAAAAATATAACTTCAACAAAACTACAACATAAAACACATGCATCATCGCCTCTCGTAATTATGTCCACACAAACATGTATATGCACAAAAGCAGAATATGTATGTATTGTGTATTCAATTGTGATAGCAGAATAACATTTTTATTACTCCAAAACACCCAAGAAAATTAAATTTCTGCATTAAATGACCCATAAGGAGTTGATATGCCATTAAACAAATCAATCACAATGTTTAATGCAAAATAAAGTATAAATTCTGTGCAAAAAAAATAACCATAAATGATTAAAATTCTAATATTGAAAGCAAATGGTACTCATAGTAAGAAATTTTACGAATGAATTCATTTTCAGTAGTTGTCAGCGGTTATTCTTGTTATGTTTGGCATGTGAGTAGCAGTAGTCATAGCAAAGCTCTGCATATCCTCTGTGATGACAGGCTATTTTCTGTCTTACATCTCCAGGTACTCTGTATATCTGTCTTTTCATTTGCATATGATACTACACCTCCCTGAATCGAAGAGGTCATACACCCTTGTTTTTGTCCTAATTTTTCCAGAAATTTTTTTGTATCAGTGTAATTTCACTGCTCGTATTAACTTGCAAGTTAAATACTTGGCCATTTATCCTTATTTTTTTCTCTACTCCAGCTTCTTCTTCGGAGGAGTCAACAGCTTTTACTTTTATTTGCATACATTCTGAAAATGATCTTTTTTTGCAATTTGAGCATATTTTTCTCCAAAGCTGGACATTTATACTTGTCTCTCATATGACTTTTTCCAAAATATTTATATTTAATTATGAATTTCATAGTACTTATCCTATATGTTTTGAATTCTTCTTTTGGTTGATTAAGTTCTCTAATCAACTTCCATTGTTGTAAAAATTCAATGCTAGTTTCCAAACTCATTCTGCTACTTTGCAGACATTCAAGTATTTTGTATTTGTGGTTTTGATCTTGCAATCCTTCAATTAATCTCAGAATTGATTCATCTTCATATGCTCCCAAATTTTCAAACTCACAATACTTTGCTGGTTCTTTCAATCTATGTAAATATTGCATAATGGACTCCTGTGGTGCTTGTCTTGTTTCCCAAAAACTTGGTTCTTTCAACTGTTACCATTAATATAATCTTTCTTTGGTCTTTATATATATATATATAGAGATTTTTTTTTTTTTTTACAACTTTCACAATTTGTTCAAACATCATTTCTTCTAACTCACTTGGATAACACATTGTCGAAATCTTCTTCAGTTTTACATCCCACTGTAATAAGAAATAAATCAGTTATCTTGTTTTCTCCTCCATCAGTCTTTGAGTCTTAATTTCTTTACTCTTGCAAATGCTGCAAAAATTCTCCATGCTTCTACATGCTCTGTGAGATCTAGTGAAATCATGGATCCCATCAGTGACACCACTGTTATGTTTCACATGCCAAGATCCTGGGCATGATGGTAAACTGCAACCGGCAACAAGGCCTCTGATTGGAAGGTTGTGAGGAGCATGGAACCACCTCTTAATTACTGTTGTTCACAGGTCCACCCTGACTGAGTGGTAGCACCTGTTAGGGTTCCAGCTATGGGTAAATAGTTAACCCCCAAACAGGGGTCAAGACACTATGAAAATATAGAAAATACAGTTTTATAGAAACATATACATAAAAATAGACTTTTATGGAAAAATATACATTTTTGAAGGAAAAAATTCTTACCATAACACATTTTTGAAGGAAAAAGATTATTCTCAGCAAAACATTTTTGAATACAAAACTAGAAAACATTTTCAGTTTTCAAAAATAAAAAAAGAAAACAAATTTTCATTAAGATCTGACTAAATCAACCTTCTTACTATAATCGAACATTAAAAAAATACCTTAAAACCCCACCTTTTTGGCATTAAATAAGACTCAAACTCACATGCCAATGTGAGTAGCAGTAGTCACAGCACATCTCTGCATGTCTTCTGTGATGACAGACTATTTTCTGTCCTACTTCTCCAAATTATATATATATATATATATATATATATATATATACACACACACACATATACACAGAGGTCTCTTCATTTGCATACAATACTACAATTCTATTGTCCCATCTTCGTTGATAACATTCTTCCATAGCTTTAATGTCTTTTTGGAATCTTTCACTTTGTTCATCATTAACATTGTTCAAATTAAATTATATTACTGACAAACAAGTTTATATCACAAATGTTTGGTAGAGATTATATAAAGGGATTATATCCAAGGACTTTCCAATGTTCATAATTTAGAACAATACAATTACACAGTCATCATCATAACCATCCACTTATATCCTGTCGTTCATCATTCTAATATTACTGAGATCATAAAAAAAAAAAATACTGAAAAATGCAATAAATAAAATTAGTAATTTTATAGCTCCATGTTTCCTCTTTAAATCATATCCTTTCAGAATGCAGATAATCACATCTTTTCAGGTTGTTTTTATAGAAATTGCTAGGACATCTATAGAAAGATACTTCATGGTTTTGAACTCAGAGTGGCCCTTCTCAAAGACTGGTCACCACTCAACACTAGAAAACCCAATCTACCCTGCTATTTAATACATTAGCTGGGGAGGGAGAAGAGACAGTCATATCTTTCCAAAATTGCAAAAGAGAATGCTATAAATTAGTATTTTTTTTTTTGTTTTTAATCAGTATCATGCCATGCAAGGCAGTAAGTAAAGCCACTAAGACACAAGAAGTTAAGGGTGTAGAAACAGAAACATTAGTAATGAGCAGGAAGAGAAACTAGTAATCAGGAGGACAGTAGGTAGTGAGTGACATTGCAAAAAGACATGTCAAAAAGAGAAATACCAAGTAAAAAATTTTCATGCAATATGTTGTTTCAAAATGTAACTGACACTGGTCTATAAATGGAAACTAATTCATTAAATATAAAGCAAAATAAAAAAAAGTTATGGAAACAAAATTGAAAAATCTAATTAAGACAGATTCAATGAAATAAAAATAGAATTTTTTCATTACCCATAATTCATTAATCAAAAAGGTAACAAACAAGTATGGTATTACTACATAACAAAATATAGGTTAATGGCTTAAAAAAAATAAAAATAAAAAATAAAAAATGTATTATCCATTATATAATCAATAAAACAGATGCATTTTAAATGGAGGCTTTTGTTGTTAAATGGTGCATTGACAATATGGATAATATGCAGTACAAATAGAGAAATCAATCAAGAAATATAAATCATGTTAGGAACTAGAAAACAGCAAGTTTAAGAACAAGATGCAAGGATGATATAGCCTATAAAATGCAGAAAGCAAAAATGTTGAATGTTAAATAGCTTTAACAATAGAATAGGCTATATTCGTTCACATCTATATGGAATTAATGGTGACTGTTACTTATATATCATTCAAATTTTAACTGATTAAAACAACTTTTTCAATGAAAACAAAACCTGCAAATTGATCTTAAGCTTTCTTAGTGATAGACTTATTTTAGTTACCTACTTGCAGGCCTTTTTAATTATTTTACAAGGATACATTTTGGACAATCTAACTTATCAGAATGTACGAGTTATACAGTTTAAATATCCATTTATTATTTACAATCTCAGCACTGTGATAGAAATCACAGACCAGTAAATATGTACAAATGAATGACAAAACAAAAATGTAGTGACATATGATCACAGAAGAAACTTTTTAGAAAAGTGACAGTTTTATTTATGGAATCAAATCATTTTTGTCTGAATTTCTGGAATGAAGAGTTATTTAGTTAGACTAATGTCTTCATTGTTGTCAATGTCAGAATGTTTCTATCAATTTGGGTAACCTTCATGAAATTTCAAACAGAACCCTTGATGCAATCTAGAGGGGTAGATTGCTTATGTCTAGGGATATTCCATCTTGGTTAATTGTTAAGTTATTCCTAGTCCCATTTCTACAGAGTCCTCAAGCATCAATACTACCTATCCCAGGGACTGAACTCACAATTATGTCACCAAATTAACTAACCAACACTTTAATCCCCTAGGTCAGAGATTCTCAACCAACATGCTGTGGCACACTAATGCACTGCGTGATCCTCTTAAGTGTGCCGTGGAAATATTGTCTCAGCATATATATGTATACAGGGTGCGATGGATGAATTGTTGGCAAAATTATGCAAAAATGAAAATGCTGACATCTCATTTTAACAGATATATTTACCAAATTACACAAAAATATCTAATTACTAAAGAGTAAATTTATTTAAAAATCGGCATTGGCTTCAACTATGGCCTCCAGACAACTTCAGAATCTCCTGCATCTCTTCTGGATGATCTCCTTGTTTAACTTGATGAATGCTGCCATAATCCTTGTTTTCAGTTAATCTTTGGTGCTACAAGGACTTTTGTTGGTCTCACACTCAACGGCAACCCACACATAATATTCAAATGGGTTGTAGTGTGGGGCACTGGGTGGTCAGATGTAATGGATGATGTGGTTGCAGAAATTGTCTGATAGCTATGACTGAATTCTCCTGCTTGTATGGTATAGTGCAGACATAGGATCTTCCAGCAGCCATCCTCCTGACCAACAGCACTTAATAAAAGCCTCCATGTTGAGTGTAAGGCTATGTGGGAAGATGGATGCAGACATAATGTCACCATACCACTGATCACTCCAAACACCTTTGTAATTACCATCAGATTGACACCTAAACACTCTGAAATGTTCATATTAAAGCATCCAGCATGCAGTTTCCAAATTTCTGGTGGAGTGAATTGTGTCATGGTGTTCTTTTTCTCACAGACAGTGCCCAACTGACCCTACTATGTTATGCAGTAAGCAAAATAAAAAAAAAATGTGTATACGCTAAATTAAAACAGAAAACACATTTGCCCATCGCACCCTGTATATGTATGTGTGGAAGTAGTAATCGTACAGCATTAGTATTTGAATAAACAAACAAGTATTAAACTTTTTCCAATAATTCTTTTCACTATTCTTCTGTTGTGTCATTCTAAATACTTTATTTTAATATTCATTTTATAAAAAATATTTTCATTTTTTTTAATTTAGCTTTGAAAATCTTTATTTGAATAAATGAATATTACCCTTTTTTTCATATAATTGTATTTAACATTTTATTTCAAAACATTTAAATGTATACCCTTTCAAAATTTTGCTAAGTGTGCTGATATTTCCATATGCTCCTATGTGTGCCCTCACTTAAAAAGGTTGAGAAGCACTACTCTTGGTCATTGTTCCATGAAACAATATTGAAGATACAATTTTGTGGTTTAATGTTCTTGTCTCATCTGCTTTAGCCTTGTCATGTTTAACACTCTCCACTGCCACTTTCTAATAGGATTTACTATAATTTCATTAAAGAGAGAGAGAAAAGAAAAGAGCAATAAACAAAATTAGTCTTTTTATAAAATTTTTTTATAGTTTCTTTCCTTTTTGCCTAAGAGATATTAGTTGCTGGTATCTCTGGCACACAAGATTCTTTTTTCTTAATGCTACCATGCTAAGCCTACTTTTTCTTCCATACATCATTAGCAATATCTAATTCCATTGTCTCACCTCTACAGCTTCAATCAATCATATATTTAAAGATAAAAAAAAAAAAAGGAGGTTTGAGTGAGTTTTTTTAACAGCATATTATGTGGGTTATTTAATGCCAAAAAAAAGGTAGGGTTTTAAGGTAATGTTTTTTTTAATATTCAGCTATAGTGAGAAGGTTGATTTAATCAGAGTTTAATGAAATTTTTTTTATTCTTTTTTATTTCAGAAAACTGAAAATGTCTTCTAGTTTTGTATTCAAAAATGTTTTGCCGAGAATTTTTTTCCTTCAAAAATGTTATTTTTTCTTCGAAAATGTATATAATTCTATAAGTTTATTTTTATACTTTCATAGTGTTTTGACCCCAGTTTGTGGGGGGGGGGGGTAACTATTTCCCCTTAGCTGGGACCCTAACAGGTGCTACCATTCTGAGTCAGGGTGGACCTGAGAACAATAGCAATTAAGAGATGGTTCCATGCTCCTCACAACCTTCCAATCAGAGGCCTTGTTGCTGGATGCTGTTTACCGTCATGCTCAGGAACCCATAAAAATAGGGGAAGAAGTAGGAATAAAAATACAAGATGCTATTAGCCTTTTCTCATACCAAAGACCCAAATATTGGGAGGTGTGGGAATAAAACTGTTATTCTTTACAAATGTCCATGTTAACTAAGTATGCCTATGAATTTTGCAAAGGACAATATCAACAATAAATATTCATAAATGAAGTCCATCAGTTAAGTGCCATACATGATACATGCTTTGGGCGAGCATGTCTTGAAAGAGACTTGACTGACTGGGCAGAAGATTATCTCGCAATAGGTTGCCATTGCTTTCTGCGATGGCCTGGTTGCCAGCCAAGGCTATAGAACCCAATCTCTTCTATTATTTAACCCATAACTAGAGGGGAGAGAGATTAATACCTTTCCCAAGGGTATTTGTGCATAAGTGAATGCAAGAAATTCAACTGGAATTCAAACTCGGCACCCTGATTTGTCATTCCAAATTTATATCCACTGCATCACAAGGCGTAGTTTTAAACTTGAAATTTGTGAATAAAAAAGTACAGATAACTCCAAGTCAGGAATCAATTTGATACTTTATTCATCTTATGAACAGTTCTCTTATGAAACAGAAAATAAATATTTTTTAATTCTGATAAATGTCATGGATAGAGAAAGATTTAATGAATGCTATTCTACAAAGAAATATTTTAAAAATTACCTACTTTTTGGTTTTTCTTCTTCACAAGTGAACCAGTTTGACTTAAGTGGTGCTGTAATTTCAAAACCTTGGCCGATAAAGGACTATAAACCAAGTTCCCAAGCAAATCAATATGCCCAAGATACAACATGGCAAAGATTTAATATTATCAGCAATTTACTGTAGGTAAAAGACCTGGTTTATCTAATGACAAATGTAAGCAAGTCTTCTCGGAATTGGTCAAGAGAGGTTACCAAAGAGTGTTCTTGATGGAATGTAACTTAGCTCTGTAGATTAGGAGTTGGAATTAATAATTTGCTTTCTGATAAGTTTATTTATGACACTGATATCAAAAAAAAAAAAAAAAAAAAAAAAAAAAAAAAAAAAAAAAAAAATTAAAAATGTATGCAACATAACATACATCAAATATCAATTGACCTTATGGTTATCTGCCAAATGATCAAGTAGTTATGCTCAAAATCAATCAGCCATATTTTTATTTCAATTTTTTTTTCAAGCAATCCTATCACCAGTGTACAATTACAAAATACTTAATGTAATCAATCATTAGAAATTATCTTGATGAAGAAATATAACAGTAAGAGAATGTGAAGTGAATTGATATATACAAGAAAACTGAATGTCAATTGTATTTGAAAACAGTTTTCTTTTTTCCAATTAAAACATAGCATTCAACGATATATTTAACTTTCCTATCACCTGAAGATATTTATTACATTTTCAATGAGTTTGTGTACTAGACAAGAAAGATGTATCCCAACTTGTACCATCAGCAGTATCACAAGTGAAGTAGCACCAACAACATTTACTACTAATCCATTGCTTCCACTCAATAAACAGCATTCAAATCTGTAACCGTAGATTGAAACAAAGAATCAACTGTCTGGAAATATGATTTAAAAGGTCAAAATAGTTACTCATGTTTTACAAGGAAAACAACAGAGAGGGTAAAAAAATACAATAGTTCCCATAAAATACAGGAATACCTCAATTAGTATGACTAATGTGTACATCAGTAACTATAAAAATAAATCAATTTTCAATAACTATGGTTAAACTGAAGAATGTTTTACTGAACCAATCAAGTATTATCTATGCACTAATTGAATTTTAGCATATAAAAATTTTAGTGGACTAATCAAAATGCACATTAATCGAGGGATTCCTGTATTAGAAAGTGTTAGAAGTAACAAAGTATGAGCAATAACAATGTTCAGAGAATTCTTTGGGAGAACATGATTGATTTTTTTTTTTAATCTACAATCTAGGATTTTGGGTTAGCCTCTTGCTGCTCTATTGATATTTCTAAGGCATATGTCCTGACAAACTACATTCCTTACTCTCAACAGCCCTGACCTTTAAAAGTTGGGATCCATCATACCATGTATACAAGTGTGAATCATCCTCATTCCTTTGTATTCCATTATTGAAAAGAAGTTCCATTCAGACAGCTTCTTCCCAAGAACTGCTGCTTTGTAGAACAGACTTCCAGGAGGATGCTTTCCCAATCACTATAATCTTGACCTCTTCAAGTCTAGAGCTTAATCATTATCTTTCCTGCATAACTACATGAACTTCACTTACCTTTTCTTATACTAGCTTACAACCATTTCATATTGAAACACCAGTTCCTATATAATCACCAAAGTTAAGCAACATCAAGCCTGGTCAGTACTTAAATGATTGACCACTTGTGAAAACCAGGTGTTGTAAGCTTGGATGTGCAGGTGCTGTAATGCATAAGGTCTCAGAATTGGAAATCAGAGAGAGGAGTTCCAGTTCCAGCCAGGTTCATTAAATGAACAAATACCCTTGAAAAAAGTTTGAATCTACCTCTTAAAATATAATGTGTCATGTCACATACAAAGGTGTGAATCATCTGTATTCTCTTTATATTCCATTGGTAAGTAAGAAGTAAGTTCCATCCTGACAGCTTCTTCCCAACAACTTTTAATTTATAAAACAGACTCCCAGCAGGTTGCTTTCCCAATCACTACAATCTTGATATCTTCAAGTCTAGAGTTAATATTTATTTTTCCTGTATAAACTCATGAATTTCACTTTAACAAGTGGCTCTTGGGCCTTGTATTAGCTGAACATTAATATTAAAGGGAAAAAAAAAAAGAGAGAAAGCTACTAGCTAAATAATTTTTCTTCACATAATACAATTTAGAAAGGAAATTAGCATGCCTGAATAATTCAAAGATTAATAAGTTGATGAACATCTTATTTATAAATTCCCAGAAGAGACAGGAATAAACACTTACAAATTATATTTAAATTCTAGTAGAATATTTCACCTCGCAGCTATTTTTTAATTTTTTTTTAATAAATGAGAATAAATATTTGAAATAAAATTGGATGAAATTACTTTTGTTAGCTAAAATTAAAGAGGAAAAAAAAATGTTCCATTTAGATTTCATAAGATAAAGACAATTGGAAACATTTCTTTATAGGCAAGGAGAGGGAAGCTACAAAATTTCATTATTACAATAAAAGCAGACATACTAAAAGCAATAGGAAATAAAAAGCAAGGTATTTTCTATTTTTGGTATATATTTTTCCCTTGCTTTTCTATTCTTTTTAATAAGCCATTTTTTACTAATCATCAAAATATCATTGAGGGGTTTTAACAAAAATAAAAGTAATCTATCTCCAAAATAATTTTTTAAAAAAAATTAACACTGCCCATTAAAATTTCTGTTTTCCAATTTAAAATTTTCTAAGGTGTCATAATTCTTAATGATTGAAGAAGTTCCACAACTATAAATATTTGCAGAAATTCTCCCTAATTATGTCATGAAATATTTCAAATAACCTTTAACAAAATATTACGATAACAAGTATAAATGGAAGTCATTATCTAAAGAAGAGGATACAAATAAAAAGTTTAAAAATTATCAAGATTATCCATTTTACTGAAGCAGACATTACACGCACAAGAGTATCATCACTGTCTATCTTCCCTTTCTTATATATGCTTTCTTTTACTCACTAAACCAAACAGCAGCTCTGACATCTTTTTCTTTCATCTTTGCTTGCAATCAAAATAGAATGGAATATTATTTATCTGAGGTAATGGCAAGGTGGGATTTGATTAACAATATATCAACTCTTTATGGGTTATTTAATGCCAAAATTTTATTGGGTGGGGGAGACTTTGAACTAATAAAAATAAGATATACATTATTCAGCTTTCACAACTGATAGAGGATACTCAGCTTTTGTGCATATGTATGTTTGCATGGGCATTATTATTAGAGATGGTGATAGGTGTGTTTTATGTTGTAGTTTTGTTGAATTACATTTTGGAACAAATTTTGATTCTTTTAAGAAATTGTAGGATATTATATAGATTAATGTCAGGAGAGATTTCTTTCATATTGGTTGTTTGATTTTGTTTAGAGGAATAGAGATTATTTAAAGCCAAAATCTATATATTTGGAACACAATTTTATGGCTTCAACTAAATATATTTTAAATGTTATTGTATGGCTTCAACTACAGATAAAGTGTATTGTTGGTCATTTTACTATACAAAATGTATTGCTGGTAATTTTACTATAAAAATGTACTTTTATGCTTTCATAGTGTTTTGTTTGGGGCTTCCCTCTTTGCCAATAGCTGGGATCCTAATAGCTGTTACCACTCTGGGTCAGAATGAATCTGGGAACAATAAAAATAAGATCAGAGGCCTTGCTACCAGATGTAGTTTATCATCATACTCAGGACTGGCAAGGTTTTAATGCATGTGCAAACTTACACATGGAGGAACAAACAAAATTATGATAGGATACTTTTATGTTAAGTATGATTTTTATACAAAGTCTTCATTTTTCAGAAATATTTTCTCTGCAATGGAGAATTAGAGTCAATTCAGCCATAACATTTTGCATTATCATGAAACAAATTGCAAATAACTATTTAAGGTTGTCCACAATTTTCTAAATTCTGGAAGATATTGAAAAGTATTTTTCTAAACTTTTTAATACAGAATAAAGATATATTTTGTTCTACACTGACAAAAAATAGAATTATAACACTCTGAAAGATCTGGTTACCTGAGACATGCTAGAGTAATGAATTGCAGCTCAAATTTAGAAATTGGAGAGCCAAGTTTGAATTCCAGTTGAGTTCATTAGATTCACTTATTTGTTAATACCCTTGGGAAAGATATGAATCCAACTCTTCTCCCACCAACTTTGGGTAAACAGTAAGACAGACTGAGTTCTATAACCTTGGATGACAACTGGTTTAGAAGAAAAAACAATTTAAAACTATATGTAGCCCTAGTGAAGCGCATACTATGCAGCTAAGGAAAGGATCGTTTGCACTGACTATGATCCTGACTATAGTCAACTAGATATTCTGATTAAAATTTAAGCCTTCATTTATCTTGCAATATTATAACACTCATGCCAATGTACCATCTAAACCGGAGCTTTAGACAATGATATACAGAGTGTGATGGATAAATTGTCTAATTTATACAAAAATGAAAATAACATGGACATCATTTTAACAGACATATTTACCAAAATTACACAAAGATATCTTGAAATATTAAAAAGTAAAAATGCTGTTCAAGCAAAGCAATGGCTTGATAAGTGTTATTCAGACTCTGCTCTGTCGTAAACAACAGTTAAGAGGTGGTATGCTGACTTTAAACATGGTTCTACAGACACAAATGATGCTGAATGCTCAGGTTGCCCAAAATCAACAACTGTCCCAAGAAAACACCAAAAACAAAAAAAAAAAAAATCCACAAACATGTTTTGGCCAATCATAAATTGAAGTTGTGTGATATAGCAGAGGAGTTGAACATATCAGAAGGCAGTGTATTCTCCATTTTGCATGAATATTTGTCAATGAGAATGCTGTGTTCAAAGTCTGTACCACATTTGCTCACAGTCAATCAAAAACAACAATACATTGACAATTCAGAGCATTGTTTGTAAGTGTTTCAACGCAACAAGAGTTTTTGTATAGATATGTGATAATGGATGAAGCATGGATCCACCACTTCACTCTGGAGTTAAATTAGCAGTCAGATGAGTGGACAGCAGCAGGTGAAAGCTGTCCAAAGCGATCAAAAATGAAAACATCAACAGGCAAAATTTTGGTCTCTGTATTTTGGGATGCGCAAGGTATTTTGTTCATCGATTACCTTGAGAAAGGAAGAACCATCAATAGTAAATATTACATAGCACTATTGGTGTATTTGAAGGAAGAAATCACTAAAGAAAATGGCCACAAATGAAGAAAAAAAAGTGATCACTAAGACAACGCACCATGTCATGAGTCAATCACAAAGATGACAAAACTACATGAATTTCACTTTGAATGGCTTTCGCATCCACCTTATTCTCCAGATCTGGTCCCCAGTGACTACTGCTTGTTTGCAGACTTCAAAAGAATGCTCAAGGGAAAGAGATTTGGCTCTAATGAAGAAGTGATATTAGAAACTGAGACATATTTTGAGGCCAAAAACAAATCATTTAAAAAAAAAAAAAAAAAAAAAAAAGCATTAAATTGTTAGAAGTATTGGAATCAGTGTATCACCCTAGAAGGAGACTATGTTGATGAATAAAGTTGATTTTTGTATAAAAGTTGTTGTTTTATTAGTTAAGCCCAGGATTTATCTAGTGATCTGTTACTTTTTCTTTCGGTCAATACAAAAACATTGACATCCAGTCATGACTTTCTAACTTCTTTCTAGTAATACCATTTTGTCTTCAATGACAATGTTCAGCTGTCAAAATGTGACAAGTGTGAATCTCTACAAGAGCAGTTTTTGTAGACTTCAGCAATTTACAATATAGTATACACATTTAGTACCCTAGCAAATATAAAAACAATAATCTTCCACCCCCACCTAAGAAAAGGGATTTAGATTTTACTATTCATGATGTCGACTCTTTTGGAACCATTCATGATTTTTTAATGCTTTGGATTACTACATGTTGGATTAATGTGGCTTAAATAAAGTGAATAAGAATGAAAAACAGCATGCACTTACCAATTCCTGCCACAAAAATGAACGGGAGAGAAAAAAATGATATCTGGTTGTAAGGTTTGACTTTTTACCAATTCCTGATTAACATTAATATATCTCTTTTCTATTCTTTCTATTCTACTTAACCCGCAACTGCTACTCTTCAAATCTAGCAAACAAAGCATGTTCTTACATGGCATTCCAAAACCAATCTAACTAAGCCAGCAGAAAAAACATGAGTGAACCCCCTTATCTGGATGTTTGTTACCCATAATAGTCGGGTCTTAGTTTATAAAAACTCTCCTTATTAGATTCTCTGAAGGTATTAAAGTAATCTTGGGTTTAATTTTTTAAAGTGGTTATTTTATACCTCCACCACCACCACCACCACCACCATGCATGGGTGATGTCTGGAAGGTTCTAAGATTTAATCTCAGTCCTTGATTTTGTATGGTTTGTATTTTTAAGATGGGATTCACACGTGGCACTGTAAAGGATGCATCCATATCGTAATTTTGATCTGATGCATGACGTATATATTCTTGCTTGACATATTCTTCCTAGACATGAGCAGTGAAAAGAAATAAAATAAAGGGTTCAGAATTCCCTGGATATCTATATACATCTGATGAAGTCCAGAGGACACAATAACCAAAATATTGTGATAACAATATCAAAGATTAGGACAATAATCTGAATATAAATAATATATAAAATCAATTGGAATGAAATATATATATATATATATATATAAGTTAAGTTTTATGCTCTCACACCCTGATTGAGCACTCTGGAAGAATGGTAGACTTTGAAAAACAGTAGCTACTCTGGCGTGTATGCATCGCTCATTCAGTCAAATGAATTAGAGCACTCTGGCTATTGGGCGCGTATAATGATAACATACGCGCTAAAAGGTCTGCCTTCTTCCACCGAACGCCCATAGCCCAGAGGTAGAATCGCCGACTGACACCAATCCAGTTGGGTTTCAATCCTGGGTTAAAAAGCCATCGGAGTCTAACCGTACTGATGAGCTGTGATACAGTGAAACAGATCTGTCTGCGGATGACAATATATATATATATATATATTTGTTGGTATAAGGAGTCATACAAACAACTAGTAAATAAAATAAATCTTTTAGAATTTACTTTCCCTATAAAATTTATTTTGTATTTTTCTTTTGAAAAATTAAGACGATGTTGCTTAGCGAAGTGAAAGATACAAATATCTAAATATTTGTCTAAAAGGAAGTAAAATGATGTATCTGAAGGAATTATTGATGTGTTCCCTGATGGAGATATAGGGCTGGGTAAGAGTGGAAAAATCTTCTGCCAATTTATTGGAATATGAGAGTCTCAGACCATTTTCAAGTAATCAATAGTGTCAAAAGACATTGCAAGTATTGAGAAACAACATATGTGAGTGACAGTTAAGCTAGAAATTGGATAATAGAAGAAACCAAACAGAGGAGCTAAGCTCAATTACAAAATATTCTAATAAAAAATTAATTTTGCACTGTATAGGAAACATCAGATTTCAAACATTTAAATTAAAAATGTCCATTTACTAGAATTTAATACATCAAATTTATTTAATATTAAACAAAAAAAAAAAAAAGTATCCTATCAATATTATTTTTATAGAAAAATCTTTATATGTAGTGTATATGTTTTTTATGAATATATCTTTACATATGTAACACAGATAAAACAAAAATATAGACTGGAAATTGAAATTACTTTGCCTCAAGCAATAACATTAAAAGCTCAAATTCCACTCAACCCTGCCCCTACAAAATACAGTATAGACATCCAAGAAATTTTATCTTAGGAAAATACTGGATCATTTTCAAGAATGAATAAATTAGTGCTTTATTAAAATTATTCATGATTTTAAAAACTGAAAGAAATAAAATAGTAAAAAATTTCAGTAGATTTACTTTTAAATAAAATTATAGATTATATATATATATATATATATATATATATATATATATATATATATACACACACACACAAAAGACTTATTTTTTTTTAATTTCACTCCAAGCAAAGCAGGACTACCAGTAGTATGCAGGAGGTTACAATGAGAGAAAAGATAAAAGATAAATGGGATTCAAGAACATAGATGACAATTGATGATGCATTTAAATTTTGGGAGATTGTAGTTATTAGGGAAACAAGTAAAAGAAACAGTTCAAGTAGAAGTTATGGCTACGATAAAAAGAGACCTAGATGCCAATCTAGCAGTATGCATAAATTCACTCAGACATGGCACTAGGGAAAAAGCTTGTCAGAGCAGTTGCTATGAAAATATTTGTAGAAAAGACAGGGAAGCCACATCACAGCGTTGAAAATGTAACTGAAGTTGAAATGCCAAGACAGGATCGATTACATTACAATATTTTCATACTTACACATTCGTTTTTGAATGGATTTTTATCAGAAATTATTGCAGGTTACTATTATCATTATATATCACCAACATGTATACCCACTAAAATAACATTTATATTAATAAGAAATACTTATATATACTCCCTTCCTCTCAACAATGAAAATAGAATTATAATCAAAGTAAATTTAAAACTTAAGAACCTAATGAGGGATTATCATTTAATCTGTTTAAGATTAAACACTGTTTTGTAGGGGGTTACATAGAAGGAAAGTTATGAGAAAGAGTGACAGGTTATAGGGGTGTCAGGAAATGGTTAAGAGAAGTATGAGAATACTGATGAGAGTGGAGTGGACGAAGAAAGGAGCATGGGAGAGAGGATGCAGGTTAGCAAGATAGGAGATGACTATTGACTTTACATTTAAATTCTTGGAGATTATATCTGTTGGGAAAGCAAGTAAATGGAAGGGAATTCCACAGGCAGGAAGTGCGAGAAAAGAAGCTGATGGAGTAGAATTTGCGTTTGCAATTTATTGGTTTCACAGTAAAAGGGTGGGATCTAGTTGCTAATCTTGTGGCTCGAGTAAATTTATATATAGGGGGCACCAGTGAGCTAAGTACATCAGAACAGAAGTCGTGAAAGTATATGTAGAAGAGACACAGGGAAGTCACATTGCGCCAGTGAGAAAGTGACTGTATCCAATCTGCCAAGTCAGGATCTATCACATTACAGATTCTCAATTGAATTTTGTCAAGAACACCTAGGTGGATAGCAGGAGCAACCGACCAGATACGGCAGCAGTATTCAATGCATGGGCAGATGGTAGATTTATATATATATATATGCATGATTGTTTAAGGTGGAAAAAACTTCCTGGCCCTACAGAGAGAACTGACTTTCTTAGGAGTGGATTTAGCTATGGATTCTATATGGTAAATTAAACTATAGTAATTATTAAGAGTTACCATATTTGACTGACTATGACACTTTCCAAAGTTTACATTTAATATTATTGTTGGCTGGCCCTTCGTATGCCTGTCTACTAGGGCAGCTAGCCTTATCCCTGTTGCAGAAGCCTTACTCAGACACTTGTTTGTTCAACACCCACACAGTAGTGCAATTAAGTTCAAACAGTCTATGTGCCATAGTAAAGAGCTCATTCCAAACAGTTATCATTAAAGTATTTATAGAAAGGTCACAGGGAGGCCACTTTGTGGCAGTGGAAAAGTGACTGAAGCCAAGCCACCAGATCAGAACTAATAATATTGCTGATTCTTCTATGGATCAAGAAGTTCAAGGTAAATAGCAGGAGCACCAGACCATAAGTATGTGAAAAATAAACGAAACAAGTAAAATTCTTGAACACAATATTAAATGATATATTTAGTAACTATTTGTTTAATTTTAAGTTTTATTTTACTCTTTAATTTATGTTAGGCAAGTCACAGTGACATTAGTTGTGAAATTATTTAAGATTTAGTCAAATCAGAGTAAAATATTTTCCACTCTACAATCACTTTCCCCACAAAGAAAACATTGCTAGCCTCTTGCTACTATCACTATTTTTATGACAAATATTCAGGCAAACCACATTCCTTGGTTCTCTCAACCCAGACATTCACAATTAGGCCTGTTAGACGGAGTACATGGAATCAACTCATTCTATTGATGTGAAGGAATTTCTATTCGGACATTTTCTTCCCAAAAAATGTTGCATTGTAGGTGGAACAGACTCCCAAGCTTCCTTGATCACTACAATCTTAACCTCCTCAAGTCTAGATTCAACTGTTATCTGGCCTACATATTCTCATAATGTAGGCCTCTCTCTACGACCATAGAACAACCTCATTAAGTAACCCTCTACCAGGAGTGACTCTTAGGTGAATAATAGTAATAATAAAAGGATATAGAAATATTGTGCATTATGGAGTTAGGCTAAGCCCAAATACTGGTGGTGTATAAAAATATTAACTTCTATTTTGCATATAAGTAACTGGGAAATATTTGAATAAAGTTAAAACTAAAAGTCTTTTACAATAAATCTGCCAGATTTTATTTGACAAGCAATCGATGAACAACAAACTTGTGCTTATCAGTGTTGCGTCGTGGCTCCATGTGAGATCCAGTCGCCCGAATGTATAAAAGACAATGTGCGCTTAGCACAGGGAGTTGTCATTATCACGGACTTCAGGAAGTAACACCTACTACTGCGAGAGACTAAATATTGTATATACATCTTGATTGTACTACTCTGGGAATTAAAGTAGTTTATCTGCATTTCAGTGTATATCTTCATTCCATGATACAACAATCAGTAAATTAGAATGTTGATTACAGTGTGCCTCTACAAGACATGTCCAATTCCAAGAAAATGCTTCATTAATAACAAACCTACTTATGGTTTGGAGGAAAAAAAAAAAAAAAAAAAAAAAAAAAAAAAAAAAAAAAAAAAAAAAAAAGAAAAAAAAAAGAGTCCTCAATTTTTCTTGTAACTTATTTTCCGATACCAAGTCACCATATTTTTATTTTCCGATACCAAGTCACCATATTTCAATAATTTTTTTTATGTACAAATCTCAATTAGATATTTATCTTATTGACAGATATTTGATTTTAATGAACATCCATTTAGTTTTCACATATTCTATCTTATATATTTTTGTTCAGCTATTTCATATCAGTTATTTTATCAGAACATTTTCTGCAGAAATGTTTTAATTCATTATGGAATTAATTGGTCTTGAGTATTGTGGTGCAGTTGATATCAGCTCAGAATGAGAAATCAAAGAGCCTATTTCAAATTCCAGTTGAATTCATTGCATTCACTTACATGCAAATACCCTTGGAAAAGGTATGAATCCGTCTCTTCTCCCTCCAGCTGTGGCTTAAATAGCAGTACAGATTGGTTCTATAGCCTTGGTTGGCAACCAGTCTACTACAGAAAGTAATACCATCTACTGTGGGAAAATTTTTTCGAGACATGATCACCCAAGCATGTATTATGTATGGCACTTAATTTACTGACTGATATGATAGAAAAAAAATAATGATTAAAACTGTCTTGGATAATCATAAAATGCACAAAGTATTTTCAAGCATGTCTCAAAGTGACAACTAGTTCTCCAAAATTGAAATGTATACAGAAGAGGGAAAGAGAGTTATTCGCATATTTTTTTTTTAATATAAAAGAGCAGACACTTCATCTGAATTTCTGGTGATAAGCAATTTATAGTTTGACTAATGTCCTCATCTTTGCGTGGGGGCAAAATGGACTAAACCCCCACCCCACCCGAATTTTGGCTGGCCCCTAGGTTGGCCCCCTATTTTTTTTTTTTTATAAGCTTCAAAAATTTATGAAACTGATCAGTCTATGATTTTGATAAGATTTGATCTTCAGCACTTTTCCATCTGTATTTTCTTTATCATTTAGCTTTTTAAGGACGCATACAGAGACCAGTTTGAAAGAAAAAAAAAAACAAGCAAAATAAAACAACCAGATAGATAGAAACAGACATGTTGTTAGGGAGGGAAAGACTTAATAGTCATATTTTCATATCTGAAGGAAGAATCCCCAACATGTAGATATATAAGCAGTCAGGGGTTTATGGCCAAGTGAAAGACTTGGTCAGTAATTTTCTTCACTTTATAGAAGACAATTATCAGCAAATACCCAGACACTGCTTGAGTTTGCCCCCTCTCCTCCTCAGAAAAATCTCAGGACCCCTAAGTGGCCCTCCACCACTTTCTAACCTTTAGGTGTCAACATAAGATGCTCAGTTTGAAGTCCCCAGTTACCCAGATCAAGTTAAATGTGAATAAAGCTAGAAGACACAAAAGGTAAAATGTGATAAAAACAAACATGAAGACATTAAGTTTGAATGTCACTAATGTAGACAATACTTTTTCCTTGAAATTCAAATTGTCAAAAAAAAAAAAAAAAAAAAAAAAAGTTTTCTTTCTATCAACATGAACAAATTCATATTTTACTCTAAAATTCATAATTTCTAAATTATAGAAGTTAATTGAGTGTTACATTGCAAACAGTGGACATAGACAAAGAAAAGAACTGCTGCTGTCAGCACCAGGTTTTATGAGTCATCTTTTTTTTTTTCTACAAGTAATCAATCACAGTATAAAAACTTCAGGTTTTGAAAAACTTTTAAGTAGTAAAGATTTCCTTCAAAATTTATACAGGAATCCAACCGTCACTGATCCACTGCTCTAAGTGACTTTATACTAAAGACAGTTGGGGGGGGGGGGGGTGTTCATTTTAAAATTACTTATTTTCATATAACATTATCTATCAAAAGAATCTTAAGCACCTCAACAAAAAGAAAAACAAATGGAAAGCATTTGGTCTAACAGAATTAAAATTATTCATAAGTTTTGTGTGATAGAGAACGAGCTTTTATATGGATTTTAATTTCATTTTGATAGTTGTAAGACTGTAAGCTGCTCAAAGTAATGATTTTTTTTTTCATTGAAAATGACTATCCTCTTCATCTCTAGGGCTGGTCCATCAAAATCGATAATGAATATATAACATACATAACAAAAATATTTCTGATTTTCTTTCAAATTTTACCTGATTTTTTCCTCTCTACCTTTTTCTGGAAACAGTTACTTGTTAACTGTCTTCTACTGGTAACAAATGGAAAAAAGTTAGAACAAGTTTATAATTTCACCTTTTTTCTTTCTTCACTTCTCTAACCTACATTTACCCTTAACAATAACATGTCACTGAAGCTGCTTTTTTCTTTTTGTCAAGGTCCCATCCCAATACCATTGAAATGATTAATACAATGTGTGAGTATGTGTGCTTATACAGAGAAAGAAAAAGAGTTCTCTGTATAGATCTTTAGAAAGAATTTATGTAGACACCAAAAATGAATTAAACTAAAAGTAGGCCATATACTTTAAGAATTACTAGTTTTATCAGAATCTACTATCAATAAATTCATAAAAGAGTAGTGAAAAATAAAACGAAAAAAGTTTCCCAACAACTGCTATTAAAATGAATCAATAACCTATTTCACTGAAACTAAATTTGAATAACAAAATATGTTTCATTAGACTTAAGAAATAAAAATAGAATGAGGTTTGGTAACAATATTTGACTCCAAAGGAGTGGTTGATAATTTTTCATATATTATCACTTAATTTCTCATCAGATGATTAACTTAAAGAAATTTGTCAAAGTCTTGGTGGATCTGGAACCTCTTCAATATAGCAAAGAAATTATTCATTTATTTGTTAATTGAACATGGAACATTTAGTCTAATAATAATAATTATTGGATACTAATTTAAAATAAACAGAAAATCAGAGATTTTAAACTTTTCTTTATTTGAAAAAAAAAAAAAAAAAAATTATATATATATATATATATATATATATATATATAAATAGATCAACGTATACAAAGATTCTAGTCTTTGTAACTTGGTAATTATCACAGTTGAATTGGTTGCATTAACTTACATGCAAATACTCTTTGTTGCTTCTCCCTCCAACTATGAGTTAAATAGCAGGACAGATTGGGTTTTATAGCCTTGGCTGGCAACCAGTCTACCACAGAAAGTAATGGCAATCTAATGCAGGAAAACCTTCTGCCCAGTCAGTCATGTCTTGAAAGAGCCATGATCACCTAAATATGTATCACATATGGCACTTAACTGACTGAATTATCACAGTTTCAACCATTGTAACCTCTAGCCTTCTTCAGGTAGCGGTAGCTGTCACAGTTGGTACCTGGTGATTGTGAGTTCATTTTTTGGGTAGATTCATTTTCCATGTTTCATCATTTCATTGCAGGTTATTTAAAACCAGAACATTTTTTTTAGATTGTAAGAATTTGGAGGAGGAGAGATAAGGATTTACTGATACAAGTCTTACGAATTATCCCATAGTATGGTGGAAAGAAGAAGTGAATTCATATGTTTCCCAAGGATATTTGTGCATAAGTGAATATAACGAACCCAACTGGAATTGGAACTTGGCATTCTGGTTAAGAATCTCAAACTATTATCTATTACACCACCTGCACATACACACTTACAACACCTGGTATCCCTAAGCAGTCACCCATCTAGGTAGAGACGAAGCTCAGTATTGCTTAACTTCAGCGATCATATGGGTACCAGTGTTTTAATGTGATGTGACTAAGTCATTCTTTGGGTTGGACAATGCAAATAGTTATACTATGGAAGAGACGAGGACAAATTGACTTGGAAGTAGAAATTAATATAAGATAACCTCTGAAATGGACAATAAAATGAGAATACTATAGATTGAATAAAGTGTTCAGTTTAAAATTACCTGAAGGTTTACCAGATTGAGAGACACCAGAGAAAAAAAAGTTGTGATAATCAAAACAATGATCTGGACAATTGTCCACAATGTAAATACTGTAAATAATGATGCCTCCTCATCCCAGAAATTCAGACAGAATGCAATTAGGTGATAATAAAAGAAAGATGAGGATATTAGTCTGAATGCAATTAAGTAATAATTAAAATAAAGAGGAGTACATTAGTCAAAATGTAAATAATAAGTCCCCATTTTTCTAAAATGGGGAGTTATTATATTATTTACATTCAGGTTAATGCTCAGAAAGAAGGCAATCAGGTGATGATAAAAAAATGAAGACAACTATTATTAAAAAAATACATGTCATAAAAGGTGACCATCCAACAAAAATCATGTACATTATTAAAACTGGCCCCACAGTAGCCCAATTAGTATCATTAGGTAATTACAAAAAAATTATACTAGATTGATTTTTTTTATGACATTTTATGAACTTTTTGCAGGCTAAAGCCAGAAAATATTTTTAAATTGTTAGAATTTTTTGGAGATAATGATTTTACTGATACTGGTGGGAGGAGAGTATTTGTATGTAAGTGAATACAACAAACCAAAGTAGAATTGGAACTTGGCTATTCCAATTTCCAAGCCATTATCCATAACACTACCTACACATCCAAGCTTACAGCACCTGATATTCTCAAGTAGTCACCTATCTAGGTTCAATGTTACTTAACTTCAGTGATTGTATGCAAACTAGTTTTTCAACATGTTATGGCCATAAGCCACAACTACAGTATACTAGTTGACACACTAAGCATAATGTGATTTTAGTACCTTGAGAGATTTAGTGTATAGTGCTAGCTCTATACAAAATTAAAAGGTTTGATAATGTTTTGGAATGATTTTTGGTAAAAATCTTTATCTTCTAAGTGTTTCAATAAATAGAACTCAAAATAAATCTATCCAAAACAAACTACAATCTAAGATGGGAATGAATGCAGTAATGACACCTACCTTGAAACCATCATGAAAAATTCTGAATGTGGAATTAGTAAATACTAAATACTTCAAGCACCTTAATGTATAGATCTGTTACAAAAACTCTAGTGCAGGAGATAAAGAAAGTGAAGATAGAACAAATTGTGCTAAGAATAGTTTCACCCAATACCACAAGTTGATACAAAACCAAAACATTAACCTAAAATCTCAAATCATGTTTTTAAATAGCAGATTAAGACATCATGCAAGGCTCTAAACACATCCAGAAATATTTAAACTATCAGCTGTATATAACTGATCCCTCAGATCAATAGTCAAAAATAAAATTAAAATAAAATAAAAAAATAATAATAATTCAAATGAATGACGCTTACATCTTCAAACTTTGTGGACTGGCACTATAGAATCACACACAGAAAAAAAGAAAAATCTTTACCAAATAACAGAAACTAGATCACTTTAGAATTTACAAAAGCATCAACAATTAAAATTGGATAGCAAATGTAACTAAGAGAAAATAACAATCAAGATGTTGATTTTCCATGCTACTTCAAACAAAAAGATTAGAAAAGAATCCTCAAAAAGAAATCTGCTTCTAAACTGGCTCCTGTTCTTGCTAAATTCTACAATAAATGCCTTGATGCTTCTTGCTTTCCTGCTTGTTGGAAATCCTCTTATATAGTTCCAGTTTTAAAATGAACATGATATATTGTTACCTGGAACAAGAAGTGGCTTGTTAATTTTAATGCCTCCAAAACAAAACTACTCTCTATTAATCGTCTTTTTTATAATCATTTCACCCCAAGCAGAGCAGAAATGCCACTGGTCTACGGCGGGTTACAGTGAGAGAATAAAAAAAAAAGTCCAAAGGATGTCGAAAAAAAAGATGAGAGATAGGAATCAAGTAGATAAAAGATGACAATTGACATTGCATTTAAACTTTTGGAGATTGTAGCTATCAAGGAAGCAAGCAAATGGAAGCGAGTTCCACAAACGACAAAGACGAGAAAAGAAACTGTTCTAGTAGAAGAGAAAGTTACATTTAACTATTTTGAAGGTAAAAAGGTGGGACCTTGATACCAATCTAGTAGCACGAATAAATACATTGGGTCAGGATACCAGGAGAGTGACTCATTGCACCTTCTTGAGCTAACATTTTCTGTTGACAAAGTAGAAAGATTATATTGAATTAATTACTAGTTCTGCTGTTGGGATTCAATGAATGTGTCATGCAATGCAATTTTTCTCACCCAAATCTATCTTCATCCTTGTTTATAACACTTCTACCTCAATCTGGTGCTCCTGCTATATATTTAGAGATTCTTAATAAAATTTAAAGAAAAACCTACAATTTTATGGGGTCTCAACCTAGCACCTAAGCTTCAGTTACTTTCTCCATATAATATAGCTTTCATGTGCTTTTCCTATAAATAATTTTATAATTTTCTGATAAAGTTTTCTTTTATGGCACCTAGACTTTATGAATTTAAGGTAATAAATATAGGTCAAAATGGCTAGATGTAACTAAATTCTATGCTATCAATTTCTTCTATTGCACTTTTCACTTCTGGAACTCTCTTCTGTCTTACCTTTCAGTGAACTTTGGTATTCAAAAAATTAAATGCAATGTCAATCATTATCTTCCATCATCTTAATTTGTTCTTTTATTGTTCTCTCATTCTTAGTAACCCCTTGCCTCTTAGTGACTTTATTGCTTGGGAATAAACACACACACAGCAATGGGTAAATTTTTGCCATTTTATATTTTTAATTTCACACATGTGCATTGATATATTTGATTTTGTAACTACACACTGCGAAAGACCAACAAAACTCCTTTTAACACTAAAGATGAACTGAAGGCAAGTATTAAGGCAGCATTCGCCAACTCAAAATAGAAGAACATCCAGAAGAGTTGCAGGAGATTCCAAAATCGTCTGGACCTAATTGCGATTTTATTAAATAAATTTACTCTAGTATTTCAAGATATTTTTGTGTAATTTTAGTAAATATAGCTGTTAAAATGAAATGTCAGTTTTATTTACATTTTTGCCTAAACTGGATGGCAATTTGTCACACCCTATATGTATGTATGATATATATATATATATATGTGTGTGTGTGTGTGTGTCATATTTATGAACTGTTATATCACTTGTCAAATTCAAGGTAATGTTTACAACTCATGTATTTGTAGTGTTTTGCCTTATGCTGATGAATTTTAGGCTCTGTATGGACAAGTTCCATCTCGTATAAAATGATCATTCTATGATCAATGGACACCAAGTCTGCTAACAGGATTAGCATGGGGTGTCCTTGTATGAACATCTGGGCATCCTGTCTATGAATTTGTTAATGAAAACCCAAAATGTACAAAAAAACAATTCACAATTTAAGCAGTGTACTCAGTTGAGTATAAGTTGTGGCGAAGAATGGCTGTTGAAAAACCTGGAGAGAAGGCATCAACTTCATGGACAGCCTGAGAAGCGGGCTTCTAAAACATCAAACCTTTATATCAAGGTTTGTTAGCAGATTTTGCTTAGGAGCATATCAAACTTTATGGGTCATGTAATGCTGGAATCTAAGTATTTTTAATACATTTTTATGTATTCAACTAAATATATTTTGAATGCAACTGCATGTATTCAATTACAGCTAAAAATGTATTGTATGTAATTCTACTATGAAATGTACTGCTGGTCATTTTGCTATAATTTATATATTTTTATCATTTCATCCAAGCAAGGCAGTAATACCACAAGTACACGGGGTTATACAGAATGAAAGTGAGAGAAAAAAACTGGGGGGGGGGGTGAAGAAAGAATAACAGATTAATGGGATTTAAGATAGAAGATGGTGATTGATGTTACAGTTACATTTTTGAAGATTGTAGTTGTCAGGGAAGCAAGTAAACAAAAGGGAGCTCTACATGTGTAAAAAGAAATTGTTGAGTTGAAGTGGTGGTTACAAATTTAACTATTTCAACAGTAAAAGGGTGGGATCTAGATGCCAAACAAGTACCATGCTTAAATTCATGTAGTCAGGCCACCAGTAAAGAAAAGCTTGTCAGAGCAGTTACCACAAAAATATTTGTAGAAAAGACAAAGGGGAAGCCATGTTACATCAGTAGGGAAGTGACTGAAGTTGAGATGCCAAGTTAAAATTGATTACATTACAGATCCTCCTTTGAACTATGAGATGAATAGCAGGAGCACAAAACCATATATGACAACAGTATTCAATGCATGGATGAATGGTAGATTTGTAAATGTGCAAGATGGACTGTTGAGAAAAGCTTTCTGGCACAACACCAAACTTTCCTTGCAGTAGATGCAGCTATTGATTCAATGTAGTTGCTCCACTTCAAGTCAGTTGAAAGAGTGAGGCTAGAAAGCATGTGTTGCTATCCAGGAATTTCCCATCAGCCATGCTGATGGTGAGCAAGAAAGTTTCTCTATGGTGGTTAAATGAAAGCAGTTTTGTTTTGGAGGGATTAAAATTTACAAGCCATTTCCTGCTTCAGTTATCCACTGATTGGAGACCCTTTTCAAGAGCAGGAACTCTTTTTCAGCTCTGATAGATGTTCAATTGAGACAGGAGTAAATGGTAGTATCATCTACATAAATGCCTACTTGAGAACTGATGAAGATCAGAAACAGTATAGGACCCAGAAGAGAGCCTTAGAGGATAACTGTGTTTGTGTGAAAGAATCTGGAAGTGACCCCATTCAACTTTAATTTCACTATTTGATAGGAATGAGTAGATTAAATCAAACGATTATCCTATAAGCCTTAGTTTGTCAAGGAGTCAGCTACCTCCAATAGTTTATTTTAATTTCTATTTACATTACACTCGAACTATTGTTCTCATCTTTATCACAAAGCTTTGACTGTTGTAACTTTCAGCTCTCTTCAGCTGCTTATCGATCTGGGTAACCATAAAAGGAATTTTGAACTGAATCTTGTAAAACTGAGTTTTTAATATACTGTGGATAGATTTCTCGTTCCATTGTCCATATATAGGGAAATTTTTCTTGATTTTTTTTAAAATTTTTTTAGGTATTACCCTACTCCTTGCTTCCACAAAGAAAGTCTAAGTCTGCATTACGTACCCCCAAGGATTAAACTCACAAAAATGTCACCAAATTCACAAAAACAACACTTTTTTAACCCAATGAACAGCAGTGGAACAATGAGAAGAAGAATAGACCAGGTGTAAAATATGATAACTTCTCATCCAAGAAATTCAGACAGAAGGCAATCAAGTGATAATAACAACAAAAATTAGGGCAATCGTCCGCAATAATGTAAAAATAATTTGAATTTCTTATTCTAGAAATTCAAACAGAAGACGATCAGGTAATGAAATGATAAAGATAGGGACAATAGTTCGCAATGTAAATCATTTTTTAAAATCAATAACTCCTCATCCCAGAAATTCACAGACAAACAATTCCATTTTTGTTAAATTCACATTTATTTGAAAGCTCTGTCTAAACGTCTATAAGTAGGATTTTCACTTATTTTCATTTTTAGTTTTTTCGTATCCATGACAACAAGAAAATTTTAGTTACTAAGTGTGTGTCAAATCAAAGTATTTGCAAAGTGATTATCGAGTAAGAAATTGTAAATTATTTTTCTTTAATTTTAGGATTTACACATGTTCCAAAAATAATCCTTTATTTTTCATGGCCCATGGACATGAACTGAAATAAAATGTTTGTTCGAATATAAACTCAAAAAAAAAAAAAAAAAAAAAAAAAAAAAAAGAGAGTGTATTACATAAATAATTTTGGTTTTAGAAGAATTTGATGTTCAACACAAAAATCAAATACTGCTGTGTAACGAAAACATAACACCAGACCAGTTAAGTTAAAAAAGCATTTTCTACTGTGACTGTTAGTGTTACGGGTATATTTTTTGAATTACGGATTTTTTTAAAAAGTAAGTTGTTAATGTTTACTTTCGCTAGCATTAACAAAAAGAGAAGTACCACAGTTGAACTTTTTTTCTTTTTGTTAAGTAAAGTAATACTTGCTGTTTTTCTTTTAAAAAAATTATTTGGAAAAAAAAAAATCAGTTATGATAACTGATTTTTTTTTTTAACGGAGTTAATTATTGCTCAAATAATGAAAGTTTTCAAATTATATTTTTTATTTTTAAGACTAAGTTATCAATTAAAAATCTGTTGTGTCATGAATTTAAAAATGACACAACAGATTTAAAACTACAAAAAAGTGGGGGGTGGGATTAGAATTAGATTTTTTAATCGGATCTGGAATTATAAAAATCGCTTCTTGTGGGAAAAAAAGTGTGTATCAATCATCAAATGTTAGCAATTCATTATTATACAATTCTACTGTAAGGATATCTGAACAATTTTTGTTTATGCCATGAAAGAAAAAAAAAACTAAAAAAAGTTGTCACAGTGGTACCACCATCATGTAGCCACTTTTTTTAGAAACAAAAATAATATAAATAAGCATACCACGTGAATCTATTGTTGCGTGTGTAGCCCGAATGACTTCTATCAAGGCTATTAGGATAAATTAAAAATGTAGAATCGAATAGTTAAAAATAAATTTTAAATATTTTAGAAGCATTAATAAGAGATGGGCAAAAAGATAAACCAAGAAACACGTGACGTCAAAACAAGTCACGTGATTAAAAAGTGTCAGGTTGATTACAAAAGACCTGAAACTTTATCTTCCCCTCTTTCAGGGGAAAACAACAATTATTATACAATACATTAAATCCCCTTGTCAACACGCGAACATTTACGAGCTAAAATGAAACCATAAAAATAACGAAACGATTTCATGACACAAGGAAAAATATACAAATGATGGCTTCTTTAGTGTACTGTTTTGGCATCACGAACTTGTTGAAAAAAAAATGTCCAATGATAAACAAAAAAAAACATCTTAGACAAAAAACAAACATTTTAAAAAAAAAAAAAAAAAAGTGAAGGGCCAGTTTCGTCGTGTGATAAAAACAAATCCAATGGGCTGAATGTTCGAGTTCTTTGCCATAGCTGCAGTGAAGTATCATTTTAAAAACAAACAAAAAATTACTATTTTTTATTTTCACCGTCAGTTCACTAGTCGCCTACTTTTTACAACAATCACTCGTACACGAAAAAAAAATATTCGATAACGGATTGTTTTTAATTCACAAAAAAAAAAAAAAAATCATTTAAACAAGATTTTTTTTTTTTTATTAGAAACAAAACTACACAGTACACGACATTTTTACTTAAACAAATTACAAATCGCGTGAAATTGGGAAGACAAAACTAGTAAAAACACATGTGCATGTTTTTTATTGTTTCAAATATTTTATTTCGAAATTGAAATCGAATTAAATTAACATCTAATTCAGGAGTTACTTAGTTTTTTTTGTTTTGTTTTTTCAAAATGTTACAAGAACAAAATATGAAAAAATACGCTTTGTAAAAACTTCATTCACAAGAATCAAGAAAAATTATTTTTTTTTAATTTTTAATACTTTTCGTTTAAAATTAATAAAAACGAAAAAGTAACATTAGCTAGTTTTGTAAGTTATATTGACAACCATATATTAACTTTTTTAATGCTAACTAAATAAAAATAAAAAAGGAAAATAAATGAACATATGTCAAAAAGGGAGAAATCACATACACACCTTTTCTTTTTTTTAGTTTGGTTGGTAGTAAAAAAAAAAGTAGTTGATGTTTGGTTGTAAAATTCTCAAAAAATAGTAAAATGGTAAAAGTCGTTTTTTTTTTTTGCCAGATAAATCACTTCCAAACACTCAAAGCAAAAAGAATTTTTTTTTTTTTTTTTTTTACCCCTTTTTTCAAATTCTGCTTCTGAAGCCCTGCGGACGTGACTTTCTTTCTCTCGTTCCTCCCTGTTTTATATAGACGACTCCCCTTCTCGCTATCTTTCTCACTCACTTACTCACTTTCACTCTTATCATAACCCACTCTTTCTCTTGACTTTATTCTCTTGATACGCATATCTTGTTCTCTCTCCTTCTTTCCGTGTATGTGTTTTTTTTAATATTGCTTTTAATCCATTTTCTTTTTTTAAAATCTACATTCAGTACCTACTCCCTTAAGGATATAACACTAACATACTGAACAACTCTAAATGTACATTCGACTTACACGTGCTGACTATGTAATGTTGATAGCCGAAATCCGCGAAAGGGTAACTTAAGTTTCTGATTGGGAAACAAAAAAAAGCAAACCAGATCGACAGTCAGCAGATATCAAATATTGTTTTAGGAGGGGTTAGAAATAAATAAAAATCTTTTTTCTTTTTCTTTTTTTAAGAAATAGCATTAAAGTTTCTACTTAGGTCTCTAGTTGGCATGTGAACTAAAAAAAGGTAACACGCCTACATTTCTGGTAAGGTACGAATCAAAATTACGTTGATAAAAAAATTAAATAGGCCAACAGTAGGCTAACAGAACACTCAAACAGTGGAGATCAATTTAATATTTTAAAAAAATCAGGACGAAATTATACAGCTACAGGAGGTAATTGTAAATATATCAATAACTAAAACGGGATTTGTTTTTCTTTTGTAACGGCGGCCTTAGTGAGCACTTCCGTTCGTTGAATTAAAAACAACCAAAAGGAGTTGAGTTCTGACAGTTTGAAAGTTGTGTATTTTTTTTGTTTGTGTCTGTGATTTGTCTTTGAGTGTGATGTTTACACTTGGTTTTACTTCCTTTCCTACAATGATAAATAAATCAGTCTGTTTTTTTAATGTTATCCCACAAGTGACTAAGGAAAAGAACTGTTCTGTCAGAGAGAAACTTACTTTTTTAGTTTTTTCATGAACAACTCCTCCTTTGAACGTAAGCGTATATTGTTATCGCCAATGTATCGCATACCGAAGACGAAAAAAAAAAACGATTTTTAAGCTAATCTAAATTACTAAGTAGGAAATATTTATTTCTTTTCCGTCGTTGTACGAATTGTTTTTTTTTTTTTGTTTTTTTTTTTGTTGTTTTTTTAGGGAGGGATAGTCTTTGTCGTAAATCAGCAGAAACCCTTCTCCAATATTCAAACTAAGTTGTTGAAGCTTACCCTGATCATTAACAGAACACTAGTACACCTAATCTTTTGAACAAGAATAGAGGTCAATCCCTTGATTTATGTTTAAGGTTTCATACACTACTACAGTTCTTTAAGAAAAAAGGGGGGCCACTTCAACTCTAACTTCACCTCATAAACACTGAAATTTTATTTACTATTTTTATTTATTTTTATTTTACCTTCAATAGAAGTAGATAGGTTCATACTCCTCCCCGGTCTTTTAAACAAAAAGTAGAAGTTTATTCTTTGTTTCCTGATTTTAAGATTAGGTTTCTGGTTCCTTCTAAACTTAGTTTTATCCTTTTCTAGTAGCCCTTTGCACCTTAATACCTTGCTTTTTGTGTGAAATGATTTTTTTAAAAAATGCATATCTTGAAAGGACTGATTACCCCCCAAAATATCACTGACACTAAAGGGACCTTTCTCTATGTTTTCTCTTTCTCTCTCTGTTTGTAGATGCCAAGACAGGTTTATATATATATATTTCAATTTCATCATTCCAACATCTTCAGTGTTTCCTGTCAATGCATAATAATAACTGACACTTGCATTGTAAATATCTCTCTCTATCCTTCTTATACACACACACACATATATAGTTATATTTTTTAAATTATTTCACCCCAAGTAAGGTGGGAATATCACTAGTACACAGGAAGGTTACAGTGAGAGAAAAGACTGGATACAGGGGAGTATTGATGATAGGATAAAAGATGAATGGGATTCTAGAAGATGGTAACTGATGCTGCATTTAAATTTTTGGAGATTAGCTATGAGGGAAGCAAGTAAATGGAAGAGAATTCCATAGGCTGGAAGTTCGAGAAAAGAAACTGCTGGGGTAGAAGTGGTGGTTACATTTAACTATTTCAATGGTAAAAGGGTAGGACCTAGATGCCAAAATAGTACTGCGCTTAAATTCATGTGGTTGGGTCACCAGGAAAAAAAGCTTGTCCGAGCAGTTGCCATGAAAATATTTATAAAAAAAGGTAGAGGGAAGCCACATAACATCTGTGAGAAAATGACTGAAGTTGAGATGCCAAATCAGGATCTATTATATTGCAGATCCTTCTTTTGATCTTATCAAAAACTTTGAGAGGAATAACAGATATGGAAACAGTATTTAAAACACAGAGGAATTATAGATTTATAAATGTAAAAGATCGATTCTGAAGAGAAAAACTTTCTGGCCTGGACGTCCATTGTGGTGCAGTGGATATCGAATTAGATTGACAAATCGTGGTGCCAAGTTCGAATTCCAGTTGAATTCCTTGCATTCACTTACACACAAATACCCTTGGGAAAGGGATTAATCTGTCTCTCACCTTAATAATAAGACAGATTGGGTTCTATAGCATTGGCTGGCAACCAGTCTACTGCAGAAAGCAATGGCAACCTACTGTGGGATGATCTTCTGCCCAAAGCGTGTATCATGTATGGCACTTAACTAACTGACTGACAGTGACCCAACTTTCCTCGCAGTAGACACAGCTATAGATTCAATGTAGATATACCACTTCAGTTCGGTTGAAAAGATGAGGCCAAGGAGGCACAGTGTGTTGCTCTCCTGAAGATGTGCATCAGCCATGCAAATGGAAAACAGGAAAATTTGTCTATGGTAGTTATAATTCTATCAACAAGAACATTATTTTAGTTTGAAGTTCTTCTTGAGGATAATACGTCTAACAAAGAATTTTTCGATTTTGTCATTCATTTGCCAGATATACATTACCAGCCATAATTATTAGGCCACCCCAGTTTTTTAAAAGAAATGATGTATTTCATACTATTTTTAGTGGATAATTCTAAATGAAAATAGAATGGTTCTTTGTTATTATTACTTTGCAAAATTTTACAAGGCAAGGAAGCAAAGATGAACTCGTCCGAATAACCCTAAATTTTCTTCATTCTTTCATTGATGAAACTGCAATATAGGTAGTTATTAAATATTTATAAATTACTTTGATGCACATGTTATAGTGCAGTATTAACAAAAGAAGCATTCTCTTTTTATTTACAATTATTTACTTGGCAATAGATACTAAAAAATAGTATGAAATACATCCTTTTTTTAAAACATTGGTGTGGCCTAATAATTATGACCAGTTGTGTATATATATATAATTATCTACAGACAAGCCTGTTTCGCTGTATCACAGCTCTTCAGTGCAGCTACATTGACCACTAGCAGTATAGCCTGGCATTGCTCGGGTGTAATGAAAGCTTTAAAACTAATCCATAGTCCTGGAGCTCAGACTCTTTGGACGTTGGCATGAAAGACTAAAAAGCAATAGTTGTTTCCAGTTAAAGTGAAACCGTAGACTGAAAGAAAAATGAATAGATGTAAGTCAAATTTTGATTTCCTGGTATCGATATCAAATATGTTTTTTTTATTGTAAACTGAATTTTGAAGGCTAAATAAGTCCTCTGAGTAAATGGTATCATAGCTGAGACTAAGAACTACAATTATACCTACTTAGAGCCAAACCCGAAGCAAAAACTAAAATAAAAGGGCTGAAAAAAATACAGACATACAGGCAGATAAGCAGACACACACAAACATCTTGCCTTTTATATATATATATATATTCTCGATTTTCTGCACTATTGTAAGAACTGCAACCTTGAAACTTCTGAATATCGTTTCTTCTGTTTTTGTCTATGAGTGTATCAAATTTGGTTAAAATTGGACCACTCCTTCTATAACCTGATTTTTTCGATTATCGATTTTTGATATTTATCAGGTGTACCTCGACACAAAACCTAGCTAAGAACACTCACAGATGCTTATAGTACAACTGTGTAAATTTTCAAGAAAATCGGTTCAGCCGTTTCGGTGTCTATAGGTAATGGATACACACACACACACAGAGACAAAGTTCCATTTATAAATAAGTTTAGATTTAGATTAGATTTGTTTCAATCTGGGATTGAAATTTTACTGATTTGTCATCAGACGGATATCTTTTCACTGTGCTATCAGTATGCAGCAAAGAAAAGCAGCTTTCATAGCAGGTTATTCACAGGATGTTTACCTAATATATAAGTTTAATGCAAAGAATTTGTCGCTTTAACTGGGCAGTTTCATGAGAAGACCATTATGATGTCTTCACTCATCAAGACAGCAAAAAATACAGCTCCAATGAGTTATAACAGTGTGCTCATGAAACTTTGAAGTTGGCATGAACCTGCCCAGTTAAAATGACAAATTCTTTGCATTAAACCTAACAACACTTTATCTCCACCTCAATATCGAGCACTTTACAATAAAAAAAACCTACTTGCTAAAATAACTTTTATCAGTAAAACTACTGAAAAACAACAATCTTGGCACTAAACATTGTCACAACTCAACACTATATGTATATAAATATTCTTTCTTTGTACTTGGCCAGCAAATGTTCTTTAAGGCAAATATTAAAGACTGCAGACATTTTGTATCGATTAATTTTACTGGTTAAATTTTTCAAATTACGAATAATCCATTTCAGTCAAGGAGGAAATTCTGACAAATTGTGTGAAGTTTATTTTGGATGAAAATTACAAGAAATAATAATCCAAGCATTCAACTTTCTTTAGTCATCATCAAAGTAGGTAGAGGTAAATGGTGAGTTTCATAGAATAAGTGAGTGCTGTGATGTAGGTAAAGAGTTTTGTGACATAAGTGAAGTGTGTTGTTTTTTGTTTTTTTTTTGTTTTTTTTATTTAAATACATTTATAAACTTAAGAGCCAAACATCCTCAAATGAGGCTGAATAAATAAGTTTATGTTTACATTGATGTGGTTACACATGTGCATGAACAAAAGAGAAACACTAAGAATTTTAAAATCAAAATAATTTATCTTTTTAATGTCTAGGGTATTTAGCTGATTTCATTTAGATACTTTAACTTTTATTTATGTTCTCATCACTTTTGTTATTAAATATCTGTCATTGTGACAACAAAAGATCTGCCAAGAATGGTGAAATTACTCTTGATATATAAAAAAAATTTTAAGTGTCAAATTCAATGACCAATCCTCCTTTTTTCTAAATTATTTAGGGAGCACTAAGAAAGGCAGCTCCCTTCACCACTAGACAGTGGCATGAAGTTACAGAAGAACAGTGCCCAACAACCTCAAGAGAAATTAATACTATGATCATCATAGCCTCATGTCTGCCTATGGAAATAATAATAATATATATATTTTTATTACTACAAGCATTATAATTAATGGGTTCACATGTTTCAATAGACATCTATGTTTCTTTTTTACAGCTGTGAAACTAACATCTTTTAGTCTAAAATTCACAAGTTTCATTAAAGAAAATGAGTCTCTTTGATGTAATGCTTCTTGCAGTTTAGTGGTAAAGAGATGCCTGGCTTGAAGATGGTTTATTAGATTTCATTTAAATGCAGGTTCATTTCTGCTTAAGAGGTACATTTTTACTAAGACTTTCAATATCTAGGCTGATAGATGTTAATTTCACGGTTTAAAAAAGAAAACAGATATCTAATTAAACATTTGTACCCACTAAATATAATATAATAATAAAAAATAATTAACTACTTAAAAATTACTTAGTTTATGTTTTGGGCACAAAAATAAATTTAACTCCTACATTCATACATGCAATGTGCATTTGAAAAGTATTCAAATTTATTTTTTCTCATTAAAACTAATGCGGTGTTGGCAAAATCCTTTCAAATAACACCACTCTTCATGTGCATACATAAAATATTTTGTGCTGGTAGGCCTGCCAGTTTCTGGGTGTTATGCCTAGAATACAGACATGTAGTGCGCACTTGTCATGTAAGATGATCAAATGCATCAAGCAGAGATATTGCATAAGGTTTTGCAAAAAGCTTGGAGACACTCAGGCTCAAACCATCCAGAAAATTCAACAGGCTTTTGTCACTGCCTCTCACTCACACACAATGTATATGTTTATTACCTATCTTACTATGTTGAATTTGAGGGCATATATATATATATATATATATATATATATATATATATATATATAGTGTATCGAGGCAGCAGATAATTTTCTAAACATATATTGTTAAATATGACAGACAATGAATGTCTATTATGTTTACTCATGAGCCATTCTAAACATCATATTTTGTCTTTGAAAATAAAGACAAAAATTGTCTAACATTTGGATATTCATTTATTATGCTGGTTCTAAGCTTTCGGCTCACATGAGCCATCTTCAGAGAGGTTACGGGGACGTTAACATAAAGACATCAACCATCAAAGATGATATTATCTTGTGTTGACATAAAACAACTAATCAACATTGAAATTGTATGTATTAAAGGAATCTTACAATCTTCTACCACAACTGAAAAATTCAAGGAAATATTAGATTTATCATATAATACAACACAAAAGGAACATGAATCCAATAAACAAGTCATCCAAAAAAAGCTAAACAAATTATATAAAGGAAAAATATTTTTACCAAACATCAATGACAACTTCATTAACCTATCAGATTACCAACTCATTCCAGATGAAATAGAATTCCTTAATCTCAGATCAAATTTTCATGTCATACAGAAACCAATTCAATGTTTAAACAAATGCAAATTGAAGCTTTATACCAACAAATACAACTCAAACAAGACAAGCGTATTATTACACAGATAAGCTTAAAAGAATTACTCAAAGCTGAATCAATCAAACACTGTTACCATAAAAATCCTAATGATATTATCCACACACCTCTAATAAAAGCAGCCACACAGCTAAAAAAATAACAAAAATATTGTTATCCGACATGCTGATAAAACCAATACATTTGTTATTTTAAACAAACATGGATATCACTCCAAATTACAGGCCATTCTGGATGATCACAATAAATTTCAAAAACTAACTAATAATACCACCTCTCAACTTAAAAAACATATCAATAAACTTATTGCTGCAAACAATGCTGAAACAGGATCCTATAAACGTCAAAAGATTATAGGTGACTATCAGCCTGGCTACCTTTATGGAAATGTAAAATCCATTAAAAAGATCATCCCCTCTGACCTATCATTTCACAAATACCCACAACAGTATATAACCTTTCCAAAACACTTAACAAACTAATTACTCCCTACCTTCTAAGTAAATATAGTATTAACTTCATAAATGAATTTATACAGATTCTCCATTCTGTAAAACCTAACAACCAAATAACTGCATCTTTGGATGTCCAAAACTTATTCACTAATGTTCCCGTCCATGAAACAATTGACATCATTATCCGTGATGTATACAATCATACTACTTTCCCACCAATCAATATTAAACCCACTATTTTAAAATAATTATTATTAGCATGCACCACTCATGTACCCTTTCATGAGGTAGGTAATATTTATACTCAAATAGATGGCATTATGATGAGATCTCCTTTAGGTCCCTGCTTTTCTAATTATTATATGGCATATTTAGAAAATAAAATACTTAATGACACTAATAAAGCCCCTGTATATGTAAGATACATAGATGACATTTTCATTTTAGCTAAAAATATTGATAAAATTACACAACTTAAAAACAAATTTGAAAGTCACACTGTCCTCGAATTTTCATTAGAACTTAATATTAATAAAATATTCCATTCCTTGATGTATTTATTGATTTTAGCACACATAGATTTACTACTTCTCTGTGTAGGAATCCAACTAGCATAAACTCGTGTCTTCTTAATTATAATAGTGAATGCCCCCAACTGATGTAATGAATAGGTAATGAATATGTATACACTTTGGTTTCCCCTCACTGAAATGTGATTGGCTGGTGTCAGCCATAAATACAAACGGAAGCAAAAATGTCTAGAGAGTGAGAGAGATCTACCAGTCTTCCACTAGAGATCTTCCCACCAGAGGTCTATTGGTCTACCACCATTGACTACGCCTACATCTCAGAATACTGCAAACAATGATTACATCTATGTACTAGATTGATCTACCTGGTTACATTTGCCTTAACCACTTAACAACCCCGCTTTGATATATATCCCTTTTCTGGACATATCACCAACAATATAAAATAGCCATAATAAAAAACAATTTAACGCGCACAAACAATATCTTCTTTCAAATCCATATTCCATAAAGAATTAAAACTTGTTAACAATAAATTTCCTAACTCCATCATTGATCAACAAACTAAAATGTATCTCAATAAACTTAATAATACACCTAACAATATTGATAATATTAATAATAGTGTACATCAAAATAAACATGACACTATTAACTTATGCTAATGCAACCAAATGCATAATAATTGCAAACATGATGAAACAACACTCAAAAACATAATACATAGAAACGTTAAACCAATAAATAATAATCAAATTAAGCTCATATAAAAAATTTAAAACAATTGACCTCATAGTCTCTAATAACCCTACAACCACACAATTAAATCCTCTACAGAAAACCAATATAGTGTATCAATTTACATGCCCGTTCAGAGATTGTATCTCTGGTACTAATAATAAATCCATAATAATCTATATTAGTTTTACTACAACCATGCTTTTCCATAGACTTACCTGCCACCTTTCTGATCATAGTTCAATTAAACAACATTTCTTAGAAAAACATCGTCATGTAGGTAATATTAGACAGATTTTAGTTGATAACACAATAATACTCACACATACACACAGTAAAAAGAATCTTCAGATATTAGAGGCTATATACATTAAATCAAAGCAACCCATGCTTAATAAAATCCCATTTCAGTCTGATCACAACATATTACATTGCATTTAGACATATGGTTCTGTTAACATTTTGGCCTCTGACATCATAGAACCTCATTACAAATTTACGAACTGTGTTTGCTATTTGGTGACAGTTATCATTGCATAGCAATGTTTCATGTCAACACACGATAATATCATCTTTGATGGTGAATGTCTTTATGCTAACATCCCTGTAACCTCTCTGAAGGTGGCTCCTGTGAGCCGAAAGCTTAGAACCAGCATAATAAAAAAATATTCAAAAGTTGAACAATTTTTCTACTTATTTTAACCTGAAATAAAAGCCAAAATATGATGTTTAGAGTGGTTCATGAGTAAACATAATAGACATTCATTGTCTAATAATATATATATTTAACAATATATATATATATGTATAGTGTGATGGGCAATTGTCACCATTTTATATTTTTTATTTCATGCATGCATGTTTTTGATTTTGTTGACTGCACAGTATAGTAGGGTGAGTTGGGAACCAGCTGTGAATAAAACAGCACTATGATGAAAATTCACTCCATCAGAAATTTGGAAACAGTATGCTGTACTGCTTGGTATTTGTGCTTGAATCTCTAATACAAATATTTCAGAGTGTTTGGGCATCAATCTGAGGATAGTGCAGAGAATTCTGAAAGAGTTGGATGAGTCTAATGGTGGTTAAAAAGGTATGCCAATTCAGAAAACTTACTCTGATCATTCTGATAAAAAAAGAACTTCTGAACTTATTGGTGATGGCCTCAGACTCAATATAGAGACCTACACCAAGTGTCTTGAGGAGGCAGTGCTGCTCTGGGTCAACATGGTGGCTACTGGAAGACCCTATGCCTGGAAACAGGACTCTGCACCATGCCACACAAACAGGAGAATCTAGTCATGGCTGTCAGATAATTTCTGTGACCATATCACACCTTATATCTGGCCACCTAACTCCACACACTTGCAACCCCCTTGAGTATTATGTGAGGGGCTCAGTTGGGTAAGAGACCAACTCCTTGTAACATCAAAGAAGGCAAGAATTATGCCAGCATTCACCAGCTTAAACAAGAAGAACATCCAGAAAAATTGCAGAAGATTCCAAAATCATCTGGAAGCAGTGGTTGAAAGCAATTTTGGTTTTATTGAATAAATTTACTGTTTAGTATTTCAAGTTATTTTTCTGTAATTTTAGTATATAAAAATGAGATGTCAGTTTTATTTTCATTTTGACATAATTTTGACAATAATTTATTCATATATATTTGTTTGTAAATATGTGTGTAAAAATTCAGGTATAAATAAAATATATCTGTAAAGGCAATGTAAATAATGGCGAAAGGAAAACTAAACTATCGCCCGGTTCACACTCCACCTACATCTATTGAACAGGTGAAGAGGCTCATCCTTTGTTTCCTGTTTAGGATGTGGCTTCCGGTTTTCTCTTTTCCAATCTTTTCACTCTCTTCTTTTATTTTTTTTTCAATTGGAGTAGATAGACTAAACTATCGCCCGGTTCACACTTCACCCACATCTTTTGAATAGGTGAAGAGGCTCATCCCTTGTTTCCTGTTTAGGATGTGGTTTCCAGTTTTCTCTTTTCCAATCTTTTCACTCTCTTTTATTTTTTTTTTCAATTGGAGTAGATAGACTAAACTATCACCCGGTTCACACTCCACCCACGTCTATTGAACAGGTGAAGAGGCCCATCCCTTGTTCCCTGTTTAGGATGTGGTTTCCGGCTTTCTCTTTTCCATTCTTTTTACCCTTATGTAGCCCCCTGTGCATCAGTGGTGTTATCGCCTTGCTTGGATTAAAAATGATTAAAAAAAAAAAAATGAGTTTCATCCTCTGAAGGACTTTATCAAGTTAAACGAAGAGAATTTATTTTGCAAATTCTATTTATAAACAGAAGTAAAGTGGAGGAAAAATATCATTAAGTTATCAAATTTTAAATTCAAGAACATGCTAAAATATTCTTAAATCCAACTGTGTAAGGAAAGGTAAATTATCAAGAAACATGCCTGTTAAATATCTATATATATTCATGTGTTTGTATCTGTGTACCAGGCATAAATAAAAGGCAATGTATTCAGTAGTTAGTAGGAATTACTGTGTGAGTAGCAGTTTATGTAAATGTAGTAAAAGGCACCATTAAGTAATTTTCCGATTGTCTAGTCCAATGTTTCTCCACATTTTTTTATTTCAGGGCACACATGTAGAATAAGTAAAACTGTGGTACATACTTTAAATTTTACAAAAGAAAAATTAAGTCATGAAATTTGAAAATAAGAAAATAATAAAGAATTCTCCTAAAATAAGCATTTCATTTTAAGACATACTATATATTGAAGCATACATGTGCTTTAGCTAATTTTTTGAATGTTAGGTTTTATTTATTATGTGTTAAGTAAGGAAAAAGGGAAAGAGTTATCCCCTCCTTAATGATTAAGGAATTTAGCATCCAGCTTAAAAGATCATCTCACCAAAAGACTTCATTTAGACATGGAAATCATAGCTTGTCTGTAGCTTTTTAAAAATAAAGATTTTTTAAATGTTAAAATAATTATTAAATTACTCTTTTGTTAACTTAGGCTTCAATAGTACACATGGAGAATTGCAGGTCTAGTCTATTTCTTGCCATACAAAAACTTTCTATATTAGAAAGCATTGAAATAAGAAAGAAACAATTTTTGTAAATCACCTTGACTATTTATGGATTGTAAATATTTCAGATTTACACTTTACCCACATTCTACTTTTCCTTTAATTTTCTTTGTGTATTAATTGAATATTTTTACAAGACCAAATTTTCACCCAACTGTACCTTCTACAATACACAGAAATAAACATTTGTTTATCGGAAACAAAACCCCATATTATATTTCTTAATTAGAATCAGGTACTGAAAAGATCAATATTGAAAAATATAAATCAATAGCATAGATTCAGACAGAATGTTTTTTGATTATTCCAAATTTCAAAGCTATTTAAATTCCTAACAAATGTTAATAACTGCAATATAAAATTTTAAGGTACTGGAATAAAAATTATTAAAAGTATAACTCCGAATTAAAAAGTAAAGGCAGTAGGTTTTTCTATCAATCAACGCTACTTTACTGTGAAGATTTTCTCCAGTTTAACACAGACAAGTGAAATCTAAACAGTTATTGAAATTATAAATATCTAAAGATACAACTGAGGAGTAAATAGTAGTTCTGAAGTCATTTGGTTTAATCAATCCTATTCTACTCATAACATTTCTCCTACTTTCATTTAATTCAGTGGAATCTTTGCAGTTATTAGAATGATCAGTATATAAAGATATGACTAAGGTGTAAATTGTAGGGTGGAAGGTACAATTAAGAAGTAAATTGTAGGACTGAAGTTCTTTAGTTTAATCAGTCCTTCTCTACTTATGACATTTCTTTAGATTACATTTAATCAAGAAGAATATTTGTAATTTTTTGATTGATCCATATATAAAGATACAACTAAGGTGTAAATTAAACGACTGAAGTTGTTTGGCTTAATCAATCTTTCTCTCTCCATAATACTTTTCTCAGTTTCATTTCTATACCAATTTCTCTTGTTGGAACAACCCTATTTCTGCTTTATATATATATATATATATATATATATATATATATATATATATATCAGCATGTGTATAAATGGATAAGCAGATAAATAAATAAATGAATCAAGTGCTGACCACCAAGTTGTGGAGTGGGGTTTTTCACATTAACATGTTAAGTTTATCTTAGAGGCGTCATTGTTATCTAGGAATTTTTCATTGATTTGCAAAATTGGTCTGGAATTGTTTTCTGTCGGTCATCTGGTTTTTTTTATTGGTTTGCCAATACTTTTCAAATTTGGTGTGTGTGTGTGTGTGTGTGTGTGTGTGTGTGTGTGTGTGTGTGTGTGTGTGTGTGTGTGTAAGTGTGTGAGTGTTTTTTTGATTTCATCTTTATGCTTTAGAATTGTGTTTTATGGGTCATCTGGTTCTTTTTATTGTTTGGGTTACAATCTGAATTTGCTGTGTGTATGTGTGTGTGTATGCATGTGTTTTTTCTGGTGTGCATGTTTTAAGTTTTTTATGTTGTTTTATTGAGCAAAAAATTGTATATTTTATGAATCTTTCTTCCTGACAAAACTAATAATGCAGGAAGAAAGATTCATAAAAAATACAAGTATTCGCTCAACAAAACAACATAAAAAACTTAAAACACACACACCAGAAAAAAACAAAACACACACACACACACACATCCATACACACACATACACACTCCAAATTCAAATGGTAACCCCAAACAATAAAAAGAACTAGATGATCCATAAAAAAACAATTCTAAAGCATAAAATCAAAAAACACTCATACACACTCACACACTTCCATACACACACATGCACATCAAATTCAAAAAGTGTCGCCAAAGCAATAAAAAGAACCAAATGACCATAGAAAACAATTACAGACCAATTTTGCAAGTCAATGAAAAATTCCTAGATTACAAAGGCATCTCTAAGATAAACTTAACATACTAATGTGAAAAACACCACCTCACAACCACTTCAACTTGGTGGCCAGCACTTGGTTTATCTGCTTATCCTACTGATGTGAAAAACCGCCAATCCCACAAACATTTCAACTGGGTGGCCAACACTTGATTTACAGATTCACTTACTTACTTATTTATAAATGGCAACTTGACCATTAGAAACAAAAGGAACTGATACATAAAGTCACAAGTTTATTTGCCTGAAGAGTGTTAACTTTAGACTCAAAACATGTGTAGCGTCACAAATACCATTATGGACACTTAATGTATCATAACATGTATAATAACAACAACAATAAATATACACTATAGATATATATATATATATATCTAGAGAGAGAGAGAGAGAGAGATAGAAAGTGAGGAAGAAAGGGTACTTTTTACTGAAAATGACTTGAATTATGATAACCAAAAGTATGTACATGGACTCATAGACCCAGCATTGTATAACAGTGATTCTGATAAAAAAGATGCCATTGGAAAGGCCACACCTCAGTGATTTAAACACTTTCGAAATGAAAATAAATGCAAATTTGCGATAGAAAAAATCTATTAATTCTTCATTTATATAAGGTATTTGTTAATTTTAAGTGGCATACACAGTGGATGAGGTTTTGCTCTTCATGTAAAAGAGAAAAGTTAAAGAGGCTACTTAGGCTATGTAGGAGACAGGCCTAGGGTAATAGAGCTACCAGTAATAGAATTGTTTGAGACAATATGTATTAGCATAACAGTATGTTTTAATGAAATCGGTATTTACCTGATCCCTCCCCCACAAAGGCAGAATATGGCACAATGTGGGGCAATCCAAGTGTGTATCCTTGGCAAAAAATTTGGGCTTTTGTTAACTTTTCCCCAGATATAACACTGGCCTACAGCAAAGCCTCATCTGGGTTCCTCTCCAGCCTAAATCAGAGAGTCTGACAAGGACAGAGCTCTGATAAACTGATATTCACCTACCTCCCCACTGAGGCTGGACAAGGCACAAGGCTGAATTTTATAGAAGAGATCCAAGCCTTAAGCTCAAGCAAAAATTTTTAATAGACTCTGTATAAGGCAGGGTTGAGTTCTTGTCTTTTTTCCTAAACAAGACTCTACCCTTTGGTGGAGCCTTGTCCAGGTTACTTTCCACCTGAAGTTAGAGAGTCCGACAGAGAGCGTTGATGAACTCTGAATATCAGCAGATTTATCCTGAATATATGTGTTCGCAAATACATTAATGGGGGAATCATACCATTCTTCCCTGCTTTATTCTTACAGAGGAAGGAAGTCCTGGAATCAAACAGACATTCTTTGCTGTCTGTGAGGTGTAGTGAATTAATAGAAGTATGATGAGCTTCTTCTTCTTTCTTGCTAGAACTGGATTTAATCCTGTTGCATTTTCATAATCTACAAATGAAGTATCAGTAGGTGGGCTCTTTTCTGTGAAATCTGTTTGTTGCCCCTTGAGAGACTAGAGCTCAAGGGTTCCACATAATCTTCAGAAGAAAGTGTCTTTAGGACAACCCTTGCTTAGGCTTGTGGGTCCTGATAAATCCACTGCTGGTGCTAAATCTTTTAGTGAAATTGTGTTTTTCCATCCATCAGGGTAACAGACATGCACATACTGGGGTTGGTGTCTAGAAGCTCCACCAGTGTTTCATGCCTATGAGATCACATGTCTGTTTAGTAATATCACTCCTGCTTTTGAGACCTAAAAAGGTAGAGACACTCCAGTTGAACTTCTTCCAGGAAACAGGAGGAATCGTTCATGGGGTGGTGTATTAGTGTCTATGCATAGCAACATTCTAATTGCATGCAGTGCCTCTGGGAGTAATTGTTCCCAATTCTCTAAAGCTATTCCTTTATTAGCAGCTGCTACTTGAAAAGTTTTCCAGATTATTCCACTATGCCTCTCTCATTGGCCATTGCCTTAAGGGTTATATAAGGCTGTTCTACTCATGGCTACTCTTTGCTCTTGTTCAGAAATAAATGAAGCCCCTGTCTGAATTAATATATGCAGGTAGCCTGAAGACAGTAAAGTGTTTGTATGACCATTATAGTGAATATATATGGGCAGGGTATCATGAAAGGAAACTGCCAATATTCATTAATTCTTGTCAGCATATATTTGTTAAGAGTTTTTGACAGAAGCAGATCTTTAAAATCCAATATGATTCTTTCATAAGATTGCATAGCTTTTATGACCTTGCTGGTGTTAGGCTGGTACAACTTAGGTTTATTTTCAGTGCAAGTCTTACAAGATTTGGTATTCTTTTTCACATTCTCCACTGACAAGGGAAGATTTTTGATTTTCATTGAATGACCAAATGTATAACACCTGGGTGGTGCAATTCTTTATGTTGTTTCTTTAATTCTTCTTTGCTAGCAACAGAGCTTTATACATAAGAGAGGGCATCCACAGCTGAGTTTTCTTTATCAGAGTGATGTACTACATTGAATGAGTAACACAAGAATTCCATTCTCCACCCTTCTTCTCAGTTTTAATTTTGCTTGTCATTTTTGCAATAAGCATGAATGTTACTGATTTTTGGTTTGTAATTAGTTTAGAATGTCACCTGATCAAATAATACCTCCATTTTCTCAGCAATTAGACAATAGCATTGGCTTCTTTCTCTATTGCAGAATTTTCCTGATTTAGACAGGGTTTTAGAGAAAAAGGTTATGGGTCTCCCCAACTGTCTTAAAGAGACTGTTATGGCACATTCTTAGGCATCTGTCTCTATTACCAGAGGTAGTATATGATCAGGCATAGTAATGGCTGCTTTCACTATGCCCCTCTTTAACTCATTACATGCTTTCTCTGTTATGGGGGATAATGGGAATTTTGATACTGTTGTTAGAGGGTGAATTTTTTCTGAAAAATGAGCACAGTGTGCAAACATTCCTAACCGTAGAGCTGGTAAACCTTTTTGGACCGGTAGGCTGAGTAATGGATTCAGACATTCTTAATCAGGTTTTATATTATTTCTACTGGTTATGTACCCAAGTAATTGTATATTTTTTACATCTAAAATAACATTTGTCTTGGTTAAGTGTAAATTTGTACTTTTTTAATAGTAACCATGAACAATTTAAGATATCTGTCATGTTCTGCTTGATTTTTCCCACATATAGTTGCATTATTGATGTAAGCATAGGTTCCTTGCAGTTAATATTTTGATATTATCTGGTGTGTCACCCTTTGAAAGCTAGCTACTCTGTTATTTATATCGAATGGTATTCTGCAAAATTGATAGATATTTCTGCTGGTCTTGAAGACTATATAGGGTTTATCAATGGGCCTTATAGCTACCTGATGGTAGGCACTTTTGAGATCCAGAGTACTAAATAGACCATTTTTTACTATTTCCTCTATCATCTCATTTATTCTTCGCAGAGAGTAGGCATCCAACAAAGTAAACCGGTTTATCATTTTGGAACAGTTGATTACCATTTACTTTTTTTCTGTTCTCAGAGAAGACTATGAAGTTTTGGGCTCTCTATGGGAAATTACTGCAATTGTATCAAATTTTTAAGCGTTTTTTTCTGCTAAATCTAGTATTCTTGCCTGCTCATATGTCCGCTGTAATGTTAAGGTGCTATTCTCGAGTATTCTTTAATGGATATCTGTGGACTATAGCCCATTTATGAAGGCATCTTCTACCTATTCAGCTAGATACTGTTCAAGTGATACTGAAGAAAATTAACAGTACTTACTTGGTTTTACTAAAACTTGATAAAATTCATCAATTGAATCCGTGGGCAGTTGATAGCTCATAGTCAGTGTCTAGAGATCATTTCATTTCTCTTTTTAATGGAGATAATGTCCAGTATTGTTAAAGGAAGATGAGACTGTGAAATACTTGTAATCTTGTACTGTGACAGATTTCATGAACTTTCATTGCAGTATATACTCAAGAAGTTTATGAAAGTTCTTCTTATACATATATATACATATAATTAAATTCGTTTTTTGTTTAAAATTAATTTAATTTATATTGCAACATGGAAATTTCTATATTTTGAGATTACCTCGTCAGCAGGCAATGTTGAATAATTGTGGTGAAAATTATTTATATTTGAATGTAGAAAACAATACGTTTGTTATTTAAAATATGGAGGGGGAAGACAGAAAAACATTTAGATTTTATGTGTGTGTTTAATTTAACTTATCAGAATGAAGTCTAACTTTTAAATTTAAAAATATAGGTTATATGTTGGGGATATGGGTTTTTTTCTTTCAAGCTTAACATTTTTTTCAGCTGGAGTCTAGACTGCTTTTTTTCAGTGCAATGTATACATTATCTCTACAAGGTTATTGTCTTAGATGTCTATGTATCTCAGCCATTTTAAAAACAAAACAGAAAGAAAGAAAACATTTTTCATTTTTGATCTGACTTAAAGGGACTTTTGGTATGATTAAACTATTTTTAATTTTGGCTCAGAGTATATTTTTTTCATCAATTTTTCATATACTCTTAACTTGCATAAATTTTAATATCTATTAAATTAATATTATATCATAATACAAAACAAAGTACTGGATATATGTAAGTTAATCAATATTTTTTATGAAGAATTATTAACCATATTCTCAGGTAAACATTTTACAATGTTTATATATGACATTAATTTCATTACATTTATTTGATAGATTTTTATTTTTTAGAAATCTAATAATATATAGTTTTTCATATAGACATAAGGAGCGTGGGTCATTAAAAACTTACATATTCTATTTTTTTAAGATTTTCTGTTTTATTGTGGGAGTTTTATTGGTTTCTTTTAGATATCAAAAATATTTCAATGGGGATGTTCTATTCCGGTACTTATTATTATTAAATAAAGAAGTGTGTTGATAAATTCTTTGCTTTAACAAATTCTTAGTACTTCCAAGATAAATCGTTATATTACGAGGGTTTTCTGTACAAGAAATAGTACATTGATAAACAATAGATTCTATTGGGCACTTATTTTCCGATGGACACACTATAGGGTTTCTACAATTACATTTATTATTGCCTAAACTATTGATTTCAGTTTTTGGATGATTTTTATTTTCATTTATGTTTAAATTTTTATTTAAAATATTATTATTATGTTTTTTATAATTTTTTCCAGATTATCTGTACAACTATAATTTAATTTTAGTGTATTTTATTGGAAATCTTGCTTAAGGGATTATTATTTGGAAAACATTTCTCAATCAAAGCAAGGAATTTTTTGCCTAATTTATTGCTAACCATTTGGTTGAAAGGATGTGTATACCAAATAATTTTTTTATTTCTATTTTTTCTTCGGAGGGAGATATTCTTCTTTACATATTTGATATTTGGGCTTTTATATCCACTATTTTTTAAGGCAGTATTATAAAAATTATTGTGCTTATTAAACACTTCTTCATTTGTGAAACTTCTACTAATTCTATATTCTATGGATGAAGGTACATGTTTAATAATAGATGGAGGTTAGTTAGATTTTGGCTGGATATATAAATGATTTGCATTTGGTTTTTTATATGGTTGGTATATATTATTTTCTAAATCTAAAGTCACATTGAGAAAATCTACTTTTTTATATTTGTATTAATAGTCATTTTTAAATCAAGGTTTTTAAACTCTCTCTATATTAACTTTCTAATTTTATCAATTTTAAAATGTTTCATTAAAAACGTCTGATGAGGAAGATTTTATTAATTTTTGATTAAATTTAACAGGCACTCATGCAATATCCAGTTATGTATATCATGTGATAGCTTTTAAAGAACATTCCTTTTCAAAAACACAATAAATTATGTTACAGTCAAAACATGAGGATAAAATAACAGCATCAGAAAAATAACATCCTTGAGAATGGCCAGTGAAGTGGCTGAAAGCACTTGGAAAGTTAATAATTATGGAAAATTTTTATATTCCTTATCTCTAGCAAAAAGGAAACATGTAAGAATATTGGAAATAAAACATGGGGAAAATAAATCTATTTGTGTGTGTGTGTAAAAAAATGGAAGTAAGGGTAGGGAAAAAGAAAACGAAAAAAGAAAAAACCAAAAAATGAGGCAGATCCTTGCTATCAGAACCTGTAGACCTGCCATTTTGGTGACAGAAATGAAAAAAGGCACAATAAAATAAATGAAAAATAAAAATAAGAAAGAAATAGGTTTGACAAAATAACAGGTTTATGAGGTAACTGTTAAAGGGTGACAAATAATGTTAATATCAAAATAAACTGGTTAAACATAAGTTAAAAATTAAAATGAGAAGGAAAATAGATTTAAGAATGGGAAGTTATTATATGATATAATCAAATTATATGGCTAATAAGAAGAAATAAAACAACTATTTTAAGGAATTTTAATTTTAGATTAATTATCAGGAAATTAAATTTAAATCTATAACCCCATTAATACCAAAACAAACTGGTTAAACATAACTTAAGTTAAAAATGAAACAAGAGAACTAAAAAGAATATAGATTTAAGAATGGGACATTATAATATAACTTAATTATATGGTTAATAGGAAGAAAAGAAACAACTATTTAAAGAATTTTTAATTATAGATTAATTATTAGGAACTTTGTATCTAAATTTAAATTTATGAGGATATTTGCTTATAAATTCTTTTCTTAAATTCAAATGCAAATTTTGCTTAGGATATTTTAATTTTTTCAACTAAACATAGATTGCACCTATTGTAAAGTTTATTTGGGGTGTGGGCTGAACCTATTAATCTCCAACTCACTATTGGGTTAAGTCCCTCTTCTTTCATTTTCCAAAATCTTTGGAAAAAGGAAGTTTGTAATTTTAAATTTGGGTTGGAAAAGGAGTGTTTATGGAAGTAGTAACATTGTTTAAATTCTTCCACCAAAATTCCAACATGAACTTGATAATCATTTTTGTTATGTTTTGGGGAGAAGTTGGCTTGGTAGATCACGTGGGTAAACTTGCATTTACCTTCCACAGGACAAACATTGATAGACCTGCAATTGCAAGAGGGTATTATACCAGTTTTAACATTAGTTTTATCTAAATTCTTTAAAATCTGTCTATTGTGGGAATTAATGATATTATCTATATTATGTGTGCAAGAATTTTAATAGTATTTATATTAAAGATTCTGCATAGGGGGTTATTGGTATGAAAAAGTTTTCCTTACCAATTTCAGAAAATATTTCCCAATGTTAATGTTAGATAGTTTACAAAATGTAGGGGATTAGACCATATATTTTTCTACTTCTACTCTTCATTTTAAATGACTCAGATTTAACCATGGGTTTTATATATACCAATTTGTTCTTAAAACTGCTTACCTGGAGGAATTTATTAATTAACATTTTAATTTCATTGAAAATTTTAAGGTTGGAAGACAACCAGTTAATTCTGGTATTAACAGAGTTAGTTATTTGTTTAGTATTAGGGAAGTTGGAATCAATGTTAATATAGCTGGGGGGTATCATTTTCTTTAAGGTAAGGTTTATAGGAATTGTCATTTTGATTAAGAGTGATGTCCAAATAATTGGCAATTTTTATGTAAAAGGAAACTTCAATTTTAAAACCTAGTAATTTAAAGACCCTAATAATTTTCTTATGAATCACAGTAGTCAAGAGTCCATTGCTATTAGTGATGAACATAAGACTTTTATCAGGGTAAAAGCCAATTTATTTGAGGTCTACAATTCCACTTAAGGTATTTAAGATATAAATACCTACTAGATCAGCAATTTGGGCTAAATCATATGCCTTTATAGGGACATTGAATTTCTCATAAAAACCTTTGGTCCAGGTGAAATGGTCAAAGGTTAGAATTGACTTTCTAGCTGCTAGAATAATCTTAATTTCCCTATCATCAATCTTTAATGGATTTTAGCAAAGTTAATACAGTAATCTAGGAGCTTTTTAGAGACAGAAGAATAAAAATCTGCAATGTCAAATTTAAGAAAGGAAGTTTTGATTTTTTCTTTAATATTAGTAAACCAATTAATGGTATTAAAAGAATCCTTTCAGAGATTAGGGTGAAGAATAAAGTGTAGTTCTTCAGTTATTCTTTTGATAATTTCCCTAGAGTTTAACCCTAAATCACTTTTAGTAAAATTAATTAACTTAGTTAATATTAAAGTTAGGTTTGTGGTCTTTAAATAAAAGGTAAATGTCTTTAATAGAGATTTTCCATACCTTATCAGTAATATTGAGTTTGCTAATAAAATTTGCTGTATCATTTCTGAAATTATGTTGTTGAATCTATCTAATTCATAAATGCTGGTAATTTTATTTTTTATATAGTTTGAGGTAGTGTGTGAATTTGCATTTGTATATGTTTCTAGATTTATCAAACTTAATCCAAATGTCCTTGGAATTTCTAATGGTGTTAATGTCATTTTTTTTTAAATTGTTAGATGACTTGCATAATTTTATTTTAGGAATTAAGTTTAATAAGTCTTTTTTAAGAAATCTAAGAATTTACAAAAAGGCGGGTTTTTCTGTGTTTTGAGCAGAGCAATATCGGTTCTCAAACATCTCATATGTTGAACAAATTGGTTTTCAAACAGAAAATTTGAGATGAAAATGCCTTGATATTGAACAAAATTTTGGTTCTCAAATAATATTACGGAACAGACAGTTACCAGAAGTTTTTATGAGAGGGGACTCCTCTTTTAAGAAGTAACTCCTCACCTTCTCTTCCTCACCTCCATCCATCTATGCCATCAAAACCAAAAAGGTACATACATAGTACAGTGTTGTTATGTTAAACTTACTTCTGTTATATTTTCTTTTTTATTTTACATCTTTTTTTGTTATTTAATGTTTGAATAAAAATATATAAATTGTAATCATGTATATAAGCATTCATCTGGTGCTTGGAAATGAATTAATCTCTTTTACATTAGTTGCAATGGGAAAAATTATTCAGTTCTCGAACAATTCGGTTTAAGAACCGATTTTCAGAACAAGTTATGATCAAGAACTGAGGTTTGTCTCTCTACATCTATCTACCTATTTACAATTTATAACATGAATATGTTATAATATCACTACAAAAGTAGTTATTTTGTTTTGACACTACTTATGTCTTATCACGTTAAGGATCACTTGATAAGACACAAGTAGTGTTGAAACAAAATAGCTACATTTGTAGTGATTTTATAATATATTTATAAGATATTATAGTGACATTATAACATATTTATGTTGTAGTGATATTATAACATTTATGTTGTAGTGATATTATAACATATTTATGTTATAAATTTTAAATAAATATTATTTGCTCTACTTTGTATTGATCACTTTTTTCAAGAATAGCATTTTTTGGATATGGAATTTAATTCTATCCATACCTACCCTATACTTGGATATCTATCTATCTATCTATCTATCTATATATATATATATATATATATATATATATATATATATGGGATAATGATTTCAAAAACAGTTTTGGAGAAAGATGGATGATAAAGTGGAAAAACCTTTTGTGTGATGTGTTTCATCCCTTATGATTTCATCAGACTAAGGTTTGTTGTGACCAGACATGTGCATGAACAAGAGACACTGGCATTTTTTTACATGAAAAATGCTACTCTCATTAAAAGGGAAAATAATTCACTAAGACAAAAATCTTTAGAAAGTGCTTTAATCATGAGTTCATCTATAGTAAATATATATCCAGGTTCCTACAACATTTCACCATTTTTGGCAGTTCTATTATCACAATACATGATATTTGATAACAAAGATGATGGAAACAAAAAGAAAAAATCTAAATTAAATTGGCTAGATTCTATACCCAAAATACATTATTAAAAAAAACAAAACCCAAAATACATTATTAACAAAAAAACAAAACCCAAAACATATTAAAAAATATTTTAGAAATGAAAATTCTCATCTCTTGTTCATGTGTATGTGTTTTACATTAATGTAAACAAACTGATGAAGTCCTAAGGAATGAAACACCAAAAAACTTTTTTTCCATTTTGCCATATATATAGTGTCTAATTGTGATAATATTTAGGGCCAATATTGTTTTTCAGTGGTTTTACAGATAAAATGTATTTTGGCAAGCAGGTTTTTTATTGTAAAGTGCTTGATAGATAGAGTGTTGATAAATGCAAAGAGTTCATCTCTTTAACAGAGCAGATTCATACTAACTTCGAAGTTTTGTGAGGACACCGTTATGATGTTACAAACAGCCCTGACAAGTGAGTACATCATAATGGTGTCCTCACGAAACTTCGAAGTTGGCATGAATCTGTTCTTTTAAAGAAACACACTCTTTGTACTTATATTTTTGCTCTATTATACAGTATCGAGCAGTGTTCCATTCACACCTGATTAATATTTATATATTGATGTGTATACACGTGTTTACGCACATATATATTTATCTACTTCCTTAACTATATATATATATATATATATATATATATATATATACTAGCAGGATAGCCCGGTGTTGCTCGGGTGTAATGAAAGCTTTCAAACTAATCTATGGTCCTGGAGCTCAGACTCTTTGAACGTTGGCACGAAAGACTAAAAAGCAATAGTTGTTTCCAGTTAAAGCGAAACTGTAGACTGAAAGAAAAATGAATGGATGTAAGTCAAATTTTGATTTCCTGGTATCGATATCAAATAAGTTTTTTTTGTCGTAAACTAAATTTTGAAGGCTAAATAAGTCCTCTGAGTAAATGGTATCATGGCTGAGACTAAGAACTACAATTATACCTACTTAGAGCCAAACCCGAAGCAAAAATTAAAATAAAAAGGCTGAAAAAAATAGACATACAGGCAGATAAACAGACACACACACAAACATCTTGCCTTTTATATATATATATATATATATATATTATCGATTTTCTGCACTATTGTAAGAACTGCAACCTTGAAACTTCTGAATATCGTTTCTTGTCTTTGTCTATGAGTGTATCAAATTTGATTAAAATCGGACCACTCCTTCTATCACCCGATTTTTTCGATTATCGATTTTTGATATTTATTGGGGGTACCTCAACAAAAAACTAGCTAAGAACACTTGCAGACGCTTTATAGTACAACTGTGTAAATTTTCAAGAAAATCGGTTCAGCCGTTTCAGAGTCTATAGGTAACGGACACACAGACACACACAGACAAAGTTCCATTTATAAATAAGTTTAGATTTATATATATATATAGTTTTGTGTAAATATATATATATATGTGTGTGTGTGTGTGTGTGTGTGTGTGTGTGTGTGTGTGTGCATATATATATAGTTTTAACAAACAACATATTTTATTGATTTGTTTGGACCTTATTTTTAATCGATACTCATATTTGAGTAGATATTCTGTTTATTTATATATTTATTTCTGCCGGCCTGATTATTTATGATAAATTTCGTTATGAAAATGTGTGTCACTCGGCAGGATTTGAACCTGCAACCCCCTATCAAGATAGGGAAAGCCACCAGTTGGTCTGGTGTGTCTTAGACCACTCAACCATGAATGATTCCACAGTCTAATCAAAGTCAAATCAAGTCTTATATAACACAATTTTCGATTCTATGTAAATAACCATCTCTTCTCTGAAATGTATTGTAATATCAACAAATGTAAACATACAATGTTGGAGAAAATCTTGAAGATTAATGAAATGGTTTTAACAAATGACACATTTAATTTATTTGTTTAAACATTATTTTTAATCGATACTCGTATTTGAGTAGATATTCTGTTTTTAATCAGAATACCACACATTTTCATAACAAAATTTATTGTAAATAATCAGGCTGGTAGAAATAAATATACAAAAATACTGTTTGATTAAAAATAGAATATCTACTCAAATGTGAGTATCAATTAAAAATAATGTTCAAACAAACAAATTAAATATGTCGGTTGTTAAAACCATTCTGTTAATGTTCAGGATTTTCTATAACATTGTATGTTTACATTTGTTGATGTTACAATACATTTCAGAGCAGAGATGGTTATTTACGTAGAATCAAAAATTGTGTTATATAAGGCTTGATTTGACTTTGATTAGATTGTGGAGTCATTTGTGATCGTGTGGTCTAAGACACATCAGATCAATTGGTGGTTTCCCCTATGTTGATAGGGGTTGCAGGTTTGAATCCTGCCAAGGGACACACATTTTCGTAAGAAAATTTATTGTAAATAATCAGGCCGGTAAAAATAAATAGAGAGAGAGAGAGAGAGAGAGAGAGAGAGAGTGTGTGTGTGTGTGAAAGAGATTTTGAAATTATTTTCACTTATTTTTAGGCTTTTTCTCCCCACCTCTTTATTATTTATGAATTGCTATGACTTCTTAGGAAGGATAGTGAAGTGATATCCCATTGCCTTCACCATAGTTTAGAAATTAGTGTTTTCCTTCTAAAATGTTTGCCACTGAAAGCTAGACCAATGAATCTACTCTTGTATTTTAATCTGCAGCTAGGTGTAGTGAGAAATGGTGGATTTATACCTTTCCCAAAAGCAATTGTGCAGAAGTGAATGCAACCAACTCTTTGGAACTCTTTTTACTGATTGCACTTTTCGTGATGATATCTGTTAAACTATGTGCACATCCTGTACAAGAACATTTTCCTCAAATGCTTATTCACTTACTGTTATCAAGGCATGTCAGTAACAGAGATTTTCTTTAAAATATATGGAAATAAGACAGCATAGAAATGAATCCATATTTTTTGCAAGGATATTAATTGCTGATTTCTTTTGGGATTGGTAATCTATATAGGTCATTTAAATAGTGAAGTGAATTTGATTTTCAAGTGCATTTTATTAGTTGTACTTATTTATACCTACCATCTCAATCAGTTGCCTTTTCTTATCTATCTATATAACCATCTCAGACTGTTCTTATCTATTTAATCTTGTCTTTGAGAAAGACATAGATATATCTCTTCTTCCCCTCCGGCTATGGGTTAAATAACAGTAGACTCAATTGGGCTAGCTTGCCCTGAACACTACTGCTGCTGTCGTTGGAGTATGTATGATGTTCCAACAACCCTCATGAATTACAGGACCTGTATTAAAACTATTTAGATAATTGATATCTATCACAGGTGATTCATATCTAAGAGTTTGTCTGACTGTTGGAAATGATTTTGTTTGTTTCCAGTACCAAGAATGGATGATCAAGTTTGAATAAAGATTTTTTAAGCAAGCCCTTCTTCCCGTTTAATATTAAATAACCTTCTTCTTCTTCACTTGTGAGTAATTTACATTTTAATGATTAATGTACCCGGAAATTCTTTCTTTTTCTAGCCCCTTTGATTAGTATGAAATATTCCCAGAACTTGTGGCAATAAATTCTTCTTATATGCATGGATTTTTTAAGCGTATTCATTTTAAGGTAAAAAAAAAAGTAAACAAACTTTGCCTTCTTTGTACTTGAAGATTAAATTGAGTATTGAGATTGTCAGTGACTGACAATCCAGGCAGGAAGTGTATGCGTTCTCTGTGTACAGATATCTAGTATCAAATACTTTACTCGATACAGACCGTCACCTTTTCTGTATCAATCAACATTTCGCTGAATTTTTTGAGTTTACCTACCCTGTCTATATTTATATATCATCACTCAATTTTGCAGCTGCTGTTAGTCTCTTCTCAAATCTCGTTGACCGTTAAGCGAGAACCTGCGGGATTCCCCACCAGCAGAATTAGCATCTGTCACAAGTTTTAAACTATATCTGAACATCAATAAAAATAACAGTGAACACCATCATTTAAAAAAAGATAAAAATGAATGGAATTTTGTTTCCAATCTGACAGTGGTGTTGTGTGTTTTAACTTTTGTATTATTCTTTAAAAACAATTTTTTTGGGGGGTTTAAGAAATGTCTCCCACCTTAATAACAAAAAAGTTTTTTGGGGTTTTTATAATTTTTTTTTTAATCTTTATCTCCCAAATTTTTACCCTATTTTCTTTAAAGAAAAATTTAGCGTTTTTACCGTTTTACTTTTCTTTTCTAATTTATTTTTATCATTTTACACTTTGAGAAAATGATTTGTTTTTAATATCATTATTAAATTATTTAAACCCAATCAATAAAGGAAAAAAAGTCCTAAAAAGTAAAGAAAACCCATTAAATTTTTTTAAGTAAACTCCTAAGATAATATTTTCAAAATTCAGAACTGAGAAAAATGTATTGTAAATGAATGTATTTGCTGATTGATTCGTAAGTTAACTTCGGATTGTAAATTAATTTAATTTACCAATTTAACTACACCTTTTCTCACGTTTAAAAAGAAGGTAGGGAGGGGAAAAAGAACCTGAAAACTAGCCAAAAACGTTAGGAATCATGCCAATTTAGGACATAATAGACACCCTTACGGACAAGTTAAGCAAGAAGAAGCACTAGGACATTTGCCTGAATTGGTTGTTTTTCGCGGTATATTTGTCACCACAATCGACTACATCTCCAGGATTTTTCTCTTTCTTTCTCATTGCTCGATTCGTTCATCTATGGGACAGAGGGCCATACAGCTCTGTTAAAACTACCACTTTTCAATAGGAAAATTTAACTACTTTTTAAAAATTTAATACTGTCTATTTGATTTTTTATTCACTTTCTTGTCTTACACAGTCTGCACCCCCTTTCTTTTTTTCTAATTATTAGTTCTTTATTTTTAAATTAAGCTTTTTTTTTTTTTTTAAAGAGAGCCAGTGGCTTTTACAAAGTGCAGCCAAGTGGAATTTACTAACATGGTTACACACACACTCGTATATTACTAATCTCCTTATAGATATTTGTCTGAGTCTTTCTCTCTCTCTCTCACGGCATTTTTTTGTTTTTGCCTTTTTCACTCTAGGTCTTCTTGAATCGACATTATAACCGGCGGTGCCCCCTCTCCTGTCTTTTTCTTTTAGTTTTACCGCCACAAACAAAGATAAAGAAGAAAGGGAGGAGCTCTAGCCACAGTTTGGGGTACCGACTTTCCCCCCTTTGCGTCTGTGGAAGAAGGGACCCATTCTGTTTTTTTTTTTTTTTTTTAGTATCTATCCCTACAAAATCTTATATATGTGTATAAAAAGGGAGAAATACTTTTAAATTTACACTTGGATGAGAATAGCTCTGGGTTGATTATAATTGAAAACAAGAACCATTTGGATTTCGTGTAAGAAAAAGGAAAATATTTTTTGTAATGCCGCCCAAGAAACGAAGTGGCGACGATGAAGCCAACAACCAGATGAAAAGGAGAAGAAAGAAGAATGGAGACGACGTGGAATTTGGACTGGCCGAGTCAATTGAGTCTGATGACGAAAATCTGGACATAGTAAGAAATGTTTTTTATGCTTTGATGTTATTGTTGTTTATGTAGACAAAACACATGCAATAATCATTTTTTTTTATCATTTATACCTTTCTTGTTACCTGTGATGTAAAATGATGTATTCATTGCAACACCACAACATAAGTAATCTTAGTTTAACAATATTTAATGCAGTTCTAACGTTTTCTAAGTGTATGTGCATTTTTGTCTATACACTTAGTGTCTGAATAACATACACACGAGTGTCGGTAATATATACACGCTGATTATTTGAATTTGATGCTTTTTTTATTATTATTATTATTGCGTGTTAGACGATGGAATCGTTATTTTATTTTTTCATGTAATCGATATTTCTGAAGTAAAGTATCAATTGCAATTACACACTAAACGTGAGTGTATATTTTGAAAATTATTTTTTTCTTTTTAATGAAAATTAATTTTATCTTTTACTTTAAATTTTCGGGTTACCTATCCCTTAGCACGTGTGTATTTTGCACACCTTGTATTATTCAATTTCAAATAATATACCTACATTTTAAAAGTCAATAAGCCTCTCTAATTCCTCACTGTTTGTTGGCAATCACTTTAATAAACACGCTTTTTTCCCCCTTTAAGCTGTAGTAAAAATCCTCTTTTTTTTTTTTTTTTTTTAAATTAAAGAATTTGTGCAAATAAAAGTCTTTTAAAAAAATATTTTTCAATTTACTCAACTGTTTAAAGTTTATTTTTAATAACTATTTTAAAAAAAGGAAATGCTTTTTCTTTTTTGTCTCTAGTTTCTACTCGTCTGACGATTACTTCCAGACATTTTTCGAATTCAAATTTAGCCTAAAAAAATGTTAAAAAGTTTTCGTGTTTCATATTTTCTCCTTCAGAAGCCTCTTTTTAAGTATTAAGATTCATGGGGGAGAAAAAAAAACCCTGACAGATTTTCATAATTCAAATAAACTTTATTACTCGTATCATCGGTTTTTTTAAACATAAAGCGGAAGATGTGTGGTCCCGTGACAACTTCACCGTAAAACGTTCTGAAACAAATATTAAAAACAGGAACTGAAAAATAACCCATGTGAGTGACTTCCAAATCTTTTGTTTTTATTAAATCTTGCTTATTATAAATTTTGGGACCTTCTGTATAAGTTGACTGTAAACTTTGTTAAAAAAAAGTCTCCTCGTAACTCGGTCGAATTAAAATTGAACAAAAAAAAGTTAAAACAAAAAAGTTGAGTCTACTTAACTGAGTCTTTTTTTTATTTGTTAAACATTAAACAATGTCCTTTTTAAAAATTAGGAGCATTGTTATGACTAACAATGAACTTGTTATAGATACATTTTTGCTTTTATTCAGTTTATAAATTTTTTTCTTTTCAAAAGGAGCCTTTTATTTTTATTTTTTCTTTGTTTACCGACTTCGTTTATTCTTCTTGTTTCTTAGTTTTATGAGAAATACTAAAATGAATGTCATTAAGCAAAATAATTTTGGAAATATATATATATTTTTTTTTTTTTTTTTTTTTTTAATAGAAAAACGAAATATTGGAAGTGGGGAAACAGTGTATGACAATTTTCCACAACTGCTTTAACTTTTTGAGATTTTACTTAAACTTTGCTTTGTCTCTGGTCTTATTTAAAATTAAAATTTCACTGTTTTATGAGAGGACCAGTCTTTGAAAACTTTTGTTTTATTGACAATGACATAGTTTTAAAATGTAATTAAATTGTTTATTTTTTTTAATCGTAATTTTTCAAGAATTTAAGTTTAGGAATCAAAATAGGACTATAAACCTAAAAAAAAAATTTCCTCGTTAATGTTGTTACGAACAGTTTTTTATTTTTATTTTTTTTTCTTAGTAATTATTTGACAATTCAATCCGTTTTAGTACGGAAGAAAGTAATTTCAAAAATCTTCTCAAAGAAACTTCGCTTACTCTACCAGCTTGTATCCAGTGCGTTTAGCAACAAAGCTATTACGTAACTAAACATCTTTTAACCGACAAATTCTTGAGTGTTGTTGTGGGATCTCCTATAATGCCGGGTCTCTCTCAGATAATGAAAATAAAGTTTTGTTTTTCCGCATTTTTAAAATCATGAAATAGAATCTTATTCTTAAAGTTTCGAAGCAACGTCTGATTTCTATGTTTGTTTGTTACATGAAAAAGACGAGCAATCTTGATGACTTTAAAAAAAACCTTTTTTCTTTGTCATTTGAATTATTACCGATAAAACTTTTTTTTTTTTTTTTTTAAACTCGGTTCCCGAATTAATTGAAATTTAAATTCATAGACAACTTGATTGATTTTTTAAAATTCTAATGGAGGCGAAAAAAAAAATTACATGTATATCAGAATGAGAATTGGAAAGTTTTTTTATTTCAAACATCTACGAATTTTTGTTATTCTTTCTTTAAAAATCCTTTAAGAAAGAAGCAATGCCTGTCGTAACGCATTTAACCGTAAGGCCTGCTACTCAGACTTGCCTGTTTTTCCATTAGACTTTTTTTCCTTTCTTTTCATACTCCCCCTTTTTTTATTTTCTTAATATGGTTATGTTTCTCTCTTCTTGTCTCATAATGCAGAGCTTGTTTAAAATGATTTTTTGGCAATATTCTGCCGGCATCGAAAAAATTTAAATAAATTTTGCATATTTTCGAAATCTAAATACAGAAACTAACATTTTTTTTTTTAACCACAGCTGTTTTCTAAATTGGAAGTGCTTAGGTAAATAAAGGTTTGTCATAAGTCGTTCAGTAAACAAACGCAACGAAAAATAGTTTTTTTTTTTTTTTTTTTTTTTTTATTCCAATTTAGTACATTTTAAACAAGTCTACTGAATTTTTTTTTTTTTTTTTTTTATAGTAAAAAATTAGAATTGTAAAAATTTTTTAAAACATGCATTCTTTTCTTAGAAACCAATATATTTTTAAGCAGCTGTTTTACAATAATTTAAAGTTCTAATTAAGATTAAAACTTAATTTTAATAGGATTTTATTTTAACTGCTCTGTGTGAGGAAATCAGTTGTTCCAAACAAAAAAATAATGCTCTCATTCTCTTTCAGTTTCAACTTTTTTATTTTTCATTGTTTTTATTGTTTTTGTCATTCATACACATTACGCAGCTTTCGTTGGTATTGAGTCATTGACTATTTTTAAATGCTTTAGGATGTTTTGATGGAATATGTTACCAAGTTTCATACGAAGAAGCTACCCCCCCCTTTTTTTATTAACGAAAACAAACATTAGAAATCTATTAATTTTTACAGTGAAACTGAATTTTCAAAACTATTAATAATTTTATCAAGAAACCATCTTTCAAATCTTATTTTTATAAAAGACATTCATTAAAATCTTTATTCCGGTCAGACGCTAGTTAGACTTTTTAGTGAATTTATTTTTGTTGACTCTTCTTCTTGATGAAAGACTTTTTTTGTTACCAATGTATACAGAACAGACCGCGAGAAGAGTGTTAATTTCAAATTTTTCAATTATTACTTTTTGGAATATGGAAATATAGTCGTCAACAACAAATAGAGAAAGACTTAAAAGAAAAGACCCTATGATCACCGATGAAATTTTGTGTGTGTATATGGAGGGGGGGGGGTGACTTTCAAAGAATGGCAAGAAAAATACCGCGGCATAATTACTTTAATTCCCTTACTGTTTTATTTAAATTTGAATACTGTGTACGTACGCACTGTAATTACACACTAAAAAGGAGGTCGAATGAACATGAAAATATTTTTTACACTTAGTTTGGTTTTTGGTTGGCTTGAGCCACATTTTTTCTTTTTCTTTAGTGGGTAGGGTGAAAGAGGTATAAATTGCTATTTTGTCTAATCACTAACTTAAGTTTTAAATTTATTTTTTTTTCAAAAAAACTTGAGTAAAAGAGTGAGACATATTCCATAATCTGCCACTCTTCAGGCTCACCATTCAATGAAACAAATTTTGACTGAGGTACCTCCAACCAAAGTTTTTTTTAAAATGCCCCCAACTTGATAAAAACAAAGTTTTTATCGTCAAAATGTTTAAAGAGAAATGACCAAAAAAGTATTTTAATCCTTTCTAGTTCAATTTTTTTCCCCTTTCTTCGAAGGATTTTCTTAGCGTCTTTTTTTTTTTTTTTTTTTTTTTGTAAAAACAATACAATTGTTTTTAAAATTTTCAAAATCAAATAATTGTATTTTAATTTCCAGGATTTTTTTTTTTTTTAAATGATTTCAAAAATAATTTAATTTGTGAATAAGTCTTGAAAGTTTCATGAAAATCTGACAATTATTTGATTTTTGCAAGATTTACCAAATTAATGTTGTCACTGGAAAAAAAAGTCATGTTTTCCATTGTAAAAACCCTTGTAATGATTTGGCTCCCTGCTAACAAATAAAAACTATTTTTACCAAAATTTCAAACGTGTTAGGATTAAAAAAAAAAAAAAATGCTTTGATTATTCCTCTTAAAGATTTTGATGGGGAAAAGTTTGTTTTTAAGTTTGATATTTTTTTTTTTTTTTTTTTTTTTTTTAGTAGTAATTTAATAGAAGTACCTAAATTTTGGCACTATTGTTTCTGGTAAAAAAAAAAAAACAGTTTGAAAATTCTTGCAAAAATCAATTCTCATTTTTTAATGAAACTTTCAGGATTTATTCCAAAATAAATGAATTTGCTTATAAAATTTTATTTTTATAAAATCTTGGTAAAAATATTTTTTGATCACCTCCCTCACAAAAAACAAAAAAAACTTTATGAAATTTCTAGAAATGTAAATCTTTTAAAAAGAATACACTCCCCCTCCCAACAGTAGCCACTTTCCTGAAAATCTACTCCAAATAGTAAAATAAAAAAAATTCAATAAAAAAAAAAATCTAATTATTTAATTAGATAAGCTTTTAATTTATTTATTTTTAATTCCTCAAAACTTTGCATAGGTTACTCAGTGAAGAAGACTATATTTACTAAGTGAAAATTGAAAAGCTTAATTCAAATCATCATGCACTAAGATTTTTTTAATTTTATTTAATTCTATTTTTTTTTTTTTTTATGTGTATAAAAAAAATCACTTTAAAAGTATGGGTGACAATATATGACATGATCAGAAAATAGGATCAATGACTATATAGTAGATTCCAAGTCAACATTTCTAAAATTTAAATTATAGAACATTTCCAATATTTGTAAGATGAGTACTTAAAATTATGTATAAAAAAGCATTTACACATTTTCTTAAATTGTTTTAACTGATACTTTATCTGTAGGACACCAATAAACATGTAAATAGCCTATCATTGCTTGTTGGATGTTGAAAGATAAGTAAATCATTACTACTGTTTGTTTGAATTCTTTTTTAAATTTTTTAACTTTAATACTTGTTTCAAATCAGATTTAAATCAGCTAATATTCCTCAAGTTTCAGAAAAGTATATTTTAAGATTTTTTTAATGAAGAAAATTACATTGTGATGAAAGATGGCTAAAAAGGGCACTAATTAGTTATTTTAGAAAAAAATCTATTCCAATTAATATAATTTCTGTTTAAAGAAAATACCCTATAGTGTATTTTACATAATGGAGATAGTGAATTACTGCTAAAAAGTTGCCTAGTTAAAAGCAGGACTCCTTAGAAAATTTAATCCTCAATTTGTTTTTGTCAAACAAATATTTACAAAACTTCTGCTCTTAATGATAAAATAAAAAATGCAATAAAACTGATTTTATTAGAAAAACTTTTAATTGCTTTTAAGATATATAGTAAGGTCTTAGAATTTATTTTAAGACAATATTCTTTTCAATGGATAATGACTTTTTTACAAGATTTTTTTTTTTTTTTTTTTTAGAAAAGTTTTAAACCTTTTTAAATTTTGTATTAATTTCAGCCTTTTTATGATTTTAAGTGGAAACTATTGACTAATCATAAATGGAAATGCTTAATATAAATCATCAAACTAATTTTAAAGAATTTTTTTTTGTGCTGATTTTAAGAATGCATGACTAGACACAAAATTGTGAAAATTAGAACAATAAGTACAGTAAATTTGAAGTGCTTCTGTTATTTTCTTCAGTCATGTTTTAAGATAGTCTCCATAGAACTGTCGGGCTAAAAAAATGCATTTCTGCAATATTTTTAAATTTTGTTTTAAATTAGATTAATTACACTTTAAATTGGCTAATGTTCCTCTAATTTGAAAAATCTTTTTAATAAAGAGAATTGTGATGAAAAATGACTTTAAAAAACTTTAGGTGGGGTGCTAAATCAGCTATTTTAGGGTAAAAAAACACATTCCTGTTAACTTAAATTAGTTTTTTGAAATACAGCAAAGTATTTTGTTTATTGACAATATTAAATTTAGTCTATTAGCTTGAAATAAGTTTCAAGATTTTTCATTTGACTGCATATTACATGCACCTCCACTTCAGTAGGTGATATTATTTTTAGTGTATTTAAGTAATGTTTAAAACAATTTAGCTGTACATTTCAAAAGTAAATATTCAGTAAACTTTTTTAATAGCTAAAGAACATTTTTGATGTTCAGCGATATTGTTAGCTTTATTTTTTATATAACGTAAGGCTTACTGCACACACACACACACATATATATATATATATATATATATATAAAATAAAGACAAGAGAAAAACTGTATTTTAAATCACCTACGCGTTTCGTCCTGTGATGGACTTTTTCAAGGCAAAAAGACAAAATGAGCTTTATTCTAAATTACGTATCTATAAACAGTGTTGGTAACCACAAAGACGCTCACAAATCATTTCAAAAGATCAACAGAATATTTTTGTTTTTAGAATTTCTTCATGTGTAGTGTAGTCACAAGATATTAAAATGAAGAGAATTTGACCTTTTTCTTTGAGAACTTTTTATTTTGTGTGTAAGTCTGTTTTAGAATTTCTTCACATGTAGTGCAAAGTCAAGAGATGTTAAAATGAAGGGAATTCAACCGTTTTCTTTGAAATTTTTATTATGAATGTTAGTCTGTTTTAATATAAAGGTGAGATTGGAAAAAATCCGGGGCATAAATTGATGTTTTGGTAGTATTGGATAGCGGCGCTCTTGAGAACTTCTGAATAAATTGTTTACTCACTTAACTAAATCCTCTACAGAAAACCAATGTAATGTATCAATTTACATGCCTGTTCAGAGATTGTATCTCTGGTACTAATTATAAACCCACTACATATATTGGTTTTACAACAACTACGCTCTCCTATAGACTTGCCTGTCACCTTTCTGATCAGAGAACAGTCATGTAGTAATATCAGACATTTTATTCAACAACACAATAATCTTCACTCATACACACAGTAAAAAGAACCTTCAGATATTGGAGGCCATCTACATTAAATCTAAACAACCCACACTTAATAAAATCATGTTTAAATCTTGTCACAACACATTACATTGCACTTGAATATATGGTTCTGTTATCATTTCGAGCTCTTATGCAATGTGATGTCATAGAACCACATTACAAATTTATGAACTGCATTTGCTATTTTTGGTAATTGTCATTGTTGCTTAGCAAAGTTTTATGTCAACATAAGATAAAATCATCGCTGATGGATGTTTTTATGTTAACGTCCTTGTAACCTCTCTGAAGATGGCTCATGTAAGCCAAAAGCTTAGAACTAACTTAATAAAAAATTATCCAAATGTTGGAGAATTTTTGTCTTTATTTTCACCTGAAATTAAAGCCAAAATACAATGTTTAGAACGGCTCATGATTAAGCATAATAAACATTCAGTGTCTCTTATATTTAACAGTATATGTTTAGAAACACACACACATATATATATATATATATATATAATAAAAAGTAAGCTAGCAGTACAGGTGAACATCAAGCATGAAACCATACATAAACCCTCTCACCCTTTTTGACCTTGTCATATAATTCAATATCAGATATGTTGAGCGTATTGAAGCATGTTTATATATGAGTGATCAGCTGGTAATCTAATCAGGTTTTGAGGAATGTGAAATAACCTCTTAACTGATGTTGTTCCTAGGTCCACCCTGATGCAGGGTGGTAGCACCTGTTTGGGTCCCAGCTATGGGCGAATAATACCCCCCCCTCCCAAAAAAGCACAAATCAACAGCCCATTTTTTTTTTTTTATAAAATGAGCAATAATACATTTTTATAGCAAAATAACAATACAAAACAAAAAAAATGTAAAAATATTTTTATAGTAAAATTAGCAACAATGCATTTTATGATGTAAAAAAATCTTTACCATGAAAATATAAATTTACATACAAATTATGTATAAAATATTTAGATTTTTGCATTAAATAGCCTATAAAAGTTGATAAACTGCAAACCATTACAACATTTATAAAAATAATGGTAATGATTATAATTAACAATGTTTTTTGAGTAGATCATATTATTGAGTTAAGCCAGGTAGAAGTAACCATCTGGGGTAAAATTATAACCTATGGTAATATGTGTTAGTAAAAAAAAAAAAAAAGTGGTGGGGAATTAGTTAGCCTACAGGAAGCAGCATCTTCATATAAGATGCTTGGGAATACCAAGTGCTGTAAGCTTAATTTGTGGGTGGTGTAATGGATAATGACTTGGAATTGTTAATTGGAAAGCCATGTTCCAATTCCAGTCATGTTTATATTCACTTACATGCAAATACCATTGGGAAAGATATGAATCCACCTTTTCTCCCTCCGAGATATAAGTTAATTAGTAAGCCTTGTATCACTAGACTTTCATTATTTCCAAAAATGCAATTCTGTACAAAATGTTTCAATTTTGGCATTAAATAACCCCGAGAGTTTGATATGTTACTTATAAAAAAAAAAAGGCCAACAATTTTTTTTGGGGGTGCTGTTATAGCCATCAAATATGGTTATTTCCATAGTAATATATATTGTCTGGGTAGCTATTGTTTACCCTCTGGATATCTCTTAGTTAATTCACCTTGATAATTCTCAGGGTCTTTCTCTTTTTTTTTTTTTTTTTTTTTTTTTTTTTTTTTTTTTTTTTTTTTTTTTGCTGAAGCTGTGGATTGAACTCTCAACTTTTTATGACCAATTCACTTTTGGGATCAATCAGCCAAGGCTTTTATCTACTGGGCCGTGTGTCCTGAGATATCCAGAAGTATATGTGGAATTAAAACAATCTACCCCTGTGGACTAAAAGAGTTTTTGAAGTTCCAACAAATATCACTTGATGAAGGCTGTAGCCTCCCTCCCTCTATCAATTTCTTTTCTAAATATTTTGTTTCTAGTGCTTTTATTGAAAATTTACTTTATGAAAATCGTCTATCCTGAGTATTTATTCAGTGACACATGTCTAATCTTATGATGAAAGAGGCATTTATTTTTTAACACCAGTTCTTTCCTTGCCAGTGTCCTTCAGTGTGAATATTAACACATCACTCTATAAGTCCCAGGCCTGACATATAGATGGCACCTAAAATAAAAAAATCTATATGATTTTTATCAAGTAATAACCTACAAATAGCACATGACAAAATTTGGGCTCAATCAGATTATTAGTTTACAAATTAGTTATTTAAGTGAAACTAGTGTTGCAAATTTTCAAAACTTTGGAAAAATCTGAATTTTGTGTGTTGATAAAATATTGCTTTTTGATGGTGGGGGGGGGACATTGTTTAAACAAAGCAATGGCTTGATAAGTGTTATTCGGACTCTGCGCTGTTGAAAACGATTAAAAGGTAGTATACTGATTTTAAATGCGATCATATACACACACCTGATGCTGAATGCTCAGGTCACCCAAAATTGGGAGTTGTCCTGAAAAACAAAGAAAATCTACTCGTTTTAGTGGATCATAAATTGAAGTTGTGTGAGATAGCAGAGGAGTTAAACATATCAGAAGGCAGTGTATTCACCATTTTGCATGAGCATTTGTCAAGGAGAAAGCTGTGTTCAAAGTTGATCAAAAACGTTGATGATTTGGAGCATTGTTTGCAACTTTCAACACAAGGAATATTTGCATAAATATGTAACAATGGATGAAATATGGATTCATCATTTCATTCTGGAGTTAAATCGCCAGTCAGTTGAGTGAACAGCAGCAAGTTAAAGCCATCCAAAATGACCAGACGCAAACATCAGCAGGCAAGGTTTTGGTCTCTGTATCTTGGGATGTGCAAAGTATTTTGTTCATTGATTACCTTGAGAAAGGAAGATCCATCAAAAGTGAACATTATATAGCATTATTGGTGCATTTGAAGGAAGAAATTGCCACAAATGAAGAAGGCAGCACGCTGTCACAAGTTGATTGCAACAATGCCAAAACTGCATGAACTGCACTTCGAATTACTTCCACATCCATCGTATTCTTCAGATCTGGGCCCCCAGCGACTACTGGCTGTTTGCAGACCTCCAAAGAATGCTCCAGAGAAAATGCTCCAGAGAAAGATTTGGCTCCAATGAAGTGATATCAAAAACTGAGGCGTAATTTGAGGCCACAGACAAATCGTTCTACAAAAAAAGGTGTCTAATTGTTAGAGAAGCATGAAAGTCAGTGTAACACCCTAGAAGGAGACTGTTGATGAATAAAGTTGAATTTTGCCTAAAAGTTGTTTTATTAGTTAGGCTTGGGATTTATTGAACAATGTGTTACATATAATGAATGAACATTACACAGTGAAAATTTTAGCTCAAAATTCAGCTAATAACTGCAGGTTGCAAATCTTATTGTTTATGTGGTTATGTAATAAGTGAGAGATGGCTTATATACTCTTGATAAGCCTAGTTTTTAAATAGACCCATTAGGATATGGCAACAGTCATTTGGTAGGGGGGGGAACTAAGGTTTGCTCTGTTTTTTCATAAGGTATTTTTTTATATATTATTGGAACAATTCTTTTGATAATTCTATTACTTGGGTTTGAAATTAATTTTCTGTAAAGTTTAATGATTTGATCAGCCAGTCACTTGTATTGTCAGATTTTATCATGCAAGTCAATATATTCAAAAGATTGATATTAACCAATTGATGCTGGTCAATTTCTGGATATACTTATATAAGAAAAACATGTCAGTTTCAATTTATATTCATATGAATAATTTTTGAACATTATACATTTTATTATGCAAACAATTTAGTTCAGTATAAATTTCTATTCATAAAAAATGTGTAGGCCATAACCAGCATTTAACGCAATATCCTGTCTGCCAGAATAACTTTCTTTTACATGAATTTCGTATTCTCTAATTTCTATTAATCTTTCCTTAATTGATTTTGAGAACTTTACAGTTTCAACTTTAGTATTTGTTTTTTTTTTTTTTTTTTTTTTTTTTTTTTTTTTTTTTTTTTTTGTCCCCCCCCTCTTTGCATCAATATTGTCTTCTATGTTCATATGGCCACATCACTCTGAAATGTTGGCACCTGTACAAGCATCAGATATGCAATATCAAGCTTGGTCAGTACCTAAATTGGTGACTGCTTGGGAATATCAGGTGCTGTAAGTTTGGATGTGAGAGTGGTTTAAAAGATAATTGCTCTGATTTTAGAGTTCCAATTCTCATTGGATTCATTATATTCACTTATGTGCAAATACTTTTGGAAAAGGCATGAATCCTTCTTTCTCCACAACTATGGGTTTAATTAGTACATTATTTTTCCCCAAAAGTTCTTACAATCTAAAAATATTTTCTGACTTTAAATAACCTGCAAAGGGTTGATAAGCTGTAGAAAATGAATGAATCAATCAAATACTAATTAGCTAGAGTCATGTCTTTTAGTTTTATTTACTAGAATATAAATGCATAGACACTACTGTGACCACATAATGAGGGATCAGTTTATATTGTGGTTGCCATAGGTAATTGATCTCCCACTTTGTATCCACATTATAATTTGTTTGTTCATCAAATTCTAATCGGGTGTGAATCCATCTTTTCTCAACTAGCAATGGGTTAGTTAGTAATACTTAATCATAATTATTCCCCTCCTGCAAATTCTTACTCTAAAAATATTTTCTGGCTTTAAATAACCTGCAAAGGGTTAAGCCATAAAAAATAAATCAGTCCATGTTTATATTAAGTTTTCTATTGGATTCAGTAGAAGTAGTGGTTATATTTAATTATTTCAATGGTAAATGGATGAAACCTAATAGTACACCTAAATTGATGTGATCGGTCACCAGGAGAATAAAAAAATAAAAGCTCGTCAGAGCAGTTGCTATGAAAATATTTGTAGAAAAGATAGAGGGAAGCCACACTCACATCAGTGAGAAGATAACTGAAGTCGAGATGCCAAGTCAGAACTGATTACATTGCAGATCCTCTTTTGGATTTTGTTGAAAACTTTGAGATGAATAGCAGGAGCACCCGCCTAGATCTGGCAACAGTATTCAATGCATGGATGTATAATATATTTATAAATGTGCAAGATGGATTCTGACGAGAAAAATTTCCTGGCTTGACACAGACCCAAACTTCTTAGCAGGTGCAGTTAGAGATTGAGGTCAATTTAAAAAGTGAGACCAAGAAGGTGCAGTGTGTTGCCCTCAAGGAGACTTGCATCAGCCATGTTTCTCTATGGTGGCTAAATGAGAGCAGTTTTGTTTTGGAGGTATTAATATTTCAAAGTCATTTCCTGTCCCAGTTAACCACTGGTTGATTGCAGGTCTGTTTCAAGAGTAGCAGCCAGGCTTACTTGGTCAGCTTTGGCAGATTTCTTATTTGAGACAGGACTAAATAGGGGTGTCATCTGCATAGATGTTTACTTTGGAACTGATGACAGGAAGATCATTGGAGACCAGAAATATTATTTGTATTATACAAAACATTGACTTGAATAATATTATAACCACTGAATTAAGTACAAAGTAGATTTTGTAAAGTTTTTTTCAGCAATACATAACTGTCTCTTCTTAATAGTTGTTACATTTGCATATAAATTTTATACACTAAATGGAATGGCTTTTTTTTTCCGCACCAAGCAAGGCAAAAAAGCCACTAAGACACAAGGAATTACTGAGCATTAGAAAATGAGAAAAAACTATCATTAAGGAGAGAGGACAATAAGAGCAAGAATTAAGAAAACTGCAAATGACAATTGACATTGCATTTAAATTTCTGAAGATTACATTTGATGTGGAAGCTGGAAGAGAGTTCCATGAGCAAAAAGTGTGATAGCAGAAACTGTTAGCATCTAGCCATATCATCTCACCATTTCAACTGTAAAAATGATGATTTTGCTGCCAGTCTAGTACTGTGATTAAATTCAGTGTCTAGATATCCCAGGGGAAAATTTGTCAGAACAATTACTATGAAAGTATTTAACAAAAAAAAAAAAAAAAAAGCCCAGGGAAGCTATATTATTACAAAAGAGACTGAATGAAGCAGAGATACCGGGTCAGGATGAATAACATTGTAGATTTTTCTTTGAATTTTATCAAAAATCTCTAAATAGGAGCACTAGACCAGTTGTGACAGCAACACTCAAAGCAAGTCTGAATGATACTTATTTACCATCCCATAAATTCATGATGACTCTCCCTCCTTTCCTGCTCTCTTCTAGTGTAATCTCATGCTAATCTTAAATTTAGTGGTATTGTGTGACACTGAGTTACAGTAAAAAAAAAAAAAAAAAAAAAATTATTAGTCAGGAATTAATAATTAATTTTAAGGTATGAATAGAATATGTTTTGTCACTCATGCCTATAAATATGCCTTTTAAATTGGGCACTTAAATTTTTTCTTTTTTTTAAGAAACTAAACAGGAAAATTATTCTACTAATTTTGTTTTCTGATGCTACAGTTAATACAGAATCAGCATCTGTCACTGAAAAGCTTTTCTATCAAGGAATTAAGCAAGTGTCCATGTAGAATAGAATACGTCTGACATGGCAGAAGGGAGATAACTTAGAAGTCAGTTAAAGTTTTAAATTATTCTCTGGCTCATGTGAAATTGTGGTCTTTTTTATTTTTGTTTCTTTTATCTTAATTTATATTATTTAATTTTTGCATTTAGAAAATTCAATCTTTTCCAGTGTAAGCTATTTATCTCCTTCTTGTGATGAAAGAAGATTGTATTTTTTCAAATGGGAAGAACTTACCTGCTGGGAAAATCAAAATTCTAAAAATTTCTTCTGTTAAGTTAGAAATCAGGAGTTCAATACTGACCAGAAACATTGACATTGCAAAAGGATGATAATCATCTAGTTGTGAAATTCTCTATGAAGAACGTCAGACATGATAGACATAAGAATATACTCTTGGAGATCTAATAAGATCCCTTTTAACATTCCCAGGTGGTTACAGCAACCAAAATGTTGACAAAAGTGATTAGAATAAAAGTACTGTTCTGAAAGATTCTTTATACAATAATTAAAGCATCTTGTTTCAAGATGGTAGGAACTTAGAAAACAAATGTTGAGAAAACTATTCTCCAAAAATTAATCAATGTACAGTATAAACAATACTTCTTAAAATCAGTTCCAATTTTTATCTTAATTGGATTGATACACTAATTGTGTGTGTGTGTGTTTTTAATATATATATATATATATATCTCATTTCACCACCAAGTAAAGCAATAAAGCCACTAAAATGCAAGGAATTACTGAGTGTTAGAGAATGAAGAAAAATACTATTAAGGAGGCTTACAGTGGCATTCACATTCAAACACCAGTTCCCTAACAATCACTGAAGTTAAGCAACTTTGCTTAACTTCAGTGATAGGTAACTGGTCAGTACCTAGACAGATGACTGCTTGAGAATACCAGGTGCTGTAAAATTAGATGTGTGGTTATGTAATGGATAATGGCTAAGAATTGTTAATTGGAGAAGTTCAAATTCCAGTTGGCTTTGTTATCTTTACTTATGATGCACAAATACCATTGGAAAAGGTATGAATTCACTTCTCTCCCAGCTAAGAGTTAATTAGTAAAACTTTTTATCACAAAAATTAACCCCCCCCCCCCAAAAAAAAAAAAAAAAATTATGTAAAATGTATTTAGATTTTAGCATGAAATAATCTATAGAGGTTGATATACCACCAACTATTAATGAGAGAGAACAAAAGCAAAAGATAAAGATTGATATTCCATTTATATTTTTGAAGATCACAGTTGACTGAAGCAAGAAGCCAGAAGAGTTTCACAAGCAAGAATTACGATAAGAAACTGTTAGCATAGAACTTACGGTTACATCTAGCCATTTCAACTGTAAATTGATAAGACTTTACCAATCTCATACTCTGTTTAAATCCATAAAATCTGTCATTGTTTCTGCAATGGCTTGTAAGTTGCCAGAATTAAAAAGGGCAACTCAATCTATATTAAAATTTTACCAGTTGTGTCATTTGTCCAACCATGGACTTATCCATGGGAAAGACTTATTCTCCATTTTGCAACCTCTTTCCTTACAGACACAATGCTGTAAGTCTATTATTGCTACTCTAACGATCTGTGGCAAATAGTCAGTCGAGATCTATTTTATTTTATTTTATTTTATTTATTTATTTTTTTTTAAATATTCTTAAACAGTATATTTATTTATCAGCCTAAGTATTTGAGAAATCTCATTAAAGAAAAATATGTGCCCTCTGGCAGGGTTCAAATCTGCATCCCATTTGGCAGGAGAAACTGTCGTTAGATCCGATATTATTATACCGACTCGGCCACAAAGTATTTTCTGTCAGAGGGGGCATCTGTTTCTTTAATAAGATTTCTCATATTCAGGCTGGTAGATGATGATAATATACTGTTTAGATTCTTTTTTTTTTTTTTTTTTTTTTTAATATCTTTAATCAAATGTGTATCTGCTAAAAATGTTTAAGTGATAAAAATCTGTCAGATTAATAAATAAAATATTCATTACTATGAATTATATTATTGTGTGCATAAAATTTCAAATAGAATATTTCTGTAAAAAGAACTATGAATAAAGATGAAAAGAAAACTTATCTTAGCAAAAAGAGAAATTAACTGACTTAAATGGAAAATTCTGAAATGTTGCTATTGAATTTTATTAAAATATAAATCTGCATGCTGGATTTTTTTTTTAATCTTTAGTTTGAGAAACTAATTTTTTTTCCTGAATAATGTATAAAACTATAAAAAAAATTAAAAGAAAATGGTTAAATTAATAACCTCATTTTATTTATGTAATACATAATCCTAGACTAAAATAACTTAAATGCTAATTTGCATTTTAAAAAAAGAAAAGAAAAATTTCAAGAACCTCATTTACTCACTTTCGTTTGTAATTCTGCCATTTGGCATCCTCCATAACTTATCTCAATTCATCAGCTAACTAGATGAATATTTATGAATGTTCTTAAAATTTTTGAAAAAAAACAAAACATTTTGCTCTTGTATATAAATACACATTACAAAATAAAATCCTTGCATTTGCCTTGATAAAGTCCCTTAGAAGACAAAAGTGTCAGCTAAGTTTTCCTTTTGCCTGTATTCAAATAATAATCAATGAAATATTGAAGTCTAATTTATTAATTTTAAATATATTTCATTTCAGTTGAGGGAGAGAAGGAGATGAAAAGAGAATGTTGCATAAGATTTCATTAATTTAAAAAAAGAAAAATATTTAATAAATATGGATTGATTTCCTAGTGAAGAGTTTTTTTTTTTTTTTTTTTTTTTTTTTTGACATGTCTAGCAAATATTGTTTCTAATTTGCCAATTTCACTATCTATGTGAAACGTTCACTCGTTGATTAGATCCATCTGTACTTATTTTAATCTTAAAATGAAGGGAGATTATTTTATGTCTTTACAGTTTGTCGCTTGCTTGCTGGACCTGGCATTAAAGCTCGGGTTGCCAGGTTGCAAGATAATTACCTTGCCTTTTGGCATGAAAGAAAATTGTTGATCAAAGCCAACTTTGGTACAAAGACATTTGACTTATAAGATCAATAAGCACAACCTGAATTTAGTTTACCAATTCAGTCTTTTGTGTTCTCAATTTGTTTTATATAAGTAGATATTTCTTTTGAACAAATTCTTAGTAATTCTGTCTCTATCTTGCACCTTTTAAAAAAAATCTGATATTACAATTTTTTTTTTTTTTTTTTTTTTAAAGAAAGTTTGCATAGGTAGATAGCTTAAAATATGTGCTGATAATACAAACATACAAACTGTCCAGAAAATATCCAACCTTTTTTAATATCTCAAAAACCTGTTTCAATCTTACTTCTGGTTTTTATCAAAGCTAAAATTGTGATTGGAAGGGTGGTGGTTTCATCTCTTTGTACATGTTTAATGATTAAGAATATAAGGTAGCTATTTTAAAGATATCACAATTTTATTCTTGTTCTACTTATCCAACCCATTTAACATGCACTAAGCAATATAAAAAAATATTTATACATGGATATGCTAAGTCATGAGATGTTGTATTGCAAAGGAGCTTTTTCTAAATTGGTAAAATCTCATAACTTGACATTGGTTCCACAAGTAATCAAAATTTCTAAAATGTGAACCTAAATCATACTTATTGCTGTTCACTAATCACTGATGTATGTTCAGGATCTTGTGTTTGAATAAACATTTCTACCACATTCAGTAAATGCTTGATTGGGCTCATGATGGGCAAATGTAGTGACCACACTATGTTAGAAGTTTCCAAAATGCTCCTGAAACCAAATCTGAGCAACTTGGTTAACCAATAACTTATTCCAATATGGTGGTTAGCACCCACTCATATCTGAGCATCAGAATTACCATCCTCTTTTTATTTCTTTTCTCTCCTCTGCTGACAGTAATGGAGATAGCTATGAATCAGTCTGACTGGGCCATTTGTGTGAATTTGATTTTGGACAACTCTGCACAATTGGGAAGCCAACACACAAAGCCAGAAGCCAATCTCACCTGTTTAATCTCCTTGTGGCTCAAAGGGGATTAGGACAGGTGAGATCGGGTAAATTTAGTTGCATTAGGTTGTTGAATGCTTGGTCTGTTAGGCTCTACTTTGGTTACGCCAGCCTGACTGATGCTGCCCTCATGTGCTGGTCTGGTCATTGTGTAGATCTTTGCCTTTTTTGATGTTAGTTGCATTTAGTTTGGTCCTTCCTCTTCGACCTTACTGCCATGGGTATTTCTAAGGAGTTGGGACTCCAAACACTTCACTCTTGCTCGTAAATTTTAATTCTAAAACGAAGCTACTATCAATTAATCATCATAGACAATCCTATTAGCATGGACCAGGCTTGCCTCCCAGAGAGTAAAACACTACGCCTCCTTGGTCTTACACTTTCAGCGGACCTCAAGTGGAATGACTATATCGAATCCATTGCTAAATCCGCTGCTATGAAAGTCGGTTCTCTGTGCAGGGCCCGGAGGTTTTTTCTGTCTAAATCTATCCTGCACATTTATAAATTTACCATCCGCCCGTGCATTGAATACTGTTGCCATATCTAGTCGGGTGCTCCTGCTATTCTCCTTGGGCTTCTAGACAAGGTACAGCGGAGGGTCTGTAATGTGATCGATACCGACTTAGCAGACCGCCTGCAGTCTCTCTCTCATCGGTGTGACATGGCTTCCCTGTGTCTCTTCTATAAATACTTTCATGGCTTCTGCTCCGATGAACTTAGATCACTGGTGCCCCCTAGGTTCGAATTTGCACGAGATACTAGATTAGCAACTAGATCCCACCCTTTTACAGTGAAACCGATAAACTGCAACTTCTACTCCAACAGTTTCTTTTCTCGCACTTCTTGACTGTGGAATTCTCTTCCACATGACTGCTTCCCCGACAGCTACAATCTCCAGGAGTTTAAATGTAAGGTCAATAGACACCTCCTAACAAACTTCCATTCTTTCAAACACTCTTCCCACCCACCCAACTATCTACCACCCCCCCACCCCACTTCTGACATTTCCTATATCTAACCACTCTTCCTATTTACCTCCCCCTATGTAGCCCCAAGCGCAATTGTGGCAGTAGAATGCCTTGTTTGGGGTGAAATGATTAAAAAAAAAAAAAAAAAAAAAAGACAAAGGCATTATCATTATTGTGGTGCATGGAGTTCATGAAATGGGTACAAATGGTCACAAAGCAATGCAATTGGTCAGTCAGGCATGCAAGTCTTCAGAATGCTCCTCAAACCAATTCCAGACATTTCAATTCTATAAGGAATAATCCTGATAAACTGGGTACAAATGGTCACAAAAAATGCAGAATATCAGTCAATTTAATACATGCTTAGGTGAGCTAGTAGACTTGACTCATTACGCCAGCATGCATGGTGCTTTGCTGACAACTAGAGGCCCTCTACCTTGAGTTTTTGGGACTGGAACTCGTACTTACAATACATCTCTAAAGATACTGAAAAAACAGTTGGTTTCTTGTCAGATCAGGCTGAAAATGGAATGTGGTTGTCATATATGGACAGGTGTTGCCCAGTTAGACTTTTTTTCGATAAAGTCCAAATGTGTCTCCATGTCCTTTAGGGTGATTATTTTCCACCCTTCAATCTCTTTATCCCAGATGCAATTTTGCAAACCACATCTCATTGGGGAGATACAATTTCTGCTGGAGAACTGCTGCTTTGTGGAACCAACTACCAGGAGGATGTTTCTCTGATCCCTATAATCTCAACCTGTTCAAGTCTAGGATCAACCATTATCTTCTCTACATATTTCTATAAACTATGCCTTTTACTTTAGAACTCTTTACCTAGAGTGGCTCATGGGTTTTTTATAGGGTGAACATTGTCTGTTTATATTTCTGAGATGAGGTATTCTAACTGTTGTCCTCATCTTCATTGCTATATCCATTATCATTTTTAGACATTGTGTGCTCTGGTTTTCTGTTTTGAGTTCAATACCTGACCACAGCAGAGGGAACAAAAACTTTAAGAGTTGAATTATTAACTGAAACAGATATCCAAAGGCATAGTACATAGAATTAGAACAATCTACCCACTGGACTAAAAGGTTTCATTTTGAAATTCCAAGAAGTATCACCTGAAGAAGGCTGGAGTGTACAAAGGTCAAAATGTAATGAATATAGGAATTTAAAGATGACTATTTGGTTCTTTAGCCTTGGCTAGCAACCAGTCTGCCACAACCTACTGCAGGATGATCTTCTGCCCAGCCAATTATGTTTCTTTAGAGACATGATAGCCCAAAGTGTGTATCACGTATGGCACTTAACTGACTGAACATCATTGTAAAAGAAGGTAAAAAAAACAAAAACAACTCTGAGGTTGTGTCCAGTGTTATATTAATAAGGGCATCCTGTCTAGTCTTCTGCTCCTATAACCCATAGAAACTAAAGAATACTGAACTAACCTCTTGCACACACATTTGTGGATATGATCTGAGCCCAGTACTGTTTGTCTCTGGTTGGAATTGTTGGTCACAATCATAAGACATGGTTGTCCACTTTTCTGTCAATTGCAGGCAGTAATATTTTACATCAGGAATAACTATAAAAACATAACAGTCGATGGCAGATACCAGATATTCCCATAATCTCAGAAATAGAATGTCCACCCCATCAAGCAGCTACTGCCATACCTCATTCAAATTTCAGTAATTTATGTCGTCATGCCATGAACAGCATAGCTAGTATTCACACTGGTTCCAACAGATATCAGAGTACAACTGAAATTTCCATGTTTGTGCCCACTTCCATTACCTCTACATAATGCTATCATGACTTTTGGTATTTCATTGCATGAGGCCTGTTTGGAAAGTATCCAATCTTTAACCCAAAAGGGGTATGGTTGCCTTAGGGCAACAGTACCATAGTCCTCTTCAAAGTACTTTCTTGGGACCTCACATTTGTCCTAACATCCTTTCTACTTTTTAAATTGGTCTGCAGTTCTTTTGGTGTTTACACAGTTTTAACACCTTCTCCTTAATTTTGTTCATTTACTTGTGGAAAAACTACCAAGAGCCAAGTCTCTTATGTTAAAATTCACTTGATGCAAAGCTTAAAAGCCACTCAATGTAGAGGGTTACTGTTGAAATGGTATTGATGAACGAGATAGATGATAGAACTGAAAGAGAAACTGGTAGGAAGTGGAGATTGAGGATAGGAAGGATAATTAACAATTGACCTTTTTATTTGAAGAGATCATGATTATATTGTTTAGGCATGCACCCATATAAAAAAGTCTATTCCACAAAATGGAGTTGGACTGACATACTTGATTAGAGCAATGTTTTTCCGAAAATACCCACCCAAGTGGGGTTCTACGAACTCACTCATAGTTAATATGTGAGTTACAAAAACACAAAATGGCATCTCATTACTGAATGATTAAGGCTCTCTATGATTGATTGCCAAATTGAATCAAGGCTTCACAACCAATTCTTGAAATATTAATCCCTTCCCAGGCTTAGAACTGTCTGAAATCTTCATATGCCGTGTGTCTGTCTGTCTGAAATCTTCATATGCCGTGTGTCTGTCTGTCTGAAATCTTCACATGCCGTGTGTCTGTCTGTCTGTCTGAAATCTTCACATGCCGTGTGTCTGTCTGTCTGTCTGAAATCTTCACATGCCGTGTGTCTGTCTGTCTGTCTGAAATCTTCACATGCCATGTGTCTGTCTGAAATCTTCACATGCCGTGTGTCTGTCTGAAATCTTCACATGCCGTGTGTCTGTCTGAAATCTTCACATGCCGTGTGTCTGTCTGAAATCTTCACATGCCGTGTGTCTGTCTGAAATCTTCACATGCCGTGTGTCTGTCTGAAATCTTCACATGCCGTGTGTCTGTCTGAAATCTTCACATGCCGTGTGTGTGTCTGTCTGAAATCTTCACATGCCGTGTGTGTGTCTGTCTGAAATCTTCACATGCCGTGTGTGTGTCTGTCTGAAATCTTCACATGCCGTGTGTGTGTCTGTCTGAAATCTTCACATGCCGTGTGTGTGTCTGTCTGAAATCTTCACATGCCGTGTGTGTGTCTGTCTGAAATCTTCACATGGCGTGTGTGTGTCTGTCTGAAATCTTCACATGGCGTGTGTGTGTCTGTCTGAAATCTTCACATGGCGTGTGTGTGTCTGTCTGAAATCTTCACATGGCGTGTGTGTGTCTGTCTGAAATCTTCACATGGCGTGTGTGTGTCTGTCTGAAACCTTCACATGGCGTGTGTGTCTGTCTGAAAGAGTTTGTATTTTGATTTACAGATTAGCTTTGTCAAAAACTCATGACTTGAAAGCTCTCCAATTAATTTGCATAATTTATTTGGAAACTAAAATTTCTAAATTGTGAAGTTTTTTTTGTTTTTTTTTTTGTTCCTTGCCAAAATTGTGTAAAGACAAACTGAAGTATACAACACGAGAGATTTATTGATTCTTAATGCATTTAAGTTTAGATTATTGAAATAGACTGGCCTAAAAAAAATTCAAGTAAAAAAAAAAAATTTACTAAAATAATTACAATATGGATGATTGCTATTAAATGGTTACTCACTATAGCAATGTACTGATTCTAGGTTGCTTAACTTAATTGGTCTATTAGTAGGGAATAAGATTTTAAATTAAGTCTAAATTACCATTTAAAAAGAAGCCTTGTATATTGTTTAGCTAGGAAAGTGTAACCAATGACAACTGAGAGAGAAGTAATTAGTCTGTCCTGAAAATGTCACTTTTTTAAAGCATGGTAACATTTATAAACATAATGTAATGAGGAGGTGCTGAAAATTTCTTGCCTCAACCCACTTGCCAAAATCAGTATTTGGCTACCCAAACTCTAGATTATTGAATTTGTTTTTAATGAAAAGTGGGTCAGGCTGATAACTTTCTCTTTTTCTATAGTGTGGTTAATGTTCTTCTACAATGTCTTATCTCTATCTATATATATATATATATATTTATATATATATATAATCACTTTAAACATTTTGAGTAGATGATCTGTTTATTTTAAACAGTATATTTTTATTTACCAGCCTGAATATTTGAGAAAATCTATTAAAGGAAAAATATGGCACTCTCTGACAGGATTTGAACCTGCTTCTCCATTTACAGGAGGAATCGTTAGATTTGATGTTTTAAACTGATTTGGCCATAAAGGGTATCACCATTCAGGCAAATCTTTAAATATTTTAGTGGATACCCATTTCAGAACATCTACTCAAATATGAGCATCTGCTAAAATTGTTTAAAATGATAAAAATATATATGTCACTCTTAATAATCAGGTAAATGTTATACAAGCTTTGGAAGGCATTCATTGAGCATTATTAATATTCTGAGTTGAATAAATTATACAGTTATAGGCTGACAGAAATATGTTTAAGTCAAGGATAACTGATTAACCTGCTGTATGTGAGTGGATCTTACTTTTCAGTTTCTTACAATTTCAAAATGTGATTTCTAGGCAACCTAATATATTGATGCAAATATTATCTTTGGTGTAAGACTAAGTCAGTTAAGTGCCATACGTGATGCACAATTGGGTGATCATATCTTGAAAGAGACATGACTGACTGGGTAGAAGATTTTTCCTGCAGTAGGTTGCCATTACTTTCAGCGGTAGACTGGTTGCCAACCAAGGTTATAGAACCTAATCTGTTCTGTTATTTAACCTATAACTGGAGGGAAGAGACAGATTAATACCTTTCCCAAGGGTATTTGCATGTGAGTGAATGCAACAAATTCAACTTGAATTCGAACTTGGCTCTCTGATTTCTTGTTTCAAGCCAATATCAACTGCACCACAATGCATATCTGGTGTAAGACTACAATGTCAATTTACTTTAGTGAAGAAAGAAATTTAAACTAACATAAATTCTGTTTGAGACAAGAACTGAATCAATTGCCTCAGCAAAGTAACTGTCTTGTTTATGTGAAATGGCCTGTAAACATTATGCTTAAATACTGCATTTTCAACATGCTGTCTGAGAAATGATGTGCTGATTTGCATGTCAGTCAGCGCTTTCTACCAAAGGTCAGTGCAGTATACTTAAAATCAGTGTCACATCCCAGCCCTTTGTCTAGGGTCATTGTAAATATCTGTGGGCTCTGAACAGTGTGCATGTGTATAGTTGGGAGTGCTGAATATAACATCAGCTGACAAATTTTATATTTGTATTAAGCATACACATCTGATACGGTAGGTAAATTGTCATTTTATATTTTTAATTTTGCACATGTGTGTTTTTTATTTTTGTTGACTGCACAGTGTAGTAGGGTCAGTTGGGCACTCTGAGTAAAAGGACACAATTATGGATATAAAAACCAGCTGTTGCTGCTCAGTGTCCACTTCTGTATGTATGTACACCCTATTCTTGAAATTGAGCCATTTCACCCTTAAACATAGCAATATAGTTTTAAGGTATGCTATCATATATACTAGTGTATTTGTATATTTCTCTGAGATGAAGTATTGTAAATATTTACATTGTTTGGACTTCTGTTTTCATATTTGTTGCCATATTCATGCTTTGTCCGTGGCATGCTTTGATTTTCTTTATACATTGATGTCCTCAAGGATGCATGTCTCAGTGGATAAGTTTTGGTTGGATCCAGTGACTTGTCTGAGTTGTTGGTTCAATACCCAATGACAGCAGAGGGGAGCAAAAACTTAGAGTTGAGTTAAAGAGATAACTGATACTCAATATCTCTTGATGTTGAAAATTTTTCTGTATTTGATATAACAGTGAAATGGCAATGTTTCTTGGGGGGAAAAAACAATTAACAATACAACAACAAAAAAGCTGCTAACAAAGCCTATTTTAAGAGCAAGTTGAAGCAAGATGTTCATGTAATAGGTAAAAATATCCTAGTGCCTCACATGAAAGGCTTGAACAAATAAGACTAATCTATGAAATAGAGCAAAATAAAATCGTTCATTTTGCTCAGGAAGTAATTTTGTCTAAATACAGATAAATATTTTATTTTATTTATTTATTTTTTTTTTAAATCACATCACCCCAAGCAAGGCCACTGGCGTGCAGGGGGCTACATAAGAGTGAATAGATTGGAAAAGAGAAAACCAGAAACCACGTCCTAAACAGGGAACAAGGGATGAGCCTCTACACCTGTTCAATAGACGTAGGTGGAGTGTGAACCGGGCGATAGATAGATAGATAGATCTATCTACTCCAAGTATAGATTATTGAAATGTCTATGGGAAGGTAATTTCTCATCATACCTCTCTTTCCACTACAGATAGGACAGGAAATATATAAATATATACATGTGTGTGTGGTAGTGGTAGTAGGCCTAGGTTGGTCAGGGTTGACTATCCTAGTTGTCTGCTTGGCTGGAGCATCGGCATGTGGGAGTGGCAGTCTCTGTTCACAGCTGTGGCCACCCAGTGGGTCTTCTAGAGGTCAGCTCTCCATACAGGAGGTCTTTTGGAATGTAACTGTCTGGCATGTGGTGGACATGGCCTAGTCAGTGGAGTCTGTGCTATTTAAGGAGTGTGCACATGTTAGGTAAACTCACTTGGGTCAGGAACTCAGTGTTGGGGCAACTCATCTTGCCATGAGATTCCCAATATGTGACAAATACTTCTCATGTGGAAGGTGTTAAGACGCCTCTCTTGCCTGGTGTACCTGGTCCATGTCTCACTGCTGTATAGCAGTGTACTGATGACACAAGCATTGTACAGTGCCATCTTTGTCTTCACTTTCGGCTCAGTTAGTCAAAACATGTGTTGTGAGGCGTGCAAGAGATGTAGCTGCCTTCCCAATTCTCTTGTCGAGCTCTGTCTAGGGAGATGTTGATGGTGATGGTAGAGCCAAGGTAGGTAAACTGATGGACCGAATCCAGCTTATAGTCATTGATGGTTATGACCGGTGGTTGTGTGGTACTTTTACCCAGGAAGGTGTTTTTTTTTTTTTTTTTTTTTTTTTTTTTTTACACAAGAAAGCACTACCTTAACCAGGGGAGGGTTCCAAAGGAATCCACTGCACTGTAACTAGCAGACCTAAAAGAGAAAATCAAGGCTATCCCCGTTTACGCAAACTAGGCTCGCCACATTTACCCACCTTTTGTTGAAATCTGTCAAAGTCAACCATTTCCAATCAGCTCTGATCTTCATTTTGAGCTGATGTGAAAGACGGCTACCCCGCAAGACTTCCTCCAGTTGCGTCGTCCATATCACCATTTGAGCTGTGGCTAGCAGCGCCAAAAACACCATCTGCTTCACCCCAGAGTGCTGGGACTACATATTGTCACAGGCGTATGCACGATCAATGATCATTAGTTCATGCAGCCTAATACGAGCAGTCAACTTGCCGACACGATCCCATAAAGGGCAAACCTGCGAACAATGGTAGAAGGCGTGCACAGACGTCTCCTTTAAACCAAGGTTGCAGCGTTCACAATCTGGCAAATCCATCATGCCCCATATGAAAAGCATGTCCTTGAAAGACAACCTATTACAAGCTAATCGCCAGATAAGCGAAAACTCTAGAGTTGCTGAGATAGTCCGCCCCTGGCGCCCAAGACCAAAAGGAGCGATACTCATCCTCCAACAGGCCGAGCACCTCGTGTAACAAATCTTTCATGACACCCTCCACTAATCCCTGATAGAAGATTCTCCTAGGCTGTGAAAGGTCACTGGACCGAGAAATGGCCCTCAAGGCCACCAGACATTTGAGAAAATTCGATCACCCTTGCGGCTTACAGCACTGCCTCAAGATGGAAAGAGTGATAGTAAGGCTAGGGAATATGACCCTCACTAACCACGCCCGCAATGAGTCTTCCATCAATGCATGTCTGAGAAAGACCACTCTTGAGGTGAGCTTGTGGCTCATCAAGTGTGGCATTCCCAGACCCCCATGACACGGACATTGAACACAGACATGTTTGTCGACGTAATGTTTGTGTCCTCTCCACAGAAGGGAGAATAGCAAATGTCCGATCGCCTTATGTCATTTACAAAGTGGAAGTACAGACAACCAGTAAAGGATAATGGGAAAGATGTATGTAACACACATCTCAGCCAAACCCTTTAAGGACAAATTCCTTCGACGTCAAATCTTGACCGACATGCCGACCTTTGCCAGTACTTCTGACCAATTTTTCTCCAACTGGAGGTCGAGCCCAAATCATCCAGTTGAAGGGCCCCAGGAGGGTAGCCCCCTTCCAGGCACCTAATTGCAAGCCAGACAACTTGTTGCTGTTAATCTTGGCCCCTGTGACCTGTTCGTACCGTTCAAGTGCCTTCAGTACCATCTCAATGTCACTCCGAGAGGACATGTAAGTGGTGACATCATCGGCGTACGCAGAAACCCTGGCTCAAGCATCACCAGGGACAACAATTCCATGTAGAGCCAGACTGCATGCCCTGTCCTTTAGCTGGCAAAGGATGGGCTCCAATGCCAAAGCCTAAAGTAAGGGCGACAGTGGACAACCCTGTTGAACCGACCTAGACAGTGCAAAAATGCCTGACAGCTTCCCGTTCACCTTTACCACAGCCATGGGGGATTGATACAGGAGGCTAATCCAGCAGTAGAATTCGGGTGTGAATCCAGTGGCCTGCAGGACAGCTGTCAGGTATATATATATATATATATATATATATATATATATGGCCGGGAATTCCCACATTAAAATGACCATGTGTCACATCCGGGCTTGCGTGGGAAGCCTAGTAAATACAGCAGGTAGCGATGGTCAACCCTATCAATTGCCTTGGACTGATCCAAATTGATCTTCTTTGTCGCCTTTTACACCCTCTATGATCGTGCAGATCAGATGCGGGTTGCTCTGACTTGTTTGGTCCTTCACAGCACGTCTGCTTAGGTCCCAACAGAGACTCGGCAACTAATTACAAACAATTCGTCAGGATCTTGGCCAAAATCTTTAACTCTGTGTTTAGCAGAGTTATGGGCCTGTAACCCTCTAGCTCTCTCCCAACATCCTTGCCTTTTCTCAACAGCGTCATCACACCCCTGGTGAACCAGTTGGGAATGGACCCCTGCTGGAAACAGTTGTTGAATATGACAGTCAAAATCAGGACAAAGATGTGCAACAGCCTCAAGTACAATTCATAGGGCAAACCATCCAGATCTGGCAACTTGCCACTGCCGACCTTCTTCAAAGCTGCATAGACTTCGTCCTCCATAATCTCTCCCTCGCAGCATCAGCTGGCAAAAGCGGTGGGGGTGGGGGGGGTCAGCCAAATAACTGCGAAACTCCTCATCACAGAGACCAGGCTTGTTGGTAAACAGGATCTCGAAATGTTGCCGAAACGCCTCGCACATGTTGATGGAAGAGTATGCCCCCCTGAGTCTCGTGCTTCTTGAATGTACTGATCGCCACCTCGACAAATCTCTTGTGTAGTTCTGCAACCATGTTCACTGCTTTGGAAGACATCTTGCTTAATCTATGTCTAATTACCTGACCCATGTAGCGCTCACTAGTCGAATACTCCATGGCCTCCTTAGCTAAGGCTATCTCTAGGGAATTCCCACTAGCCTCCACCCGGATGAAACTAGCTTTAAGTGTCTTCACCTTCTTAGCCTTATCTAGTTTAAGCCATTGGCTATATTCGGTGTTGAAAGACTCTCCCACCACTTATTCCCAATGACTCCTCCAGTTAACATCCACTGCACTGAGTTAATTAGCTGGCGTCGGAAGTCCTGCCTGTCCAGTAAAGACACGTTGAACTTCAAGTAACCAGCCATTCTAGGCCTATTTTCTAAATCTACCTGGGCATAAACGAATTTGTGGTCCGAGTAGCCTAACCAGTGGGACAATCTAAAAGATCTATATCTGTTTCATGAACTAACATTCTGTCCAGATAGCTAGCTACTCGGGTAGAAGGCCAACTATTAGCCCACATCCACATCTTCCCACCCTTGTGATTGACTTGGTATCTATTGACGAGCCCATAATCTTTGAGATCAAGCAAGCCACGATCACGTGCCTTCCCTCTAGCTCTCCACCCTCTATCCAATTTGGCATCTAGGATGACATTCCAGTCCCCCACTAGAATGAGTCACATTCAATCCACCAGGAAGGGCTCCAACCACGGTAAAAAACGAGACTTGCTCTTCCCGGTCGTTTGGCGCATAAACTGCAACCAGTTGAAACGCATTGCTTTTCACTGCAATATCGGTCACGATCAGCCGGTCCTCAGTACCGACATAGCGAAGATCCACCTTCGCATCCAGGGTACGCTTAACTAGCAAAGAAACTCCTCTGGCCAGCTGGTTCCCATATGCTGAATAGACGACAGTCGTTAGACAGCACGCAGGTATCGGCCTTGCAAACACTCTTGGATCGTGGCGATGTCCACGCTGAAGAACAAGAGGTCCTGAAGCAGGCGAGCAGCCTTACTCCAATCCCTAAGGCCCTTTGCATTCAAGCTAGCTAACTTAATTGACACCTTTTAAACCTGGAAAGAGAAAAAAATTACTCCTAGTCACATACAGAGCGAAAATCAGTGGGAACAAGGACCCTGACGGATTGTCCCAGAGAACTAATGCCAATATCGGACGTAATTCGTCTAAGACAATACCAACAACGTCCATGGGAAGTTTACTTTTGCCGCCCTATATAATGAGGGGTGGAGGATAGCAGGGACCCTCCCGACACATGAAACAGATAATATTTTCAAATAATTAGTGCCCATCTGGGCCATTCTAATTTTTGGGAAAGCCTATATGGCTCCCTGTATAAAATCCCATATTTTTAGATTGTTCCCGGTACTCCTGATGAGGGTCAGCACTCCAGGAGTTTTGGGGAAATTCTATTCAGTTTAAATAGTGGCCTTAGGAGGGTTCTCTTGTGTGATGAGAGGTCCCTCTCTAAGGCCAACCTGTCAACTTTGCAGATATCCCCATGTTTGTAGGGATTGACCCTCTTTTTCTTTGGGGACGGGTTGACTATTGTTAGGGAATGGGGAGGGTGTTTCTGATTGGGACGAAGGAGATTCAGGTTGCATAGGGGAAGTCTCAGATAAGGAAGGGGGTTGGGAAGAGTGTGCTACTGTTTGGGATAGGGGTGTGGGGAAGGAGATAAAGTTTGGCTGGCTGGAGAAGACTGACACCTTGTCTTTGCAGTCTCATTTTTTGCTGGTGATGCAGGGGCGGATTGGGCCTTGGTGGCAACCAAGACACGCTTCACCCTGCCGCGCTTGCTAACATCCACTTTCCCTTCTTTTTTCCAACCTCCTCCTCTTTCTCGCTTCTCCTTTTCAGGGATGACTAACGCGGGGGCGGCATCTCTTCCACGTCCATGTGTTTCAGGTTGCTGCTCTCTCTGCTGCTGCTTTTTTTTTTTTTTTTTCTTACAAAACTTTAGTTGGAGAAATGTTCTGCTGGAGGGAAGCTCCTTTTTTTCCCTTACTTTACCACCTCCATCCAATCTGCCTTTGTCGTAGCTTGACCAGACTTTTTTTCCACAGGTTTGGTAACTGGCAATGGAGTTGGTGTCGCCTGTTCTTTTTCCGTCTGTCTTGAGGGACACATCTTGGCCAAATGGCCCGCTGTCCCACACAACCAGCAGTGCGGCTTCTGCCCTTCCGCCGCAATGTAGAGCTTCCTGCCTCTACAGATGAGGATGTCTGGCATTTTTAAGAAATCAGGCTGGTCTACTCCACCACATCATCCGTCAGAACACTCGCCTTACTGTTAATATGGTACACCTCCTCAACTGAGCCGTATTGGGCAAAGAAAGCCCCAGTATGGTCGCACCACTCTGTTTTTTCTGGCTCCTATATACTCAGTTTAGAATCTAATTTCTTTTGCACTCATTGTGGTCCCTGCTGATTTTTTTTTTTTTTGGCTTCTTCCTCTGAACTGAGGAGCACATCCCACATAGCTTGGGACCTTCTAGCCAGTACTTTGGGGATGATGTTAAGGCTTTTCAGGGATTCCTATATGCTCTCCCGGCTGACCCCAACAAACTTGCGAGTCTTCGGGTCTGAAGTCAGCAGGGAGAGGGTTTTTGTGGCTATGGTGTCTCCAACTTCTGGAATGACAATAAGCTCATTGCCTTCTATGTATTCCCTGTATTTATCTTGCATTTGCCGATAGTATTCGGCATCCTTCTTTACAGGAGCTTTGATCCATGCCGACAGTGAAGGAGTCACTGCCAGCACAACTGCTGAATAGGTAGATGGTCGGGGAGACAGAGCCATAATGTCCTTGTCTCCCCACAACAGACTACACACAAGAAAGTTCCAAACAAAAATAGGCACAAGAACGACAGTCAATATGCATGACAAAGGTACAAAACCCAGTCCATTGCCCAGAGTGGAGCAATCCATTTGCTGGCATGCCATTGGCTAGATGTTTGATAAGAGGTCATCCAGGTCTAACTTTCACCAACATGAGGCCGCCATGACACCCACCATTGCGAGGAGGCTATAATAGTTTACAAGGCAGCCATGATGTTCCCGGTAAGTTACCTTGACTTCTACAAAGATCATGTCTACTGTTGATCGTTCTGATTGCAAGACACGCTGCAATTATGGGTAAACATGTTCAGCAAGTTTCTACAGACAGAATAAGATGACCTGAGCAAAGACTTTGTCCATGACGCAGGTTAAAGAAATGCCTCTGTAATTGTTGCAATCACTTTGCTCACCATTGTTTTTGTAGAGAGTGATGATTATAGTACAGCCATTTCTTTCTAGCACTGGCAGAGGATTTTGTGCAGAGGTAGCGGTAAGATAGTCTTGCAGTGATTGATAAGATCAAGGGGAATTCCATCACTGCCTGGAGCTTTCTCTGTGGCCAATCTGTTGATGGCCTTGCTGAGTTCCTCTATTGTCAGCTCAATGTTGAGCTCTTCCACAACAGGTAGGCACTCAATTGTATCAAGGGCTGCAGTCGTCATAACATTTTGTTGAGAATAGAGGTTGGAAGAGTATCCTACCCATCTCTTCATCTGTTGTCTTTCGTCTGCTCCACAAGGTTTTGTTGTCTAATCTTGTTCAATGCGAGGATTCCCTTGCTTCTTGCCATAATGTAACCTTTTCTGCTGGAGCTTGATCTTGCAGCACACTAGGGAGTGGTCTGTGTCACAGTCCATGCTGTGATAAGAGTGAGTGTGAAGAAAGTTCTTAATGGTCGTTCGTCTGACAAGGATGAAATCCAACTAATATAAAATAAAGAACAAATAGGAAATGTTTATAAATCTAACCTTCATCAGAGAATGAGATATGGAGAGAAAAAAAATTCTTGCATTTTAACTTTTGCGTTAGATTTTCATTGGTTAACATGTTATACATACACTTGATATAATTTGAGATGTAAGTATCAGAGCATTTACATAGTCTAGGTCAGTGGTTCTCAACTGGGGGCAAAAATCAAATTTTGGTCAGCCACTATGCTCACAAGTGAAACCAACTTTTTTTATTTTTCTCAATTTAAATACATTAACTATGCTCCTATTGTGATGTAATCACTTATGTGAGAGATTGATGCTTGAGATGAGTTGCATGTGCATGCACTTGTCTAGTAGAAGTGGCTGCTACATTATCAGATGCTTCCTAGTTGCATTAATACATTCAGTCAAGTCATTTATAATCATTTATCACTGAATTTTTTACTCTTCTTATAGTATCATTAGTTGCTGGGCTTCGTGATTTATTGAATATATGGTGCTCGTTTGAGTTTCATGTTCTTTTTCTTAACCATTGGGCACAAATATAATAGTTTGATGTTTACTAATTTGCGTTTGCTTGCACCCTTTTTTATGGCAAGTTTGAAAAAGTGTCGACAGTATATCAGTGTGTACTTACAATATGGTTTCATCAAACAAACCTACAAACCCAAAGCACCCTTTTGTCTCCTGTCCTCAATCTTTTTCTAATGAAATGAAGTCCTCTTGACTCTCTGACCACATAAGAAAGCACCCAGAATATTTTGAGGAAAGCACCCAGAACTGATTTTAAAAATTGTACTGTTAAATCATTATTTAGGAAACACAGAAACTAATGACAGACTGATTGCTTCTTACAAAATTGCAGAAATAATTGCAAAAACAGGTAGTACACATATAGTCGCTGGAAAGATTATTGTGCCTGCAGTAGAAGCTGTAATATCAGAAGTTACGAATCAAGATCCTTCATCTATTATTAAAGCTCTACCTTTTGAGTAATGATTCTATCCATAGGAGAAGTGATAAAATGTCTAGTCATGTTGAAGACATACTAATTCAAAGATTGAATACATTTTTTACTTTTTTAATTGAAATTGATGAAAGCACAGTTATTGATGATAAAATTACTTTTAATGGGCTATGTGTATTTTGATGGAAACTGTTTTATAAAATTTATTTTTAAAACTTTTGGAGACTTTTTTTTTTTTTTTTTTTTTTTTTTTTGCCATTAAAATATTTTTTGAAGAAAAAGGCATTCCATACACAAATTTTTAGTTTTATGTGCTACTAATGGTGCAATGTCTATGGTTGGAAGACACAAGGGATTTAATTTGACATCATATCTTGTTAATGGATTTTAGTACTGTCAATCACATTTTGTGTAAGAAAAGAAACATTTGATGTTATTATTTCACATGGAGATATTAATATCCGTTTGAGTAACATTAAGCCTGGCATTGAATTTTTAACAGAACATCATCAATCTCAGGGCTCACTAATTAGTCCTTTTCTTTTAAATTTAGAATATAATTTTATTTTAAATCATTTTTCATTTGCATTTACATGTACAAAGTTATTTAGTGTTGATTAGTCACAGTTATGTTAAAATTAATATTATTTTTTGGTTGGCGATTATCAATTAGCTTATGTCAAAAATAGCTTTTGGGAGATGATGACCTTGAAAAGAACCACCGATCTAAGTGAATGAGACTAAGCAAAATAAAATCTATTGATCAAAATTTGAATGAGAAATTCAAAGGTATATAAATTTCATGAATGATTTCATAAGTTTTTCAGTGTTAAGTCAGTAGTCTAGCTTTTACCAAATATGATGCAGTCTGGGTTTCCAGACTTGCTCTTCTGGACTTATTCAAAAGACTTATTCCAGAAGAGTAAGAATATTCTCCACTTGACCATCTTTTTTTTTTTTTTGCTGGTGGTTAACCAGATTCTTTTACCCTGCTCAGGTGGTATTCCTCTCAGAACGTTTTTGTACCATGTCCAACTCTGTATTGCAGTTGGTGCATTTTCTTTAGCAAATTCTCTCACAAATGCAAGCTGCACAGTTTTGTTTAACTGTGTTCAGGCATACTCTAACACACAAAACTCCTTTTGTTTTTCTGTGAATTGCACTTCTGTGCCTTTTGAAAAGAAAAAAAATCTTAAGCATGGAATTTTGTTTCTATATATGCTGTTAAAATTTGAGATCATTTCAATGAGAGTTCAGTCATTAGATTGCAAAATGATGTCAATTTTTTTGGGGAAAAAAAAACACACACACACATATATATATATATATATATATATATATATAACTAGCAATAGCTTGGCGTTGCTCAGGTGTAATGAAAGCTTTAATCGATGGTCCTGGAGTTCAGACTCTGTGGACGTTGGCATGAAGGGCTAAAAAGCAATAGTTGTTTCCAGTTAAAGCGAAACCGTAGACTGAAAAAAAAATGAATGGATCAAGTCAAATTTTGATTTCCTGGTATCGATATCAAATAAGTTTTTTCGTCATAAACTGAATTTTGAAAGCTAAATAAGTCCTCTGAGTAAATAGTATCATGGTTGAGACTAAGAACTATAATTATACCTACTTAGAGCCAAACCCGAAGACGTACAGGCAGGTAAACACACACACACACACACATCTTGCTTTTTATATATATATATATATATATAATTGATTTTCTGCACTATTGTAAGAACTGCAACCTTGAAACTTCTGAATATCATTTCTTATGTCTTTGTCTATGAGTGTATAAAAATTTGATTAAAATCTGACCATTCTTTCTATAAACCGACTTTTTTTTCGATTATTGATTTTTTTTTTTTTTTTTTTTTTTTTTTTATTTTATTTATTTATCAGGGCTACCTCGACACAAAATCTAGCTAAGAACACTCACAGATGCTTAGAGTATAACTGTAAATTTTCAAGAAAATCTATTTAGCCGTTTCAGTCTATCAGTAACGAACACACACACACACACACAGTTCCATTTATAAATAAGTTTAGATATGGTGGACCCAGAAATAATTTTTAGATCTTTTAGATTTATGAAATAAGGTTTGAAATTAGTCTATAAGGGCAAAAAATAAAATACTTTAATACATCATAATCAATAGCTATCAGTTTGTATTAGTTTTTATTATTTTTGATCTATATCCCTTTTTGCTTAGGCACTTAAATGTGGTTTAATAGTTAGTGAGCTTGTCTCACAAGATCAATTACGACTAGTTAGTGAGTTCAATCCTTACTAGGGGCCTCATACTTTGCCTTGTGTCAAATCTAAGCTGTACTTAGAAAATCACTATATTCCTTTTTGTTACTGTTTGCAAGTTTATTTAAAAACTACTATTTCACCCATTTGTATACTAAGCTCTTGATAAAGCAGCCAGTCTAGGAAACTGACAAATTTTAAATTTAAATCTAACTTTAAGAGGAATTAACTCGATCAAATTATTATCTTAGGGCCCTGTCAAATTGAAATATCAGTTTTCCTATGATCAGCAAAGTTGAGCTTATATAGGTGACTGCTTGGGAATACCAGGTGCTGTAAACTTGGATATATGGGTGTTGTATGAGTGTTATATATCACTGTATGACGACAAACAACGAGAACACGCATATATAAAAATATAAGATTATATTTCTATTCCTGACGACGAGCCTGTGTGGAACAGAGAATGGAAGAGTGAGAGCGCACATAGAATGAGTCGACGGGAGTGTAAGTCTTGCCTGTGGTGTCTCTCTGCTTCCACTGGCCGTTCTCTGCTGGCGAATCTGTGTGTCGATTTCTTTTTATAGTCTTCTAGAACCGGGACTTTTCCTTCCGGTTTTGTCTCGCCTACGCAACGCCCACGTAATTCCAAGAGACACCTGTTTTGTTTACTTCCGTAGTCATTTCCGCCGCTGTCGGAAATAAGGTCAAACGAGCCCGACTCATAACCCTGCGACATCCGCTCCAGACGCCGACAGGATGTATTTCTCAAACACCTGTCTTGTCGTTCGCTGACCCCTTCATCGACGGGAAATATCATCGATTGCATCAACCTTCTTCAGGTGGGGGCTAGATTGCTATATTACATGGGTAATGACCCTGAATTGGAAGTTGAAGAGCCAAATTCCAGTTGATTTCATTATACACATACATGCAAATACCCTTGCAAAAGGTATGACTCTATCTCTCTCCCCAGCCATGGGTTAATTAGTAGAACTTGTATCAGTAAATAGTTTTCCCCTTAAGTTTTTACAATTTAAAAATATTTTCTGCCTTTAAATGACCTTCAAAAGTTGATAGATCAATTTATTCTTTAATAGTTTATCAATCAAATTATCTTGCCATAGACATGTTTTGCTATTACAGCACATGTGATGCAATCAATCATATAACCATGTTCTGCTTTCTAAGCTGCTTGAATTTTTCAGCAATCCAGTTCTGTCAGTTATGAACTAATCTTTTTTGTTTCAGGGTTTGTAAAAGTTGATTGTTTATGCTAAGTTTTTGCCAGGTCTATAAAGGTGTGGAGAAAAAAATTGATGTGTTAACCTGACTGCTTGCTATTTAGATAAGCAAGTAAACATTATTTTTAGTTTAAAGTAACCTAAATTACTTCAAGATGTTTCTTGTAGTTTGAGTAAAATTTTCAGCAAATAGAGGAAGGGTGGATAAAAGCTTTGGCATTTTAACAATTCTCTTATCATTTGTAGCTAGAGAATAAATAGAAATAATAACCTTCGTTCTTGGAGATTGGTCTCTGAAAAAGTATCTCCCCATTGCACTAAAAGTCAGGGTATGCCAACTGATCTGATATTTGCAGCAGAAGATTGTTTAAACTGAACAATTTTTATGATTATCCAATGGTGGTATATCTTGACTTATATTTAAAATAAAATTAAAAAAATCTTCATCTTTGAAAAATATATACTTGTATAGTGAGATTTTATGCCAAAAATAGGTGCCGCACTACACATGGGTGACTTATTTATTTTGTGAGGTTAAAAGTTCTGGGTGACTAGCTGCACAATATACAAGTGAATCTTTTCTTTGCCCTATTCATGAAGTTGGCTTATACATAAGTATATACGATAAATAACTTTATTTTGGCTATACAAAAATGTCTGGTTATCCTGACAATGTGGTACTAGAATGACCTGAATTATGTACATTATAACAATGAAAGAATTGTTTATTCTTATTTCTTATTAAAAAAAAAAAAGTTTTATAACTGTCTTTTAGAAAGCAGCCTCTCCTTCTTCATGCAGAAATATAGATTAATTCTTTAGCATTCAACCTGCCCTGTAATTATATATTCTCAGTGTTCAACCTTCTGTAACCTGCCCCATGTGTACTCTCCTATAATATGACAACATCAAATAAGGTAGGAAGTCACATAAAAAATGAGACTTTGAGTCAATATTTACAGGTTTAAGTTAGATAAGATGTGTGTTGTGGTGCAGTGGATATTGGCTTGGAGTGAGAAATCGGAGAGCCGAGTTCAAATTCCAGTTGAATTCATTGCATTCACTTATGCACATTGGAAAGGTATTAATCTATTTCTTTCTTCTAACTATGGGTTTAATAGCAGCACCTATTGTCTTGGTTGGCAACCAGTTTACTGCAGAAAGTAATGGCAACCTACTGTGGAGTAAAACTTCTGCCCAGTCAGTCATATCTTTTCGAGACCTAATTGCCCAAGTGTGTATTACATATGGCAATTAACTGAACTAAGTTAGATGGGGAATCTGTATACTTTTGCATGCAGATGTTGCTTTCTAGAACCATTATTTTTTTCTTGTATAAAAAAAATAAATGTTCATAATTCGGGCACTTTTTCAGTGCCATATTGTTATGACATTTTTGCGTAGTCAAAATAAATCTATTTACCATATGTACTCGTCTGTAAGCAGACTTTATTTATCAAACTGGTCTTGTTGATTGAAGTGTGAAGAAAATGAGCAACTTTCTTTGAAAGAATATAAGTTATAAATAAAATTATAAATTTTTATAATTACTTTATGCCCTAAAATGGATTTCTTAATATCCATTCTAATAATCAACACTTATGTAGTTTTACTATTATTTAAAGCACATCAATATAACTTTTGAAAGAACATTAAGATTTGTCATCCTGCTAAGATAATTGATATGTGGTCATCTTAATATTTGGTACAAATGTATGTATAGTGCAATGTTTATCAGCACAGAAATTGGAATTGGCATACTAAGTTCAATTTCTAGCTGATTCTGTTTGTGTTAATGTTCTTGGCAAAGACATGAAGCCATCTTCCTCCAGCTATAGGTTAAATAACAGGGCTGACTTGGGTATCTTGTAACCCATCTAGGAGAAAAAAAAAAGAGATTGAAGAAATATGGACTCCAAGACACCCACTTCCCACTGTTGCTATGGCTAGAGTACATGTGGTAGCCCTATGATCTTAATGGGTTAATGAGTCCTGCAGTTACATCAAACATGTTCCTCTTAGTGCCATAGAGGAGTGCTACCTGGAGGCTGTATTTGGATACCAGTTAATAATGTTGGTTTTCAAGTTGAGAAACAAGTTCAAAGCTATTTGAGTTTACAAGACTTCTATTACCTGGGCTGGAATCTTGGTATTCTATTCAGAATTTAGAGTATTTAACTCTTTAACCCTTTGGAAACAGAGCCTGATTTAGTTGCAGTGCCAAGAATACTGAACCCTTTTCATAAACCCTTATTTGAAACACACAAAAAAAATTGTAAAATCACAAAACACAGCAAACCATCATAGAAGCCACCACTGGGGCCAGATATGCAAGAAATGTGATAAGCAATCTGATTGGCTGGTAAGACCAACGAGCTCATCTTGAGGCTTATATTATTGGACCGAGCAGCTCAGTTGTCATCTTCCTTTGACTTTTGGCCCACAGATAGGCCCTGTTGTCTGTTAGGGGTTAATATGTTGAAACATTAAATTTATTAAAATTAATCAACCATGTTTTTCCTTGGCTAACATCATTTTTCTAGAAGCACATCCAAATAGACTTTTTTTTTTTTTTTTTTTTTTTTAAATTATTTCTTTTAAACATTTTAAACTTCAAGTGCATTCAAAATAAGTATATATATATTTTTCTGTCTAATAAAAGTACTAAGTCAAGCTACCTGTGGGATATTGTGACCCCTCAACTTAAATCATTTCAGATGAACAAAGACAAGACACTTGAATAGCTTAAAAATATACTTTATATAAGAAATACATTATATTACGAGAAAGAGATTTGCTAAAAACTTGTTCTTTTAGCAGTTATATCAGGAACAAAATTCAAAATCTGTTTGAAATTGATTGTAACACTTATCTGATGCTGTTCATAATCTTCTTTCAATCACTGCCTGCCTTTGTTATTCAGGTTTGTTTGTGGCTAACATCGCCTGTTTTTGGATTAAAACTTGTCCTTATAGTATTGAGGTCACTAGCCAGACAGCCTTGGCATTCTATATAATTTAATAGCATGGTTTATAAAAGTTCCTTCTAAACTTATTGCTATGTAAACGATGTTCTATTATGTCTTTACCCAGAGCATTGTTAAAATATCTTATGTTACCACAGTAGATGTAAGTAGGGTCTCTGTATGATTTACAGAATCTAATTGGTGCTTTGCACAAAATCTTTGGTACCCATGTCTTGTACAATCTCTATATGTATACTTCTTATAGTGAGACAAATAAATATTAACAAATACATTTTCTTGGCTTTTCTATTTCTGTGTACCCATGGATGACCTGTATAATTGATTCCTGTATTCTCATAAGGGTGATCAGGTTTAGGCAGATTAGTCAACCTGGGATACTTGAAGGCCAAAACTGTTGTATTTCTTGCAAATGGGGCATCTACTCAAGTCTTGCCTGTCTAGCTTGAGAGATTTAGAAACCAGCCATTTTGATTTTGGCTATAGTGTTACTGATCCTTAAATGTTTAGATTGCTGGTGGTATTCATTAATCAATAGCTGTGTGTGAGGATGGTGTTTTGCTAGCAGAATAGGGTATAAACTCATATCCATACCTGTTAGAATTAACAATTCTTCTGTTCACCTTCAATATACCATCTTCGTCCATAAAGACTGACGTTTTTTACCAGAGAAGTTTTGCCCTTTGTTGGGCCTTTCAAAAAGGATAGTTCATCACAGAAATCTTTTTGCATGACTTTTTATTAAATACAACTTTCTTGTAGCAGATGATCAATCCCCCCCCCCCCCAATTTATTTATTTTTCTTTTTTTTGCATTTGTAAATGAATCTTAATGCGAAAAGTCAGTCAGTTAATTGCCATACATAACACCTGGGCAATCAGGTCTTTGAAGACTACTGACTAGGCAGATTTTCCTGCAGTAGGTTGCCATTATTTCTATGGTAGACTGGTTGCCAACCAAGGCTATAGAACTTGATCAGTTTTGCTATTCAGTCCATAGCTGGAGCGGGGAGATATGAATTCATACCCAAAGGCTATTTGAGCACGATGAAATGAATTTGATTGGAATTTGTACTGAAAGATATGGCTTGAATTAATTTTTCCAACTAAAGAATTTAGAAAATAAAACCAAGTTTCTCAGAGGCTTCTAAATTATTGTAAAAAAAACTTTTGAGGAAACAATATTCTTAGATTCAACTCTGTTCAGAGGCCATTATTTTTCATTTTTAGTCACACAATTTTGACAAAAGGACCAAAATTCCTACAAGTTTCAGATTTTGAAAGAGTAATTCTCCCTGAAAGCAAGTCTGCTGTATTTTTGTTTACATATTTGTATTTAATTTTATTTCAATTTGGGTTTTCATGTTATTTATGTCTATGACTTTGTTCCCTGCAAATTTTTTTTTTTATCTTTTAGTAACCATGACAACACCACTTGGCCATCTGCAAATATATAGATGTCTGTTATTGTAGCATTGGAATAAATTTTTATAACAAAACGCATTGCTTTATAGGCATATAAACCGCCAACAGTTCTAATGTAGGCCATGATGTGGATTTTATGGGTGCCACTTCTGTTTTTGCAAAAATAATCTGGGGAAAAGCCATATTGTATTCTATAAACAACAAAACCATATGCCTGAGGGGAAAGTATCACAGAATTCAAATAACTTAATAGGACATGCTACACTGAAGTTTTTACAAAGACAAATTAATTTAATCTGGATAACTCCTTTTGCTATAGGAGCCCATTGAGAGACCTTAGAATTATTTTTGATTTGACTGTGATGGGTGCATATATTGTCATAGTAGATCAAAAACTCTGGCACTCTGGACCAGGATACCTTTGATATTAGCTCCCTTATCAATGGAGCAAGTTGCAACATTTAACAGGTCCTTACTAAGACCATAGTTACACTATTTACATTATTGTCCTCGTCTTTATTGACATTTGTATGACGTTTTGGTCTTCTTCAGGTGCTAAGAATTTCGAACCGGTCTCTTTATTATGATAACTGGGGTATATTATTCTCATTCCTTGTGCAAAGCCTCTTTTTGTAGTTATCTCTAAGTTACTTGTTCACCACTGCTGTAGCCTGGTATTGAACTCATAACTCTTTGGGTCAAGTCACTGGAACTAACCAACGTCTATATCCACTGGGCCATGTGTCCTTAAGCAATGAGAATGATATACCTCAGTGATCATAAAGGGTTCAGTTCAAAATTCCTGAAGAAGGCTGGAGCATACAACAGCCAAAGCACCGTACAAATGGCAGCAAAGATAGGACAATAGTTCGAATAATGTAAAAAGCATAAATACTCCCTCATCTCAGAAATATCCAAGAACTCTTTCAAATTCAGAGTTATGTTGGACTAAAGAATTCTCTTCTATCATTAATATTTTAATTTTTTAGAATTGAAATTGCAAGATCTGAGAGAAATTTTCTTCTTGGAATCTTACTATGGCAGTTTTGTTAACGTGTATTATTTTATTGATATCATCATTAGTGACAATCAAATTGTCTACATAAAATTATTTCTTGTACATTCATCATTAACAAATTGATTTATGTGATATTGCAATATGAAATTCAAAATGAACAGTCTTTGAAGCCAAGCAGCAGATTAGTTCATTTTTATATATAAGTTTGACTGAACAGGGAAGGCAGAAATATTATATAAAAACAGCAAACTTGGGGATTTTTTTCTTGCTCTTTAACTTTATGATCAAATCTTTTAAACAAATTGTATAACACTTCAGTGAAATTTAGTGATTCCCCCCCCCCCACCTGCTCTAATTGAATTGTGGCAGATGAATGAGTATAGGACAATTGAATAGGTGAAAAACATGCTTTATATAAGAAATAAATAATATAATGAGAATAAGAAAAGTGAGTTGCTAAAAACTTATTCTTTTAGCAGTTAGCCATGATATTAGGGACAAGATCCAAAATCTGTTTGAAATTGATTGTAGTAGCACTTGTTCATAATCTTCTTCTAATGAAGAATTTGCCTTCAGGTTTGTTCATGGCCAACATTGTCGGTTCTTGGAGTAGGCTAAAACACATTCTCAGTGTCCTGGTCACTAGCCAGACTGCCTCAGCATCTCTGGTTTGGCATCCAAATTTGGTCCATCTCATTATTTATAGATAATGAACTCTCTATAATCAGCAAGTCTTATCATCCAAGGGGAGATAACCTATAATTTTTATATACCTAAAATTGGAATTGAACTAAAGATCACAAATTAATAATCAATTTTGAAAATTAAGCTCCAGTCTCCAGAAGAAATGTATTTTGTGGAAGAATAGAACTTGAACACCCATCACTGTAAAGAAACCATTATAGTTGCCCCTGACCACTTTTTCTCTTCAAGTTGCACTTTTGTAACCATTATCCACTCCTCCTGTCACTTATTGTGTCTCCTGTGTTTCAACATGTTTTATTATAGTGTGACTGAACTTTGATACATTTCCCTCTTACCTGTGACCTTTTCCTTCCTGGCCTGCTTAAAAACACACTCCTTCCACCCTACGCACCATAATGATCAGACACTGAAACAAGTTTGGATGTGGAAGTACACTTATTTTATGATAGCTTCTCTAAGTGTATATTTTTATTTCAGTGAATGTATAAACAAGTTAATAGCTTTTAAGTGCAGTCATATCATGGATTTCTGTGTTCAGTTTTATACAGATTGAGTTCTATTAGTTTAACCATAAGAACTTCATATAGAAATTTGAATTTAACTATGATGATTTTTTTTTTTTTTTTGTCATGTAAATTATAGAAATTTAGCAAGCTAAGAAGTACTTTGAATATCTACAATATAGTAATGGTTAATGTAAGGAACTCATTTGTTACCACCTGTTCTACTAAGCTTAGTTTCAATGGGTGTTGCAGCCATCAGTTTAAAAAAAACCTTGGATCTACATACAGCTATATCTCAGCTGCTGATTGTGGTGCACCATCTGTTATGGCTGTGCTTGCCCACACAGGAGTGACAGTCTTTTAATCATTGGTTGAAGTAATCCACTGATTTGACCCCAAGAGTTGAGAGTTCAATGCCTGGCTGCAGCTTAGGTGACCCCCCCCCCCAAAAAAAAAAAAAAAAACTTGGGTTTGAGTTAATGGAAATAACTGATACCAAGATGTCAGGAAGAGGCATGGCATGTTGAACTAGAGCTGTCTATCCTGGTGGACAAAATCAAGTTTGATTTGAAATTTCAGTCACCTGAAGGAAGGCTGGAGGGAATAGTGGATGAACCATTGTGAATATAGCAATAAAGATAAGGACAAGAGACTGAATAGTGTAATTATGCCTCATCTCACAAATATGGATAGATATTCTTTCACTGTCATTTTATTTATCTCTATCTATATATATATATATATATATATATAGAGAGAGAGAGAGAGTGTTATAACATCACTACAAAGTAGCTATTTTGTTTCAACACTTGTTTTATCTTTTAAGAATAGTGGTTTTTATATATATATATATATATATATATATAAAATTTTAGAGCATTTTGCATTGCTGTTACCACTCTTTTTATTTCTATTGTAATTGATTGATGACATTCAAGGCAAAATAGTGGGTGTTGAGATTACTCTGTCCCTTTCCTTAGAAGTTCCACTGGTAAAGCCATTGACCTCTGAGGTGTAGCTCTTGGGTACAGGTTGGCAACTGGTCAATGGCCACTTCTCACAGGTTTGTTGGGGAAGAGATGCCCATATGACTTCTTAGAGCCGTGTGTGAGAGTTGGGTGTTGGCTGTGAACCTCTATAGTTCTGCTTCAGTTGGGTTCATAGCTTTACTGCAAAAATAATCTCACATGACGATAGACCCGTAATGCTAAAGTTAACAATGACAGCCTGTTGAGAAGGATTCGAATTGAAATGACAACTGAAAAAGAGAAAAAAGAAAAGTAGAAAAAAAAAGGTTAAGGAGTAAGTGTAAAGTGACCCCCCCCCCCAAAAAAAAAAAAAACAAAGAAAACAATCACAACATTCTACACATACACATGCATACACTATGAAAAAATAAAATAATCTGCACCAATGATAACTGTATATAAAAAAAAAAATCAAAGTATAAGCAGTGAATTACTGATAATACCTAACTTAGTTGACAGATGGTTCCATCTACAAAACTCTGGAGTCAAGATGCTAAAGTTAGCATCAGTCAGCTAAGTATTGTTACTTATTTTCTATAGTTATAGGAAAACAGTGCTCAATATTGGTAATAGATCATTTATTCATATATAGAATATGGACATCAAAATCAACACTGCATGGTAATTTGCACTGAAAATTGTGCAGAGGCATTAAAACTAACAATCACTATCTATAATTTATATCTTACTTTTTATACAGACATGTGGGTGAGGTAATGGTTTGCTGCTTAGGATGGGGAATCCATGATCCGAGTTCAAATTCTAGTCAAGGTTGGAACATTCACTTTGGTACAAATATCTTTGGGAAGGTATGAATCCATTTCTTTTCCTTCAGCTATGGGTTAAATAGTCATGCAGACTGAGTTTTTTCTTCTTGGTTGGTAACGAGTCTTAGAGAAGGAAAACTCTGAATTCTCATAGAAACAAATGATCATCTAAGAGAAGGAAAATGCTAACAGAAAGCTAGCCTTTTTCTCAGAGTATAAAGTTTGGTTGTAGGATGAATCACACCACCCTGTTGGATTATAGAAACCTCACCAAGAACCATAATGTCATCCCAATAGTTGTGGTGGTTAAAATTAAAAGGCTTACAGTCACATCATGTTAAAAAACCTGTTCCTGTATGATTGCCAGAATTAAGCAATGTCAAACCTGGGCATTAACTACTTGGGAATGCCAGGTGGTATAAGCTTTGTGTGGGTGGTGTAAGCGATAATGTCTTGAAATTGTTAACCTGAGATCAGTTCCGATTCCTATTGGGCTCATTATATTCACATACACACAAACACTCTTGAGGATGGTAAAAATCCACATTTTCCCTCATCTATGGTTTAGTTAGTAAAATTTGTAACCATAAACTTATCTCCAAAAACAAACAAAACAATTCTTGCTATCTTAAAATATTTTCCAATTTTAAATAACCTGCAAAAGGAGTGATAAGACATGAAAAAAATAAATCAAATACTGATTAGCTACACTGACATATCTTTTAGATTTATTTACATTCTCAGGAATATAAGTACATGATTAGGTTATAGTGAAGAAAACGGCGACTTACCTCGTCAAACCAAGTGACAGTGTGTCGCGTTAATACTACGACAGAAAATGCGTCGAAAAAGAAAATTACAGACCCAAACAGAAAAAAGGGGCACATATTCAGCATAACATGCTGAAGATGGAATATTTAAAATAAAAAAAACAAGTCCATCGCAGAAGTTGCTATAAAAATATATGCAAATATTTAGCGTCCTCTGAGTTGTTGGCCAATGGAAAAAAATTGATCGGCTGATAAAAGCAGTTGTTGTTCTTGAAGCGGGAGAGTGAAATTTATTTTTGTCTGACTGGTTACATGGATAGCAATTCATGAGATTGTACCGGCAAATTGAATTTTTGGCATTTTCTTTTTCTGGCCCAATATTCAAGTCTGAACTTCAAGTGATTTTTCTCTGTGTTGTGGAAGTAATTTGTGGGAAAATATTTCTTAGCTTATAGGAGATCTGAAGACATGAAGACAAACCAACTATTTGACCGAGCTCGTGCCATAATGAAAGATCAAATCACAACTGAGGAAATGGTTGCAGCTACCATTTCACTGGGTAGAGCTGATAAATATCCACATAATAAATGTCGGGAGGATATGCGATGCTATAGATGTTCTGGGTGGAATCACTTTTCCAGGGACTGCCCAGTTCGATGAGAAGATGCCCCTGAGTCACACAGGTCATGCACAACACTGCGTTGCTTCAGGTGTCAAGAAATAGGCCACATTGCTTCATTGTGTCTGGGAAAAGAGGAAGGGGACAAGATGTCAGCGCTGGTCTCTTCCCCAAGCAAGTCATGAATGAGGCGCTACCTGTCTTGGATATTTACGTGAACGGAATTAAGAGCGTGGCACTAGTGGACTCTGGCTGCTCACAGACACTCATGAGCAAGTTGGTCTGTCAATCCTGGCAGATGACGGAGGTGGACGTACTCACTGTAAATGGAAATACTTTCAAATGTTGTGGAGTTGGACATGTTAAGCTTGGCGTGGCCAATGCAACCCCACTCAAAATCAGTCTTGGTAGTGGATGGAGAACTATTGGATTTTGATTTATTGCTTGGGTTCGACGCCATTAAAAAGTTGGGCGGACTCCAAATAAGTGTGGCGATGTACGGTTTCCCAACCATGGGACTGTCTGTTGCGCCGCTATTAAAATAGTCATTTGCGGAAAACTATTTCTTTGCAATACCAGATCTCCTATATAGGTATCAAAAACTGGCTAGTTTAGGGTGTGAAAACTGGTAGCTATAGCAAAATTCTCTTCAATTTCAACTTGCTATCTCGCTTATTTTTGGGGTTATTTTGACGTAAACAAAATTGTATCTTTTCTTTTATAAAGATACAATTCTTTTGTCATTAATATTTTCTTTTTGCAGGCCACTTAAAGTTAGGTCATTGTGTTTGGTGACTGCCAGTTTGTTTTTTACATGAAAAAAAAAAGGTGTTTTTCAAATTTCATGTGCGTGATATTGCTTGTCTCTACACACATAAAAATGGTCTCATTTAAAAAAAAAAAAAAGGTCAGTGTGATGTGGTTAATGTAGTATTTTAAGTTGTCTTTCACAAAAAAATCCAAGTTGAAAACTTTAGTGGATGAAATACCAAAGAAATTTTATTTAAAAAAAAAAAAAAAAATTTCCGAAATTCACACCATTTTGTAGATAAATATCTAGTCTTTAATAATCTGTTGGTGTCATCTAATTATGCTCATGAATCAAGGAGCACTGTGAATAAAAGTTGGCATACCCCCACATGTTGATATTCACAACTCTGGACAGTGACAAAGTAAACAAACATCACAAACTCAACTGCCATAGTGACAAAATAAGCAGATGAAAACTTCAACAAACAACTTGTTTCACTATGGATGGATACATCAGTTTTTAGGTGAGTTTAAATTCTTTTTGTTTTCTTTTGTTTATTTAAAAGTTGTATAAAGCACTTTGTTTAAAATAACAAATTGGAGAACCCTATATTTTGAGTTGAATTTTTGTTAGCTGATAAAAAAAAATGTAAATGTAAAATTTAAATGTTTTTCAATTTCTTGTTTAAAATCTCGGGACCTATTGGTTCTCTAGCAGGAATTATTAACTTGAATGTTTATTCTTTTTAATTAGACTGGATACATTTGATAAAAAATAAACTGGAGAATGTATTTTTTAGTTCAACTTTTGTGCATCAATAAAAAAAAAAAAATTAAAATGTAAACAAAAATGTTAGTTATATATATTATATATATATATATATAAAAAATTTTTTTTTTTTTTTTTAGGTAAGGTATTTACTTTATTTATTATCCAAAAATATATTACTTTTAATCACTTTCTTTAATAACTGGGCCTTTTTTAACAACTTAAGAATTTAACAATGGGATCGAGAAACCTATCTTGGTTTTTATTAAACTTTACACGTATTAAATTAGGATAAATTTTAACTATTATTACTTAATATTGTGATTTACTCTTTTCTTTTCATTACTCTCACTGTAAAGGCAGCTACAAAATAATTGGAAATTTCTGGACAATCAAACAGAAAAATGTTATTTCACAAAAACAATTGTTGTTAAGAAATATTCTTAAAATCTATTCCCTGTTTCTTTTGTGATAACAAGAATTGTCCCCTTTTATTTACAGATTCTTTAGCTGCCAAAGGAGCATATTGAGTTGACCAATGAAGCAGTTCTTCAGCTCCAAAATTACTTGATAAAACATAATCCAAGTTCAGTAAGATGGTAATGTGAATAAATCAACTTCTGTCATCCAGTTACAGTGGAAATCATTTATCCTCAACAATACAACTGGTACAAGAGAACAAATTAAGATGTAAAAGAAAGGGAAGAAAGCCCTCAAAAACTGCAACAGTTTTTGACTTCACCCTTCCAAGAGTGAGTTAGCCTACCTTCCTAAGACTAATCAGCCACTACTGAATACCTATCTGCTTCATAGGTTAAGGCACTGGAAGAAGTCCTTGTGAAACTCTGTATCCAAGAAAGAATTACAGAAAATGAAAGGCAAAAGAAGGAAAGTGTGAAGCTGCTGCTGAGAAACAGAATCATCAATTGTATCATCAACTTTATCAAATATGGTGGTCCTGTGAATTCCATTAAAGAGATACAACACTGTTTTTAAGACTTGGCTTGGAAACACTGAAAGACCAACTGAGATATCTCAAGGTTGTCTTAGGTCAAGATCAACACCAGTAGAAATAAAGTTCTGCTGGAAGCTGCTCTTTGTGATTACTTGACAAGAATAAAACCAGTCAATTCATCTTCACCTCTAAAGCAACAAAAAAAAAAAAATCACTCAGTGAATCTGCCAAGCATTCAAATAACTCCAGCAGTTGTGATGACGAACTACCTCAAATTATTTTCACTTACAAGCCCCCCAAGGACAATGAGTTGCTGTCCATTATAACACCAAGTTTTACGTTGACCAAGTTATTGATGTTACATCTCCATCCGGTGCTGCAATAAAATTTTTAGTCCCAACTAAAGGTAGAAATGATTATTTTCGATGACTTTTGTCAGATGATATTGCACAGGTGCAGTCAACATTTGTTTATAGGTGGGATTTTTGATGTAATGCCAAATTCAAATGATGGCAGGATTTGGAATGTTCTGGATATAATTACTATAGCAAAAACCTATGAAAAAAAAAAAAAGACTGACTGCAAATCACTAAGGAGGGAGGACTTGCAAGAGAACCATTAAATCTGCCTAGAAAATGTTCTGTCAGTTAAAAATGGTTCTTGCTCATTTCAAATTTTGAAGTTTAAAGTTTTACAATGATAATGAAGAAAAAAATAATAAATTATGATTTTTGTATAACAAATTTCTAAATTTTGTTGTCTGGCCTTTTTTTATCAAGTTAAAAACTTCATAATTTCACCCAAGGTAAAATGTGCCTATGACAAAGTTTTGATATTACAGAAAAGACGTTTTTTGAATTTCTCTTCGAAAAAATTAAAGTTACAAAGTTTCAAGCATGTACCTCCAATGGATACTTTTTGACAGTGAGTTTATTGACATATACTTTTGACTCTTTTGTGCCTTATCAAATTGTTTCCGTCTGTTTTTACACGGTCCAAATAAGTTTATTGATTTACTATTAAAAGAAAAGATTATCTTGTTCTCTAATGTGCTATGAATCATTAAGAAGATTCAGTATGTTAGATGTTATTCATTTTAACATCTAACTTATATGAACAGTTGCCCTTTCGTATCATTTATGCAGGTGGGGGGGAGGCTAATGTTTAGGCTGTTTTGATCTAATAATTATTGCTTCCATTAGTATTAATTTTCATTTAATACATGACATATTTGTAAGGATTTTTTTTACTTGTGTGAAGCCTGCATTTTCAGTTAATTGGCTTCTAGACCAATAGCACATAAGACAGCAAATTTTCTAATTTCTGATGAACTTTGAATGGTCATAACTCTGGCTAATTGAGCTACCGAAATAAATTTGGTACCATTGTTTGTTTTACAAAAATCTATATGCCTATATGAAAAGTTTTTAGATATAATGAAAAAGTTTTGGGGACCTAATGATATAAAAATTGTCATGGCCACAAAATGAGGGGTCATTTTAAATATTGATTATATAGCATTGATCCTCCACTTTATATCCACATTTATCAAATTCTCATTAAGTATGAATCAACCTTTTCTTCCCCCAGCTATGGGTTAATTAGTAAAACTAGTATTGCATTCATCACCCACTCTCCCTCACCATAAACATTTTTACAATCTAAAAATATTTTCTTGTTTCAAATAACCTGCAAAGGGTTAAGTTGTAGAAAACAAATCATAGTTCTGGTCAAAATGAATCTTGGTACACACAGAAGTGAAAAAAGACTTTCACTGACAATATAGTTAAATAAACTTTTTAAATGTTTAACTTTCGTATAAGTTATCAGGATTGAATTAAAGTGAAATCCCATTTACCACAAAAAAATAGATATGCTTTAAGAATGAAATCTGCCAATGTCTCTCATTTATTACCTGTAATAACATGCTGGTGGGAAAACGTATTTGAGAATCAGTATTAACTGAATTTTTGTTATAGTGAAGCTGTTATATATTTTTTTAATTGAATATCATTTTTCTTCCTAATTTCTCAATCTATCTATGTATGTAATACATACTGCTAGAAATAATTGGGAAAATTTCATGGTTTTCTTATTAGAATTGTCTAAGTTATGTAGCAATAAAATATCTGTATAAATTCCTCTATTGCATTGTTATATATTTGAGCTAACAACTTTAGTAAATTTTCACATAATTATAAAAGTACTTCATTATTTAAGGAAGTAAGAGGTACTCTTAATTTCATTGAAGCAGACATTAAACGCAGGAGTTATCACCTTCAATATTTTTCTTTTATTTTCTCACTAAATTCAAATGGCATTTCTGACGTATCTTTTTCGTCCATCTTTCTTTACAATTAAAACAATGGTTTATTATCTATTTGAGGGTGTAACAGATGTCCTAACTTGCTAACATTGGAACAAGCAGATACTTAAAAAAAAAAAAAAAAAAAAAAATTATACTAGAAAGATCTGTGAAAATTTCACTTTTCCTATTTAAATTTTTTGATAAATCTTCATTCTTAAGTTAATGATTGAATAAGAATTAATGATTGAATGGCTAGTTCTACAATTAAAATACATGTAGAAAGTCTATTGTATCATTAAATATTTGATCTTAAGATGTTACAATAAAAATTGTAAATATGAATGCTATTCATTAAAGAAGTGAGGTGGGTACAAATGAAAAGATTTAGTCTTGAGTTCCACAAAAACTCCTCTCAAACTCTCTTAAATATTTGATCTGAATAATCAGAAATCAATAATCAAAAATAAATGTTATCATTTACTTTCCACCTACTTTTGGACTATCATGTATATTTTGTTTTTTATTACATTGTGTCAGTCCCAGGTTAGAATCTTATATTTTATTAAAACAATATTTATAATTGCTTGTTTTTGGAAGTGTCTGGTTATATTATGCAAAATGCTTAAATGTTTTTATTTATAAATAAATCAAAGATATAATCTGTCAAAACAATGTCCTATATACTGAACTAAATCATTTTACATGCTAATATGGACACCCCCTGACATTCCTGTACTCTTTTATTTTTATTTATTTATTTACTTTTTAAAGTTTTCTTTCAGCTTAACATCACTTGCAGCAGTTTTTTTATTGCTTTCCAAACCCTTTCTCTGCTCTGCTCAATATTGTTTCATTCTCATATTGTTTATTAATATCTGGAGGGACTGGAGGCTATTCTGTTAATTTGGCATCTTTTGATATATCTTTTTAAATATGGTGAGACTTGTAGAATGTGAAGAAAAATTGTGTGTATATATATATATATATATATATATATATAATATACACACACACTTCTTTAGCTTCTTGGTTATGAGCTGACTACTCAAAAATGTTATGTCCAAGAATTTACAATACTTTACATTTCTCTTCATATCTTCAACTTTGAAGGGATCCATAATTTTATTGCCTAACCCAGGACATTACATCTTTGCATTTTCTAAGTTATGTTGGTTAACTATTTCCATGCTGAAATCTAGTTCCGCTCTCAAGTCCTTCCAATATAGCTCTATATACATCACTAAAAAATTAGTTGGGCAATCTGTATTTTTGCAAACTGACATTTTTCTCTTTGTGGTGTTTCAACACTTTCAAAGAGTGATGAAATGTTCTTGACTCAACCCAGTTTCCAAAATCTGATCAAACATCAGATTTTTTTTTCTTCTCAGTCCATTTTGTGACATTAAAGCTTGATTTTTGGTTCTTACCAAAGTTTTCAATTTCTTTTTGATTTTTCTGTAGCCATTGTTCAGCAGGTTTGCAATTTTCATTGTTGCCATCATTCAATAACTACAAAGTTTTCTTTTTATTGCATCTTATCATTCTTTCCTTGGCAATATTGATGTGAAATTAAAATATAAGTAATGATATTATCCATATTGATTTGAATAAAAACAAATATAAAATGAATTTCACTTACATTTGATAGAAATATATATCCTGAAACATTGACTTTTATCATAAAATCTGACGTAGTGTAGTGACTTTTTGCTTGCTAAAAATTCCTGGCTTTTACCCTGTCACTAAATTCTTTTTTTCCACAGATTATTTTTTGTAAGTTGCTTTTGTTGTTACTAAAACATTTCAATCAATCCATCTTTTGACTTTCAATGCATAATGTCTAGCTATTTCTGTAAAAAAAAAAATATATATATATATATATACCTTACAATAGTGTACACCAGAAGAAATTTGAAAAATAGTTAAGCTGAAAGGTAATATAAACATCACAAAGAATCCAAACTACTCTTATGACAACTATTAGAAAAAATGCATTGAAAACTTTACTAAAGAAATGGGTTGCAAATCTGTGTAAGGTCATTTGTAAAAACAGTTCAGTAGTCCAAATGACACTTGAAATGAAGACTCAACTTAATTTTAAGTTAAAAATATTTTTGCAATTATATTGGCAATTTGAGCAAAACAATTTATAAAAGATTCCCATAAAGCAAATTTTTAAAGATATTATTTTGCTGTTTCTATATTTGCTGAACACTTTTGGTTTCAGTTTAATTTTAATTTTTTAAAATTCATTGCATTTGCTTCAGTTTCATACACGTCAATGAATTATAAAAATAAAAAAAAACTTTTATTAAAGCTTAACACATTTTCAATTCCCTTAGAAAAATGCTTATCTGTAGAAAAATGCCCACTTCTAGACTGCTGAGTAAATATATATAAGTGATCAAATTTGATGCCAAAAGTAGCTCTCTCTTATTTTTAGAGCTTTTAATTTTATTTTGTTTTCTCTCCATAGGTCTACAGCTCTGTATTTCATTTCAGAAGCTGTTTATCTTGCATCACTAATAGTAATTCCTTTATTTTTGTCTCCAGCTATTCTCATACATATGAATGAGTATCAACTTAATGGTAACTGAAACACTGCTAGTTTGTCTCTTCCTCCTCAACAGGCTTACATTGAAAGCAGTTGTAATGCTTATGCTAATATTTCATCTGGTGAACAAGTAGGAGTCTAAGAAACATTATGTACACATAAACCATTGATTAGAAAATAAAGCTATCAAACCAAGAAGTCTACACAAGGCAAGAGTATTAAGCAAGTGAATAATAATTTATAACAGATGGAGTTCCTTTCACAAGGTATCTAATATTACCTCTACCAGTGTGTGTTTTAGGGGTGGGAGTAAGAATAGGAGGAAACAGTAGTAAGAGTGGTTCAGTGGTAGTTTTAATAACAAACATAATTGTGTATAAGAGAGTGAACTCAGAATTGTCAACACCACTACTACCATAACACACACACATTATAATAATTGCTGCAGAATTAAACAAAACTTTTCTAAATTGATAGTTAAGTATATAAAATTTAGGCTATTACATTAACAAGATTAAAGGAAGGAAAACAAATAGTAATTATTTAAAAAAAAAAGTCTTAATCTTTTTTTGGGAGGGCAGGGTGTCTTTACTTTTCCAGTTACTGTATATGTGCAGATCTGTAAATGTTCTGTGCTTCTTGAAGATATCTTTTTATGAAAATCAACAAAACAAAGTAATAGTTGAGTTAGTGATATTTTCAGATAGAAAGTTGAATTTAAGAAAATGTTGATATTAGTAAATATTAATGCTGACAATTGTCTGAAATCTTAATTAAAAGCCTTTTGAATAATTTAATAATCTATAATTTAATAAAATCTAATCATTGCATATAATGAATTCTAAAATGAATTAAAAAGTAATAGCAACTTAAAATGTTTCTTTCAATATACAGGGTGCAAAGGATAAATTGTCTAAATGATACAAATCCCATTTTGACAGATACATTTACCAAAATTACACAAAAATATTGTGAAATACTAGAGTAAATTTGTTCAATAAAATTGCCATTGGCTTCAACCACAACCTTCAGACAATTTCCAGTAACTTTTCTGGACTGTCCGTTTAAGTTGAAGGCTGCCATGATCCTTGCTTTCAGTTCATTATTGGTGTTACAAGGAGTTTTGTTGGTCATTTGATCAACTGTGCCCCACACATGATAATCAAGTGGATTGCAGTCTGGGAAGTAGTCAGATGTAAGGGGTGGTGTGGTTTTAGAAATTGTCTGACAGCCATGACTGGGTTCTTTTGCTTGTGTAGTATGGAGCAGAATCTTGTTGCCAAGACACGAGTTCTTCCAGTAGTCACCCTCTTGATCCAGGACAGCACTACCTCCTCAATGCACTTGCTGTAGATCTGTGTTGTCTGAAGCTCACACAAACAAATTTGAGTTATTTTATCAGAATGATCAGTGATTTTTAGTTATCATACCATTAGATGTACTGAACTCTTTCTGAATTCTCTACATTTTCTGCAGATTGACACCAAAACACCATGTAATGTTCATATTGGAGCTTCAGTATTGAATGTCAAGCAGTACAGAATTCTGTTTTTAAATTTCTGGTGGAGTGGGTTGCATCATGGTGCTCTTTTATTCACAAATGATGCCTAACTGACCCTACTATAGTGTGCAGCATACAAAACCACTGGGCATGATCACACACACACACACACACACACACTCTTATGTAAACAAATTTTAGAAAAGGCATGATTGAAAATTCAATGCTTGTGTGTGACTGGAGGAAGCAGAATCCTGCTAGAACCTGTGTAGCCAACACTCAATCCACAGCTTTAAAAACTCTGCAGCACCTCAATATAGGCTGCAACATAGGGCTTCATTGACATGTTGGGCTTATAGTTGATGTACTGAAGAAATTTGCCCAATCTTCTCACTGATTACCATTTCTTTCTCTTGACCACAGTTACCTGGGTTTTATTTTTTACTTTTGTCAGGTTCAGCTTAAAAAATCGGACTAAACTGTGTTGCACTGTATGGTGGCGAGTGCTAAAAGCAAATCATACTTTTTTTTTTTTTTTTTTTAAATTCTCTCCTGTCAATTTGTGCTTGGCATATTAATGTTCTTGGCACATTTAAAAAGGAATCAATGTTAAAATTTGGCACATGACCTGCAACATGGCATTTTAGTCATTTTCTATCTATGGCCTGCAAAAGAGGTGTTCTAATGTACTTTAAATGTGTTGTGTGTGCATGTATATAATGTTACTCTAGTTCTCTATGGTTCACTTTTTTTGGCAAAATTTCTGCTGAGCTAAAAATATCAACAATTTAAATACAAATGACGCTGTGTTCATGGTTGACATTGGAAAGGAAATTACAGGATCACCTTTACAAAGTAGGAAAGCAAGAAAAACTAACCATCAACTGCAAAAAGACCATGTATAGTTGTCACTAAGAGAAAAGCCTTAAGATGGGAATTATGAATTGGAGATGCCAAGATCAAAAGTATGACAGTTTAAATATCTGCAAAATGTTTTAACAGAATAGAAAATGTAACACTGAACTCCAAATGTACATCGGATTAGCAAAAGATGCCTTCTAGAAGCTAAACATGATATTAAGAAATGGTAAAGTTTCCTTGAAAATTAGAAAATGAGTTCTGAATTGCGATGTGATATCACTTTTCTAATGTGGCAGTGAATCTCACCACATATAAAGAGGAAAATGGAGGCAACAGAAATGTAAATCTACAGAAGGATACTGAGAACTCCATGGGTAGCAAATAAGCAGTGAGTAAGTCTGAAAGAAAATATACTCGAAACCAGAAAAAGATAATTGAAATTGCGTTAATGCATAATGAGGAAGTGAGGAGCTTGGAAAACTTACTCTTGATGTGCCTTGTGAGTGTTAAGAGCTAATGGAAGGCAGTGGGCCACTTGCTTGACAAGATTCTGTGAATGGATGGTGAAATAGGGTGTAGGAGGCTTAGGAAAGAGATGTGCTGCTAAGGGCCATGAGTTGTGCCCATGTTCAGAAGGAACCCAACATATATAAGAGGGGGGATTATGTTTATTAGCCAAAATCTATTGGGATTTTGAATAAGTTCTTGCTGTTTTCTAACAGATGGAGCTCTTAAACTGCATGCGTATAGTTTCAGATGGTAACACATCTATAAGGAAGTACTATAAGCAAGCTTGAAATTCAGTGTGTCATTTTGCCGAAGCGTAAACAATTTTGTTTTTCATAATGTTAAATATGTCAGATTTTGTGCCAAAGAAAGTGTATTTGTGGGATTTTACTACATTACTTTATTCAAAAGAAACCTGCAGCTGAAGCCCAGAAAATTCTTGTTGACACTTATGGTGACTATGCTCTGTCAGAAACAACATGCAGAGATTGATTTAGACACTTTAAAAATAATGATTTTAATGAAGATAAAGAATGCTCTGATGCACCAAAAAAATTTGAAGATGAAGAATTGCAGGCGTCACATCATGAAGATTCATGTCAGGCACAAACTGAACTTGCAGAATCATTAGGCATGATTCAAAAGCAAGAACATTGGGTGGTGTATGAGTTGAAGCCAAATAGTGTCTTGTCATGAGTGAACAGCTGCTTCAATGGCAGGAAAGTGGAAACACTACAATAGCCCTAAGCATAGAAGATTGTGGGGTAATCCCAGCCATGCAACAACATTGGTGGCAAAGCCAAATATCCATGGTTCAAAGCTTCTGCTCTGCGTTTGGTGGGATCAGCTGGGTGTAGTTTATTATGACCTGCTCAAACCAACCGTACTTCCATTATGGGAGATCGCTATAGATTACAATCGATGTGTTTGAGCAGAGTATTGAAGTAAAATGGCTGCTATACCAGCAGAGACATGACTGATTTTTGCAGCATGACATTGCTAGGCCACATGTTGCAAAATTGGTGAAAACCTATTTGGAAATGCTTAAATGGGAAGTCATACCCCAGCTGTCACATTCACCAGACATTGCCTCATACAATTTTCACTTGTTCCATTTGATGGCACTTTCATTTTTATGAAGATGCCAAAAAATGGGTCAACTCATAGTTAATCTCAAATGATGTAATTTTTCTGATGTGGAATTTAAATGCTGCTAGGAAGATGAGAAAAAGTAGTGGCTAGTAATGGACAATACTTTCAGTGACATGTTTCTTACTAATTTTTGTAAATAAAACATTACTTTTTATGAAAAATCAGCACAAACTTATTTTTTTAAGTCTTAAGAAGAAAAAAATAATATCCATTGAATAATAAAAATAATTACAATTAGAAAACTTGTCTCTCCTAAATAGGAAATTTTCAAATCAACAATTTCTTTTAATATCATCTCACCACACTTTTCACATCTTTACTGCTCTCCACTTTGGCTTAAAAATATGATTTAAGCCAATCTCCCAACTTGACTCACTAAAGAAAAATTTGAACTGTTTTGGAAGAAGAATAACTAGATAAACTTGTAAAACAAGAGATTAATATGATGCCAGAAAGAGGTTATTCTTGGTTGAAATATAAGTCAGGCTCTTAATTTAAATTAGATTTTAAGAGAGATGTTAAGGTTACCTAGTACTGCCTGGCTTAAATTGGTACTCGGGATTCTCCTTAATAGATGCTTAATTTTGAGGAAATAGTAGGCACTAAAAAATGAAATGACCTTAAGTTGACTTTCTTTTAAAGAAAAATTTCAATGGTAGATCTAGAATGGTCTTAAGAATTCAATACTCTTTCATTGTTAATTTCTAGTGTGTTCTACAGCCTTCTTCGGGTCTGAAATCCATAAGAATGGTATCATCTGATTATTTTAAGTGGTTGAAATGATCTATTTGTTATTTCTTGTTTCATAAAAAATATACTTCTTTCTTTACAAATTGTAGATATAAAGAAAGTTTTTGAGTGAATTGGCTGATTATTGATTTTTTTATAGCTTACCAATCTTGTGCAAATTATTTAAGCCAGAAAATATTTTCAGTTTTTTTTTTTTTTTTTTTTTCTTCTAATTAATCCATAGTTGGGTGATAAGATATATATATATATATATACCTTTCCCAAGGGTATTTACACATAAGTGAATATAACAAACCCAGTGGAAATTGGCTCTGCAATTCACAATTGAGTTCTTATCCATTACAGCTTCTGGTATTCCCAAGCACTCACTCATTTGCTCAATATTACTTTACATTAATTATCATACAGAAGTTATGTGGCTGTAAGTCTTGAATTAGCTGAAATATTGTGGTAGCATCAACAACAAAAAATTGTTGAAGCAAAATTTAGAATATGAATGACACTTTCTCTCAACTATACACAATTGGATCTGATCTCAATTTGGTTTAAAAGAACTTTTTCTTCTTAATAGGTTTTTATTTATATAAATAAAACTGAAGATGTTTGTCTGTGTGTTTGTGTATCCTCACTGATTTCTATTAACATACTTCCACATTTTTCATCTGATTTGTTTAAAAACTTATACACTCCTTGCAAATTCATTTAAGTAGACATTCATTTTATGCAGCCAACCCAGAAGTAAACTTCCATCATTTGCGCAGCCCCATTTTATTCTACTGTGCCAACTAAAGTTGCACCTATCAGTGCTACAAATTGGCACTGCCAACTATCCCCTTACAAAGACCAACACTTAAATTGCCCATGGGAATTCTTACTCTTCCCATCCTGTGCAACGCCAGGTATTTACTGTTAGTATTCAATAAATCAAGGAAAGTTAAAATGATTTTAGTTTACCAATTCAAGAGTTTCATGTTGAAATAACCATCAGGGTCAGATGATAGATGTTTGACAATTAACAAACCTTTATCTCCCAATATTTATTGAATCTATTTAACTGAGTGCTTCTTGGCAAAAGTTTTTGCTCATTTGAAAAAAAAAAAAAAAACTCATTAGATTCATGAAATTTCCACTTTTTTCTTCTATCAGTTGTATTATTATTATTATTATTATTATTATTATTGGATGCCTTTATATACCCCCCCCCCCCCCCCCAAATAAACACCAGAGCTCTCTGTTTTCTGAACCCTCCTATCCTACCATGCAGTGTTTGTGGGCATCTCTTGAGATACAACATGTGACTCATTTCACTCAGAAGGAAATGTCGATGTCAGGGAGTTCCACCAATAACAAATTTAATAATATTGACTTTTAGTTGAGTCATATATATATATATATATACATACATACACACACACATACACTATGTTGCACACCCTCAAACCTATTGCTGTCATACCTGTGATATGCAATAGTCTCTTTTTTTTTTTTTTTCACATTTATTCATAGTGTATGTGTGTATTTAGGCAGCAAATTCTCTTTTAGGCATATCAAATTAAATAAATTACATTGTCTAAATAAGATCCTTTCATACTTGCTAAATTTTCATGTATTATAATTGAAAGATGTAAGAAATGCACTAACTTTTTTTTTTTTTACAGTTGATTTTTGTTTTCCATTTCTCAATGTTCCCAAGTACTTTCAATTTCTCCTTTCAAGATCATCATCAGGGGTGTAAGTTATGGTAACAAAAAATAGCCATAAAATTGTGTTGCTAAAAATTACTGTAATTTTTTTCTTTTTGCTTCAAATGTAATGGTTGACAGTTATGCTTAGCATTCATTAGAATGTGAAAATTATCCACTATAGAATTTTTTTTAATGTTATGGTCATGCACATGTTAAAGCATGAAAAAACTGTTCTTTTTATAAACATTTTAGGACATTAATACAGTATTCATAGCTGATTTTATTAAGTGGCAGTTAAAAAAAAATAAATGGTTCAATGCATAATCAATAAGAAATTCATGTTTCCATTTGGATTTTTGTCTGGAGTAAAAATGTTATAAGGTCATCAGTTGTTGGAAAATTGATTGTGTTCCTGTATTTCTTTTATTTTTATGTCTTTTGTTATTTTTTATAAAATCATTTTCAACATTATTTTATTTGTAGATTAAAGTGTTGGTTTGTATATTTGGTGGTATATTAATTATTAGTTTAATCCCTGGGCTGGGTAGAGCAGATTCAAACCCATTGGAAATAAACTGAGCAGTACTAAAAGGAACAAGAGAGAAGTATTTCTAGACCTCAAGAAAAATCAAGTGGCCCAAGAAAAATCCTTCCCTGTCAAAGGCTTACAGCTATATAATGTTGAAACACTGGTTCTTGTATAATCACTGAAGTCTCCCTATCCATTTATCTTTTGTACTTCAAATGATTTTTTTTAATAGATTGCCATGATGTCTTAAGGCTAGAGTTTATCTACAGTTGGACTAATGTCCTCTGTTGTTATAACAACTATTGTGCTCTCTAGCCTTCTTCAGGTGTTGTGGCATAGTGGATTAAGGCGTTGGGTTGGTACGTGATTTTGGTGACCTATTATGAGTCCTTGGGCCAGGTAGTGCAAACTCATGGGGGGGGGGGTTGATAGAAAAACAAGGTATCCTTAGACATAGGTCGATTTTTACCACCGCCTCATCAACTTTGGACAAGTCTAGATAGTTAGTAATTAATGAGATAAACACTCACTCCAAATTTTAGATTCCTAGCTAGATTCCTTTTGAGGAAATACAACTAAATATTAGCTCTGAAAATGTGTTTAAAAAGCCTTCATTTTGGCAATATTTGAGTGGGGGGGAAAAAAAAAAATATTTACCTGAAAATTAATTCAATCCAAATATTTATGTAATCATATTCATATTTTCAATGTAAGAGCCTTTAGAAACAAAGGAAGGTCTTAGCTGACAACATAAGCCCCCACAGATTGATTCTAATATTATCAATAGGGCTACTTATTTTTATAAATTTTTATAAATTCTACTTTTGTCAAAGCATGATAATCCCTTTCATACAATTTATCTAGTGAGCCTTTAAAAGCAGTGGGGCTTCTTTTTGTACCATCAATATATTTTAAAAACAGCTCTGAATGGTAGCTTATTCTGATGTAATGAACATTCGGTTGTAAGTAATTTTCAATGGAACTCATTCAAAGAAGTTACAAGGCTTGCCTTACATCCAGTATCTGTGTTGTCTAGAAGAACAGCCTGTCTATACTATCAAATTCTTCCAAAACATTAAAGCTTCTGTTAGAACAACACCGGTGGCATCTTTAGTTGAAACTATATGAATTGGTCCCTGTTTCTTGAGTAAATGTTAGATGCCCCCCCCCCCCATCTCCAAATGTCACCATTTTCCCCTATAACTTCTTTAACCAACAAAGTTTAATTAATTTTCTTCAGTGTGTCTTTCATATGTTATTACTTTGTATTTTAGCCTTTTCTTTATCTAGTGTTGACTTATCAATTATGTTTTTAAAATAAAATTTTGGGTTTAAAAAGGCTCATAGCCTGTCAGTCCAAAAGAAAGGCATCAGGAAGAAATGCTCCAAGATTAGAAGAAACATCTCTCTTATCTTGCGTTTTTCTTCAGACATTTTAATAAAACATTTGATAAAAATACTACTGTAGAAAATAATTAAACTACACTGTCAATTTATATTTTACTTAAAAAAAATTTGTAATATCTTTTTACTTCATATTTCTTAAGATTTCTATATAAATAAAAACAAAGCACATGCTGATATTACTGTGTAAATGCAAATAATCACCTACAAAATTTAAATCTGGCCGATTAAAAATAAGTAAAATTGATGTCTTAGTTTTTCTCTGAAATTATTGTTTAAAATAGGATATGTTTATGATTTATGAATGGTTTTACTGGGTTCATTGTAGAAATTTCTTTGGGTTGGGGGGGACTTAAAAAAAGCTTTTGATTAATCTAAACATAACCTATGCTTTGAATATTGGCCCTTTTTTTTCTTTTTTCTTTTTTTTTTGCCATGTAAATAATTTAAGGTCAAATTTATAAAGCATGTTATTTCTTTTAAGCAATTATGTTTACTATTTTATGTTTGAGTTTTCTAGTATTTTAAAGAAAACTCAGTTTTAAATTGATTTATATCAGTTTTATTTCTTAGCATGGAATAATCTGGCCTAGTTATTTCAGTTAACACTGCAAAAATCTGAGAGATTAATTTGATTTTCATTGCATTTCCTCAAATGGAATTGAAATTTATAGTTCCCATTTATAATAATAAATATCTGATTTAACTTAAAATCAATTGCAAGGAGATAAATATTGATCATTCTCAAAGGTGATGAATGAAAAATGTTCTTGCAGAACAGTTTTTATGAAACTTCATGTGATAGTTAAAGATGATTAAAGATGGTAACTGCTATGGTAAAATCATTTAGTAACTGTGCAATATTAACAAAAGCCTTTGTGAATCTTGTTTAAAGAAACCTTTATGATGAAACTTTAGATAAATGGCTGTTCAGATAAATGCTGTCATAAAAAAGAAAGCCATAATCAATGCAATAAACGAAAAAGCAGGTTTAAAGATTTTCATTCAGTTGATAAAATGAGTAAAACTAAAGGATATTGTTGAAAACTTATTTTACGAATAAAATCATCATTTGTTTAAATAATGAAAATATAGAGCTTCAAGGAATCATTGTTCAATTATATATAAAAAAAAATTTATACATGTCTAAGCATCTAATATTTTCCATAAAAATGGATGGCCTACTTGAAATGGAAATTACAAATTTTTTTTTTTTTTTTTTTTAATAATCATCTTTGCCAACTGCCATTTTAATTTATTACCTTAGGTTGATTTAATCAAAAATAAATAATGTGGTGGGGGATAAAAAAATTTGGTCTTTTTGTTTTATCCTTTTCCTATTACTTAAGGTGACAAAAGCCAAATTTTATGAATTAAACTTGAAAAAATTTTTTTTTTTTTTTTTTTTTTTTTTTCAATAAAGTGACCAAATGATAATATAGCCTTTTATCTCTAGATGACTTTGTGGTGCTACTTTTCCGTAGATTTTGCTACTTTCACTTAATTCTTATTTAGGATTTTAGAAATATTTACAAGGATTATTCCAAAAACTCAAAGTTTAAGAGCTGGAGTATGAGGTACAGAACCTTATTAAGCTGATGCAACTTATCTGATGCAACTTATCTGATGAGCGGATATTTCAGCCAGTAAAAATTTGTCCTTCTATATGTCTATAGAAAGTTTACAGTGTTTCTTGATGTTAAATTTATGTAAATAAAATTCATTGTAGTATTTAATCATTGTTTTGCAAGGAAAATATCCATTTGCTTTACTTGAGGTTCTTGTGTTTTTGTCTTTTGCCAGGGATGACATTTCACAAAGATGTATCAGTTTCATCTTGTGCTTAATGCCACTTCATGAAAAGCTGTAAACTGTGGGTAGCTTTGTTATGGGAACTACAGGAAATGTCAGTATCCAACTCACCTTATCAACTATGCATTGAAATTAATTCAGTAGTTAATCCCTTTAGCATTCAACATACTCTGTCCCATAAATATTGCCTATCAAATTTTCACTATTTGTGCGACTTCCTGTGTTGTTTGAAATGATATCCTAATATAGTATGACAGTATACATTTGGTAATTTGAACATTGAGAGTCAATATTTATGGGGTGGCTTGAATGCTAAAGGGTTAAATTTGCTGAGTGTCATCAAATTAACCAACTGCTTTCATGGGAAGAGCCGCTAACTTCAATTTTAACGCACTCTTGCTCAACAAAACTAATAAAACCATGAAATTTCGTATTTGAACATTAGCACTCTGTAGGTGAATATTTTCACAGTAAAATGTTAGTCTCATCTAGCCAATGCAATTTGAATTTTTTGGTTGTGTAGTCATATCCTTCTATGGTAACACCTAAAACGATTTAAACGGAAATTGGGAGCAATTTCAAGTATATAGAACTAATATATAAAACACTATATTTTGAGAAGGATTCCATATGCAGTAAAAGGGGAAATAATTTATAAATGATGCAGAATGCTAAATGTTAATAACTGAAGTTTCACTGTTCTGACCAAGTTCGAAGTAGATTTTGGGTAAAATATGTATATTGACTTTGAAGTAGATTGAATCTGTGTTCTGGGAAGCAGTGTCAAATAGGAAGAATTCTTGTTAATGAAAATAACATTTTGTTTAGGTACCGCCACTCTTTTTCGATACCTAATTTTAAATTGAATTTTTAAAAATAAAGTTTTTTGAAGTTTAATTTTAGCTTTAATTGAAAGCCAGGAGATTAAATTTACTAATTTCTGTAAGCAAAATACTCTGGTGTATTTCAAAACAAAATTATATTGATTGGAATTTTAAAAATTTTATTTAAAAAAAAAAATTCAATTTTTCAGCTTCTCTCTTTCTTTTTTTTTTTTTTCTTTTTTTTGGGGGGGTGGGGGGGAGCAGATTTTCTAAAAATGGGCTAATTTAGGGGGGGGGAAAGACAGGTGATTAGCATTTCCCAATGACTCCTGAATTTAATTAATATTAGGTTTATAGGGAAAATCTTGCAGATTTCTAGACATTTCCAGAAATTAATTGGTGGTAGAGTAACATGTTGAAAAAAAAGTGACTTGTTTAATACAAGTTTACATTTGTCCTAATAAGCCCTTGTAAAAATTGCATCACTCACGGATGAAAGAAAAACAAGATTTTCTACCAAAATTTCGAATGTGTTAGAAAGAATTAAAAATTTTAATAATAATTAAAAAAAAAATTTAAAAAATACTGTGATCTATTCTTTTAATGATATAAACATTTTGCCAATAAAATTGTTTTTATTTAATTTGGGACCTTTTTCCTTCATACTATGCTCTTTTCTTTTCTCTCTCTCTTTTTTTTAGTGGAGATACCTAACTTTGTTCAGCTTGTTGCATTGAATGTGACCACATGTCAATGTTTTGTTCTCAGGTACAGAATACCAACTGTTACCATGATAGGATTATTTTTGGGTCCCTAGGCTAATAAATCTATTGTTCCCATTCTGACAACCCATCTAACTCGTCTGTATCTGTCTTGAATATTTTTGTGATAAGCTGCGTTTACAAAGCTTGAAGTAAACTCATTGCAAATTCTTTAAATAAAGTTTTTTTTTTTTTTCAGTAAAAATATTTAAGAATACCACTATTTTATCGTTCACTGCAAACTTCCTCCTGACATTCCCTATGTCTAACCACTCCTTCTCTTTACCTTCCCCTATGTAGCCCCATGCGCAATAGTGGCAGTGGAATGCCTTGCTTGGGGTGAGATGATTAAAAAAAAAAAAACAAAAAAAAACTACATTTCAACATAACTTCTAAATAATTTCATAAACTGAAATAATATCAATATGACAAACTCATTTATTTTTATCATTATAATGCTGGTCATAAAAATATTTTACTACAGTTATTTAATTTACAAAATTAAAATCATTGCTTTACAAAAGGTTAAGGGGACCCTAGGCTGCAGCCAATGCTAACCCAAAGATAGTATGGCCCTGATTTATTGAAACTAATCTCTCTCTGTCTGTGTATTTGTATCACAGAATATAAGAATGTTTGGGTGGGTCTGATACCAGTATATACTTCAACTGGTCAGTGTTTGAAATAAGAAAAAAAGCAAAGATTTCAAAATAGGCTTTTCCCACTTATTGTTTGGAATACAAGCTTTTATATTAGTTTTTTTTTTTTTTTTTTTTTTTTTTTTTACTTTAGTAAAACTGTAAATAACTATTTTGTTCAACTGAAATTATTAATAATGGCTTTACAATTTTAGATTTGTTTTAACAGTTACTAAACCTTTTTTATATGATTCCCTGTAACATTAACCCAAATTCAAGTCTATTTTTATTTGTAGAAATATAAAAGCAATCATTTCAGTAGAATGGTACTCTCCCCACTCAAAAATATCTTGTGTTCATAACCAAATTTCACTTCAGCCAGGCCCATTTCTTAAATTCACAAATTTCATCATTAATAATGTCTGGGATTTTTGTTAAAGCAATTCATGTCAGTCAATTATCCTAAAAATTTTAACACTTTGTCTTAAACTGACAGTTGGTAGGTAAAAATTAAATTAGATTGTGGAAATTATTTTATTATATTTCATATTTTTTATTTATGAGCAAACTGAGACAATGGCTTAAGACTTACTTCTTGGAAACAATCCCATTTAACTATCAAATTACCAGAATTGTCTTCAGAAGTCTAGTCAAATGGTTAGTATCTATGTGTGCAAAAGTTTCCAGAAGCCTCTTTTTTATGAATTCTAATCACTGAATATACAGTAGAAAACTTCCCCCTCCTCCTACCCTCCTTTCTCCCCCTCCCACCTGTAAAGAAAAAGAAAGTGTACTGTGTGTATATATATATATATATATATATATATTATCTATATATATATATATATAGCAAGTGAAGACATTTTTATATTTATAATAGATATTAAAACCCAACACTTAGCTCACCAATTAATATTCAAAAATTGGTACTTCTAGATGTAAGATGTTCAAAATAGACTTGTTTATGCTCTAAAATATTTCATGATCCCCTAATTATTTTTGTTTCAGTCCAATATCAATAATGACTTTACAAAAGAGTTAATTTACTAAGTTCTAAAGAGAAAAAATGTTTTCAAAAAATCCCTATGCTTGGGATAATTATTAAAAGGATTCAAACAATTTCTATTTCTGACTGTGAGATTTTTCTTTTTCAGACATTAGAAGGGTCCCTTGTAAATGGGGAAGTCTTGTTCTCTGGTGGAACCAATTGGTGTATGATTGGACGAAGCCACCTTCCTAAAGGAGGTAAGTCAACACAGTGACAGTTACTTCTTTAAAAACAAAAGCTTAATAAAGAATGGTACATTGGAATATCAGGCAAAATACTTCTCTTGTGCCACTCTAATCTACCATTTTCTCTTGGTGTATTACGCATTGATCAGATTTTATAAATGACTGCTGATCAAGTTTTGAAGTTGTATAAGATACTAATGTTGGAAGCAAGCACTCATCTTATGAAAGATTGGTGTTATACAATCTTCCTACTTTATCTTCTCTCATTTGTTCTTGTACTTTCTTAATCTTAAAATACCTTAAATTTTTCAAGAATGACCCTAGACTGAATTGATGAGTGTCGTACTCCTTCACTCCCACTTTAGGAGAAGGAAAACAGATTCCAAACCCAGATAATTTCTATCAAAAAAACAGCCCTTCCTCAGGGTACAGAGGTTGGGTGTAGGGCTAATATTTCCTCTTCCCCAAATGCCTTCTGGGACAATTTAATTAAAGAAATCTCAAACAGAATATATATTCAGCTATTTACATTTTATGAAATTTAACATCAGCCTTCTAGCGTGTGTGGGTGAACCTCAGTCTTCCAGATAATTCCATTTTGCATAGAAAACCTTGGAAATGTTTTATTTTGAGTCATTTTGGTGGATAAGTCTTCTATGCCATCAAATTAGATACTTCTAAGGATTTTAGCTCATAAAGTAAAAACATTTGGGGTCTACTTTGTGACTGTTACCTATTTCTCATATAGATTTTGCTCAGTCTTGAATATTGACCTCCTAAAATTTTGAATGCAAGCAAGCCCTCTTCAGTTGAAACATTGATGCAGTATACTTTTCCAGCCATTGCTCCTTTATTTGGCTTTGTCTCATACTAAACTCAGTCAGAAAATGGCATATCTTGAAACTTGTTATTTATTCATCTAAGAATCTGATGTAATGAATGGGTAATGAATATGTATACACCTTGGTTCCCCCCTCACTGGAATGTGATTGGCTAGTATCAGCCATAAATATAGACTAAGGCGAGGACGTCCAGAGATCTTCCACTAGGTCTACCACTATTGACTATGCCTACGTCTCAGGATACTGCATATGACAAGTACCATCTATTACATCTACTTACTAGATTTTTCTACCCGGTTACATTTGCCTAAACCACTTAACTACCTCGAATGAGAGATATATATATATATATATATATATATATATATATATATCCTTTTCCTTTTCCAGGACATATCACTCATATTTACAATATTTTTAACAAAAAACTTAAAATTATTATGTCTGAGATAATTAGGTAAATCTCACTAGTGCCAAAGCTTAGTTTTCAATCGATATATAAAATTCTATGACTTCCATTAGTCTATATGTGACACCCTCTAAAATAGTCATACATTGACCAATCAAAACCAAATGTAAACAGTAGTACAAATAGTTGGTTTTACTTGGGTGTGTAGCTTAGTACAATAAATCTTCATTAGTATTTTTTATTTTTATAAATTAAGTTTTATTATTTAACATACAAAATTCTCCCAATATTTGAAAGACAAATTTAATGATTAAAATAACAAATACTTATTTAATAAAAATGCAATACTTTTAAGTTTTGATACATACAAGAATCCAGTTTCTCGTTTGCCCTGTGTTTGTGAATCACAAGGCAACCAAAAGACATTTCATACTAAGACTTGTGTAGCTCTTGACTTGTATATGACTCTATTCAAATTCTTTAGCATTCATGATATTGAGCTATGGCATAACGCTCAATTCACAGTGTGCTCAACACTGAACTTTCTAACAGTGAATTGTGAAATTAACATGTTGACTATTGTTTTTCAATAGGTTGTTTGACATTTTAATGTTTGGGTGGAACCTTTTTGTTTTGGTATTATTTTTTTTTTTTTTTTTTTTTCTTAGTGTGGGTAGGGCACTCTGTGCCACACCCAAATGTCAGAAATTAATTTTTTTCTATTCTCATAACTTTCAGTATGCTTTTCCTTTAAGCAGTATTTTTATTATAAATGAATTTTATGCCCACCATGGTTATAATCATACATCTGTTGTCCTCCTTCAGCCTTATATATGTTTCATCCAATACAAGGCCCAAGAGTCACTCAAGGTGAAAGGCTGTGTGGTGTTGTATGAGCATACAAAATGATGAAAAGTGAAGTTCATGTGGTTATGCTGAAAAGAATGCTTAAGCTTTAGATGTGAAGAGGTTAAGATTATAGTGATTGCGAAAATATCCTGCTGGGTGTCTGTTCCACAAAATGGCAGTTCTTGGGAAGAAGCTGTCCGAATGGAACTTCTAACTAATGGAATACAATACATTTCCACATAACCACCTTCCTGGTGGTTATGTGGAAATGTCTGGTGTATGTCCACAAGGGAACAGGAAGTGAAATAAGGCAAAAAAAAAAAAATCCTGTTTCTAATATATTGGGTTATTTATTCGTGAATTTACTTAGCACAGTTTGGTGGGTAGGTAAGTGACATCTTGGTTCTTTTTTTTTTTTTTTTTTTTTTTTTTTTCTACAAAATAAGAGTAGGTAGGTTTGCCTGTTGTTTAGCTCGGACTCCTCCTTAGTCATTTGAACAGGAGTAGAGGTTCATTCTTTGTTTCCTGTTTAGGATTAGGTTTCCAAGGCCCTTTTAAAGTTTACTTCAACTCTATACTCCTACTCTGTCAGCTGGAGCAGTAGACTATGCAAACTGCACCTCTGTAAAGGGATTAAGATTTCACCAATGGTGAAATCTTATCTGTTGGCCATGGGTGGCAAGCCATGATGCTTTTAGGACAGGATCTCAGTAGTTGTGACAGTTACCTAAGTCATCACATGACCTGCAACACTTAATTTTGGTCCTTACTGGACTTGACAGGAGGTCGGAGAGGCTCAATCCAACCAATCTGCTGGTAATGTCAAGCCTTCTTTTGGACCCCCCCCCTCCCATTTTTTTTAAAATTCTGAATCAGAAAGTGGTTACTATAGGGTCAGTCATGTTAAAGAAAGCTCAATGTTCCCCTTACAACACTGAGTAGTCATCTTGGGAACAAAAACCTTGTGATCCTTAATTATTTGCAAAATGCGATTATATTATGTAGCCTTGATTTACCAAGGTGAATGGTCCCCACCCTTTGACATTTCCCATTATAGGGCTCTATGTTGGGTGGGGAGCACAGTCAGTATACTCATTAAAAAATCCCCATGGATTAAATAAATAAATTAAAAAAAAAAAACCTACATATTGAAACTGATTTTGAATGATTCAGATGACTGTCTTCACTTCATTTACTAAGTTGTCCTTTTCACCATAGAGAAAATCATCAGTTCTATAATAAAACCAAAACTGGCTAAAAAAAAAAAAATAGCAAATAACACCTTATTAGAAGTAACAAAAAGCCTTCTTGATTAATTTTGCAATCTGAAAATAAAAAAAAACGTGACCTGACCCCCACCCAAAAAATAAATAAATAAAAAAAACTCATTGAACGCATCAAAGAGCATGGTGAGAAGTCCCAATCTCTCCCTAAATGAGATAAAAATCAACCTCCGGACGACATGGTGTCATTGATGCCCGCAGAATCTGTTAGTAAAAACAAAATACAAACAAACACAAACATACTCACCTTCAAAACACTCCAAGAAACCCTACTGATTTGAATATAGGATATACCATAACAAAAGATTTATATATTCCAAATCTACCACAACTTCCAAAGATTTGGGCACTACAAAGAAAAGTGCACTAGGTCTTCAGTTTGAAAACTGTGTGGAGAAAGTGGAAACATACCACATGAACTGTGAAAACTACAAAATTGCCTAAACTGCAAACAAAAATCATGCACTTTGATCAGTGTAAAGTCTGGAGAAAAGAAAAAAGTATCAGAAATAAAACACAAAAAATATATCATACCCAGAAACAAGAAAAATTTTTGAAGACTCCACAGCAACAACATATGCAAACATAACCAAACTCACCAATACAACCCAATCCGAACCCAAGGAATCGTCCATCATAAAATGATAAATCTAATAAAAGAACTCTAAACATTAATCGAATCACTACAAGAAAGCTTAACTGACCTAACAAACTCCTCCCCTTCAAACCAGATCAAAAGAACTTCCAACCCCAGACTAATAAAGCTAAAGACCCCCCCCCCAAAAAAAAAACAAACCAAATACAAAACAAACAGCAACAAACCTCCAAGCCATCACCCCCAAACCTCCACCCTGAAAAAAAATAGATAAACACTGAAAGTTCATTGCTAACCCCCAGAAATATCTCTCAGGAAGAGGGAATATAGCAAATATAGAACAAGAACCTTCACTAATAGAAACGAGAGAAAAAAAACAAAAACAATTGAAGTAATGGAAATAGAGGAAAACCCTTTAAAACGAGAAACCATAAATATTCAAAAAGCTCAAACAAAACCAGATCCAAAAGCATAGAAACCATGGAAATAAATGAATCCAACAAAAAAAAAAAAACACTAAAACCAAAACTACACCAAAATAATAAACTTAAATCACACAACAGACTAAAAAAAAGCATGACTCATGAAATCATCCACTGGAACTGCCATGGCTACAAGGCAAATTACAACGAGCTACTTCTATTGATAGCTGAACTAAACCCTATCACCATATGCTGCCAATAAACCTTAAAAGAAAAAACAGTGACAAAACACATGAAAAGCTTTGAGCAATATGATTATATACATAATACTGAACTGAGAGTTTTGGGTGAAGTATCAATCCTACTTGGGAAATGTATCCCCCAAATAAAAATCAATGCTTGCTTACAAGCAATTACAATTTTGGCAACTTTACACAAAACATCTTCATTTGCTCACTATACCCCTCACCTCATGACCCCATAAAAAGAGCTAAACAACTTAATAAAACAACTCCCTAAACTGTTTAATGAGAGACTTTAATAGCCATTATGTGGGTAAGTAAAACCACAAACAAGAGGCCAAACTCTGGGGGTGGGTAATCTATATCAACAATCTATGCCTCCACAATCAGAAGTTTTCGACTCACCTTGCTCCATCTTCAGGTACATTCTCTGCCATAGATCTAATCCTCGGTGACCTAACAATCTAGAATATGACTGGTGGATATACAAAGATCTCTGTCAGTGACCACTACCCAATAATAATGGAAAACCCAATAATAGAAAACTTGGGAACACAAACAATTCTAAAAACCCCACAATGGAATTTAAAAAAACAAACAAACTTGGCAACCCTACAAAAAACTCTTACAACACTAGTCTCTGAAATAAATCAAGAACCTATAATACATTTTACTAACACTCTCATTACCATAACTAACAAAACTAATCCCAAAACCACAATATCCCTAAAACAAAACAAACCATGGTTCACAGAGGAGTGCAAAGGCATGATAGAACATCAAGCAAACCTCAAGAAATTCAAAACAAATCCTTCATCAGAAAATCTACAAAAAACAAAGAGCTAAAGCTCGACATGCCATTAAAGAAGCCTCTCTTGGAGAACCTTCATCTAAAAATTAAACTGTAAGCACTCCAATAAATCACCTCGAGGAAATGCAAATGCCACAAGCAAAATGCATATAGCCAACCTAATAGCAGAAAATTTTGCTCAAGCATCAACAAAAAAACTACTCAATAAATTCAACCAAATTAGATCCAAAGAAGAAAAAACACAAAATTCACCTCACAATACTGAAAATTATAACCAACCTTTCACCCAAACCGGACTCCAAAAATCAATATCCAAATCCAATAACTCAGCAACTGGCCCAGATGAAATCCTCTACACCTTCAAAGAACTCTGAACAATATCCTTGAAATATCTCCTAAATATATACAATATCTGGATCTCTGGCTACATCCCTACCTTTTGGATGCAAGTCACAACCATCCATATCCTCAAAAAAAAAACAAAGATCTCACAAACCCTACCAGATATAGGCCTATTACTTCTTACCAGTTCTTTCAAAACCCTCAAAAAATGGTTAATCTAAGTGATGTGATTCCTCGAATCAAGCGATGTCCTCTCAAATCTACAAATGGGCATTAGAGCTAAAAGAAGTATTATAGACCAACTAGTCTGCATAAAAACCCTAATCTGAGAAGCATTTATTAAAAAGGAACATCTGATTGCAGTTTTTTTTTTTTTTTTTTTTTTTTTTTTTTTTTATCTACAAAAAGCCTGACACATGGCTTTATGGCATATTCAAAGATCTTGGCCTATGAAGAAAACTTCCCATCTTTATAAGACAATTTTTACAGAACCAAACTTTCCAACCACAAGAAATAGATATACCTCAGGGTAGCATCCTATCTGTGATCCTCTTATAATTAAAATCAATAAGATAACAATCTGTTTTCGCCCAGAAATCAATGGATCATGATATGTTGATGACTTCCTCATTTGTTACAGCTCACAAGATGAACCATGGAAAATGGATTCAAAATGTCAAATAACAAAATCAAATGTATGCATTTCTGTCAAATCTGCAAAATGCACACCCACCCTACTTTAATACTAAATCATACTGAAATGCCCATAAATCATCAACACAAATTCCTAGGCATTATTCTTAATTCAAAACTATCTTTTATCCCCTACATCAAACAACTGAGAGCCAAATGCAACCAATCAACCCAACTTTCTGAGAGCTATAGCTCACACAAATTGGGGTGTTGACAAAAAGACCCTAATCAAATTATACAGATCCCTTATACAAGCAAAGCTTGGATTATGCCTGCTTCCCATGCAGAGCAATCAAGAAATCCTACCTTCGAGAGTTTCCTTAAGACATAAACTTGCACTTAAATACTATACCAAATTTCTCATGACTCCCCAAACCTGCCTATAACTGTGTCATGAAAATAGAATACAAAAAACTATTTAGAAATAAAGCAAAGGCCACCAAAACTCTTAATCTAAGAATCCCCAACTTCCTCAATGAAATAAAAATTGATATCCAAAATAATACATAATACCATACTCCCCAAAACAGTGCCATGGACCATAAATCAACCCATAGTAAAACTTGGACTAATCAAATTATCTAAAACCAAAACGTGTACCTCATCACTGTCTAAGAGAAATTCCTTAACATCCAAAATAACTTCCCAGACCATCACATTTACATAAATGAGTCTTAACAGAGAATGAAAGTTGGTTGTGCTGTTATCTTCCAAAATCAAGAATTACTAAAACGTCTCCCAAATGAATCCTCAGTTTATAGTGCAGAAGTTACACCTAGCCATGAACATTATTGCTAACTACAAATCCTCCAAATTTATTATCTACTCAGATTCCAATTAAGCCCTCTTAGCACTACAGAATAAAGATACATTAAATCCTCTCATCACAAAACTCCTAAACAAAATGAACACTCTTTCTAAGAAAAACTGTCATATTGGTAGATACAGAAATGGAAAAAAAAACCCCCACTTCTAACAGACATATCCAAAATAAAAATCTCATGCCCTGATCTAAAATCAATTATTAATAAATTCATCCATGACAAATGGCAAAAATCATGTTATGATCAAATATGCAACAAGCTCCACCATATGCAAGACACCATTTGCGAGCGGCTAGATGGTTACAGAAGAAACAAAGGAAGAAGTGAGTCTTTCCAGACTTTGCATTGGTCACACCCACATCACCCATTCGTACCTTGTAATAAGGGAAGACACTTCAATTTGCACAATGTGTAAAAGTACCTCTTACATTAAAAAAACATTCTCTTAAGAGCTGTAACAGTTTCAGACAAACCACCTAAAAAGGATCTTTTTCAAAAAAGTTTTTCAACAAAATCTGACTAAATCAACCTCCTCACTATAACTGAACATTAAAAAAACTCCTAAATCCTTTTGGCATTAAGTAACCCACAGAGGTTGATATGCCATTAAACAAAACATACTATACTCCTAATGTCTCTGCCTGAACTCTTGAATTTGATTTGCTAAAATATCAGACCTTACTTTCAATCAACAATTCCTGCTTCTGATTCTACATCTCTCTTCTCTTTCTCATCAATTTGAGTGCCAACTATTTCCTACTGTTCATTTCTATATGACCTCATCATGACTTCTGGTTTTCTGATTAGCCATTCTAGTATGGGGCCTGATTTTATAGGCCCATTACTAGAATTCCTTACCTTTCAGCCAAGTGGCGCTTGATTCTGAAAGCTGCCCCCCCCCCCACCCGGCCTGTAGATAACTGTGGTTGCTTTTAAAGAACTCGTATCTTGACTTTACTAAACTTGTTTATGGCTCCACTTTGGGTCCTGATCACAGGGGACACATTTATACCACATGATTAATTGCTACACCCACACCTAAAATGTAGACACAAATTATAACTAATTTTAGAGTCTATATTTAAAATTTGTATTCAAATTTCTGTTATAAAACCCTATTATTGTCAATTACGTACGGTTGAGTTTATTTTGCATTTAAGTTCAGAGGTCCATTTTGTAACATACATGTGTTAGCATGTACAATACCCAGTCTTCATCAGCCGCCAACCAGGGGTGATGTCACGGTTTCGGTGGCTATGGCTGGACCGCCACCAGCAGCGTTTGCCACCAGGCAGGGTATAAAGATAAACTTGTTGATTGTCCCTCTTGTATATTCTCATAAAGAAGTAAATAAAACGATCGTTCCTCTTTGCAGTTTTTATCGGCAATGAAATTTTCTGAACGTGTTTGCCGTTATTAACGCGCTTGTGAAGGAAGAAGAAAAAGCACAAATATCTCATTTGCGCATATTAGATCGTGATGTTGCATGAACTTTGTTTGCTTGTTGTTTTGATCTTGACCAAATCCAACTTGAAGCATTCTGTACCGTTGTTCGGATGCGGTGCGAAGCGCTTTTTAAACCACTGCCAGTGATGCCTATTTTAGAAAGGAAAGAAATGATTGAATGTCCCAGAAACCCACAACCTCAATAGGCATCACGTTACACCTCCAACCATTGTCCAAACATTCAGCACGTAGTGACTTGTATCGGGTTTTTTTTTTTTTTTTTTAGCTCATGCGCCTCTACCCTGTTCTCTTCCCAAGGGACTGTTAACTCTATTAGGAAGACAGTCTTTTTTGAGTCTGACGACAATACGATGTCAAGATGCTTGTTTGTCTGTGCGATGTGTATTGGAAATTTTAGAGACGCCATTAGGTCTACTGAAACCTCCCAGTCACTGTCTCTGCTCAGCAGCTTCATATTCGGGGCTGTTTGTTTTTTCTTTTTCTCTTTATGAAATCTGATCTTAGTCTCCTTGGCTGCCACAAACTTGGTTTGCTGTCTCACATTGTGTTATTAACTCCTTGATAACCTCTAATACTTTGTGTTGGCACGTATACATCTGGAGCAATTGTGGACAAGCAGAAAGCACATGACACAAGGTACCTCAGTTCTTTTTACAGGAAAAACAGATCTGTATCTAAAATCTGTATCCATGTTCAATCGAACCTTGGAAAAAACCAAAATTTCAGAAATTAATTTTCAAAGCAGGGACACTCCTTTCCCACAATATTCTTAAACTAAGTTTCTCTTTAACTTAGTAACATACTAAGTTTGCTGAATATCATTTTACATGACTTGATTTGTAAAAATGAAAAGTCAGAATTTTCACTTTGAATCAAATTCAAATTAACCATAATATTCTTTCATTGCCTGGATTTCTTAGATGATCAATTATCGTTATTATTGATTTATAACTAGTTTAAATTTTTTTTTTTTTTTATTTATTTCTTCTGGTTTTTTACAGCTACTTGTAATACTAAAATTGCATGAACTCCAAGAGAAAGTAGTAAAAGAAAGTAAAAAAAGGACTAATCCTCAATTGTAAGAAGACAATATATGGTCATTTGCAAGAGGGAAATCCCGGCATATAAGCTACAACTTGGAGATGTCAAAATAAAACAGGTGCAGAAATTGAACCATGTGGAAAATGGAAAATATGACAATCCAAAAGTGCATTGGAATAACAAAAGATGACTTCCAAAATCTAAAGAAAATATTGAGAAACATGGGGAAAATTTTATTAGAAACAAAGAAATGAATGCTATGTAATGTTAACCCTCCTATATGCCAGTGAATTCTGGACAATTTATTCACAGAAGAGGAGATTGGGTGTGGTTACAGAATATTGAGAATATGGAGAGAGCATGTGAGCAGTGAAGAAGTTTTAAGAAATCAAAAATGGACATGTTTGCTAAAAATTTGAGATACTGTTGAAATTTCCATGACATGAGAAAAGAGGGTTTGGAGAATGACACTCACATGATATATTGAAGGAAGGGGGGCAGAGGGAAACATTGAGCAATGTATATATTAAACAGATGGCAGGATGTATACACACACACACACACACACACACACACACACACACACACACACACACACACTGCTTAGAGCTACAAAAGATAGAAAGTTGTAGAGATCCATGATTAACCTACTTTAGCTTGTCTAGAAGAACAGTGGTTGGGAGGAATAGTAAGGAGACAAACATTGCCCAGAGCTACAACGGATAGGAAGTTGTGGAGAACCATAATTGTTTACATACAGAATAGGTATGGCACATAATGGAATAGTTTTAAGTTGTCTGAATATCTTTAAGCATTATCATAATTCATTTGACAATTTTTTTTCTTTAAACTTTTTTTTTGCTTAACTTAGTTGTTTGTGCATTCTATGATTGTTACATAAGCAGTTTTGATTGTAAATAGTTTTCTCCCAAGAATTTCAACTCACACCTCCTCTCCATGGGAGCTCATCTGGTTTGTATAATGCATAGTGGCCAGTAAAAAAAAAAAGCAGTAAATTCAGAAAAATTTATTTAGCTATCATGATTCATGCTCAGACTGAATAATCATCATAGATGTTTGAAATGCTTGGCTGAATGTTCAACACAGTTGTAAACATGGTAACCAGGTGGCAGTAGCTTTGTGGATAGTGACAGGAGGAATTTTTTCCAAGCTTCAGTTAAGTTCCATTTCAATGTATCAATATTAATGATGTCACAATTAGAGCTGGTGTATTTTCTTAAAGAATAAATCTGCCGCCTTTTTTACTGGGCACCCTACACATTACTAATTAGTAATTATCATTCTAAAAGTTTTGTTATATTATAATCCCCTAAGTTGGCCATAGTCAACGGTAACCAACAATGTAGCCTTATGACTAGCGTTGGTCTTTGAGTTCCTTTAAGCCACTGTGGTTACCATCTAGCTGGCACTTCACCCATTAGTGTGTTGCTCATTTTGCTTCTGGTATCATATTGGTGGCATGGTTTCACCCAACTTAGCTGATATTTGCCTGTTCATGACCATTCACACCTCTGCCATGTTGTATTTTTGATCTCAGAGAGTGAGAAGGTTACTGGTTGAAGTGAAGACGTCTGACATCTGGGAGTTATACAACTAAAACAAAAAAAAGAAAAAAATATCCTGGGAAATAAATCAGGTAAAAAGTATAATTAACAACAACTTGGTTTATATATGATTTGGTGTATACAGTGGTTTTGACGCTTCCCACTTAAATCAAATGACATTGGGATTTCCTTTAGAGTCTGTCGCTGTGTTAGCATTAACTTAGAAGAAATTTAAGTTCTAGTCTCAGGGCTGGCACAAGGTCTTGATCATGAAATCTCGGCAGTGGATTCTGGTGCCAGTAGTAAGCAGACTCTTCGTGTGTCTCTTCTTTTTCTGTGATCTGATCTGCTTTTTTGATTTCTTATAAGTTTTTTCTATCTTCTGAGTTGGCACAAGGTCTTGCTCAGGAGGTCTCTCTCATCTTCTGATCTCTCCTCTCAAATTTCTTGTCTAATCTGATTTGTCAGTTGTCCAAAATCTCCAGTTTATATGGAGCCCTGTATCTAGCAGAGGTGGGGGTTGACTAGGGTTTGGTTGCCTTCTACTCTTAGTATCAATCTTTTGCTAAAATTTTATAAATTTCACAAAATATCTTTACATGAGTGGTTCTCCAAATTTGGGGCTGTCCAGTCCCATTCTGAGAGTTGTCAGAAAAATCAAACCATCCCACTCTACTCCGACTCTCTTCTCCTCTCATCTCACTCTACTACTTCATATGGGCAGTTTTAATCTCTTTTTCTTCTCTTCTTTCTCTCACCTTCTCATCAGCTAATTGTCATTTTGGAAGTTGGATTTGTCACACCAGTCATAGGAGACTGGTGTGACGAAGCCAACTTCAAAAATGTAAAAAGTATTTTCAGTCATTAGCCCCTCTCTTTTTAAACAGCTGGTCTTGTGCTGTGATTTCTTGATCGACCAGACCACTCAAGAATTACTGGGAAAGGAATGAATGTTATTTCCACTCTCTTTAAAAAAAAAAAAAGAATCTTTTTTTTTTTTTTTTTTTTTTTTTTTTTTTTTGGTGTGTGTGTGTCTTTGTATTTTTATGATGAATAGACCACGCAAATTCTTTGTCCAGGGTCCCTTCAAGTTAGTAATTCAATTTTCCTTATCACTTGCATCCAAGGAAATTCAAATTAATGTTTAGATCTGAAATTTTTCTCTGGACAAATTATAAGGACCAAAAGTGTCAGACTGTTATCTATCTCTCTAGGGGTTACTTTTTTTCTGGGTGGCCGATTCAAAATAGATGCACCTAGCTATTTTTGTTTAGAAAAATCATAATTATTTTGGGTTTTCTCTGTTAAGGTTTTCTTCTATGTGACATCTTTAAGATACAGTTAATGGTCTTCTTACCAGAAGGAAATAAGGACTGATGGTAGTCTAGGTTTTGCTCAATCTCACTGAATTCTGTCTCTGTTTCATTCTCCTTGGAATTGTTTTAAAACAATTTTTCATATATTACTTTTTTAAATTTTAACTTTTCAATACATTGTTAAACAATTATCATCCAATTACTCTTTTTCTTTCTCTGTTTCTCTCCTTTTGTGTAGATGTGTGTCTCCTTTCTGTGTGTGTGTGTGTGTGTGTGTGTGTGTGTGTGTGTCTCCTTTCTGTGTGTGTGTGTGTGTCTCTTTCTGTGTGTGTGTGTCTCTTTCTCTGTGTGTGTGTGTGTGTCTCTTTCTCTGTGTGTGTGTCTCTCTCTGTGTGTGTGTCTCTGTGTGTGTGTGTCTCCTTTCTCTGTGTGTGTGTCTCTTTCTCTGTGTGTGTGTGTGGCCTTTCTCTGTGTGTGTGTGTCTTCGTGTGTGTGTGTGTGTCTCCTTTCTCTGTGTGTGTGTGTGTGTCTCTCTGTGTGTGTGTGTGTGTCTCCCTTTCTGTGTGTGTGTGTGTGTCTCCTTTCTCTCTGTGTGTGTCTCTTTCTCTCTGTGTCCTTTCTCTCTGTGTGTGTGTCTCTCCCTCTATGTATGTATGTCCCTCTCTGTGTGTGTCTCTCTGTGTGTGTGTGTGTCTCCCTTTCTCTGTGTGTGTGTGTGTGTCTCTCTCTCTGTGTGTGTGTGTGTGTCTCCTTTCTCTGTGTGTGTGTGTGTGTCTCCTTTCTCTGTGTGTGTGTGTGTGTCTTTCTCTGTGTGTGTGTGTGTGTCTCTTTCTCTGTGTGTGTGTGTGTGTCTCCTTTCTCTGTGTGTGTGTGTGTGTCTCCCTTTCTCTGTGTGTGTGTGTGTGTGTCTCCTTTCTCTGTGTGTGTGTGTGTGTGTGTCTCCCTTTCTCTGTGTGTGTGTGTGTCTTTCTCTGTGTGTGTGTGTGTCTCCTTTCTCTGTGTGTGTGTGTGTCTCCTTTCTCTGTGTGTGTGTCTCCTTTCTCTCTGTGTGTGTCTCTTTCTCTGTGTGTGTGTGTCTCCTTTCTCTGTGTGTGTGTGTCTCTTTCTCTCTGTGTGTGTGTGTCTCCTTTCTCTGTGTGTGTGTCTCTCTCTGTGTGTGTGTGTGTCTCTCTGTGTGTGTGTGTGTGTGTGTGTGTCTCCTTCTCTGTGTGTGTGTGTGTCTCCTTTCTGTGTGTGTGTCTCCTTTCTCTGTGTGTGTGTGTCTCCTTTCTCTGTGTGTGTGTGTCTCCTTTCTCTGTGTGTGTGTCTCTTTCTGTGTGTGTGTGTGTCTCCCTGTCTGTCTGTCTGTGTGTGTGTGTGTGTGTGTCTCCTGTCTGTCTGTCTGTGTGTGTGTGTGTGTCTCCTGTCTGTCTGTCTGTGTGTGTGTGTGTGTGTCTCCTGTCTGTCTGTGTCTCCTGTCTGTCTGTGTGTGTGTGTGTGTGTCTCCTGTCTGTCTGTGTGTGTCTCCCTGTCTGTCTGTCTGTCTGTGTGTGTGTGTCTCCCTGTCTGTCTGTCTGTCTGTGTGTGTGTCTCCTGTCTGTCTGTCTGTGTGTGTGTGTCTCCTGTCTGTCTGTCTGTCTGTGTGTGTGTGTGTCTCCTGTCTGTCTGTCTGTCTGTGTGTGTGTGTGTCTCCGTCTGTCTGTCTGTGTGTGTGTGTCTCCTGTCTGTCTGTCTGTGTGTGTGTGTCTCTGTCTGTCTGTCTGTGTGTGTGTGTCTCCTGTCTGTCTGTCTGTCTCTGTCTGTCTGTCTGTGTGTGTGTGTCGTCTGTCTGTGTGTGTGTGTGTCTCCTGTCTGTCTGTCTGTGTGTGTGTGTGTGTGTCTCCTGTCTGTCTGTCTGTGTGTGTGTGTGTGTCTCCTGTCTGTCTGTCTGTGTGTGTGTGTGTCTCCTGTCTGTCTGTCTGTGTGTGTGTGTGTCTCCTTTCTGTCTCTGTGTGTGTGTCTCCTTTCTGTCTCTGTGTGTGTGTCTCCTTTCTGTCTGTCTCTGTCTCCTTTCTGTCTGTCTCTGTCTCCTTTCTGTCTGTCTGTGTCTCCTTTCTGTCTGTCTCTGTGTGTGTGTGTGTCTCCTTTCTGTGTGTGTGTGTCCGTCTCCTTTCTCTCTGTGCGTCCCTTGTCTCTCTGTGCGTCCCTTGTCTCCTTTCTCTCTCTCTCTCTCTCTTTCTCTCTCTCTCTCTCTCTCTCTCTGCTTGTCTCTCTCTCTCTGCTTGTCTCTCTCCGGTAATCTTCAGTGTCACAATAAATAATATATATATTCTTCTTTATCATTATTATATTTTCTCCTCATTTTATGGTTTGTTTATGCTGAGGGTTTTGTAATTTACTTCTTTTTTTTTTTTTCCCAATACTCTGATTATTTTTGTTAAGCAGCCTGGATTCCAAATAAATTTGAACTTTCTTCCTTGAGGAATCTGATTGTGACAGGACCTTATCAATTAGGCTACAAAAACTAACCAATAGACTTCTTCCAAATTAAATCCTTTGAGGATCAAATGACTATTTGTCCCAACTGCTGATGGCTCTAGTACTGGTTAATTTCTATAGTAGAGATTCAGCTGCATGTTTTTAGTTTGCTCTTTAGACTTTGTGCTCATTCTTATTAGCTTTGCAAACTAAGTTAAGGGTGACAGTCAAAATGTGTTTTATAATCAATAACTTTCTCTTTGTTAAACTGCTTTATGATAAAGAACTTTAACTGCCCTGTTATTTGTGGCTGGAGGTCAGGCATCAAGAAATAATCCCTGACTTGACCTAACCTATTGGAAATTGGGTTCATGTCTTTTCTAAGTGCATTAACATAAAGTGAATACAACTGTGTTAACCAGATTCTGAGGCTTATGCCTACATCATTTTGAAACACCAGTTTCTATATGATCACCAAAGTTAAGTTTGTCAAGCCTGTTTGGTACCTAGGTGGGTGACCATTTGAGAATACAAGGTTCTATAAGTTTGGCTATACAGTTAGTGCAATAGATAATGGCTTGGAATTGTTAATGGGAGTGCTGTGTTCCAATTTCAGTGGTTTCATTATATTTACTTACACGCAAATACTCTTAGGAAACTAGGTTAATTAGTAAAACTTGCATCATTTAATTATCTGAAACAAAATTGCATGCAAAATACTTAATTTCAGCATTAAATAACCCATAGAGGTGTTGATATGTCACTAAACAACCAACTAACCAGGCTCTTAATCTGATTTTACAATTCCATTTTTCCTAACTGATAACTAATGTCACATGTGCTCAATTATTGATATTAATGTCACAATTCATGAACAGTTAAGGTAATTATGGAAGAATGTTTTATCCAAATGTCCTCCCTCATCTTTTCTCTCTCTTCCTCCAGTAGCAATTATGGAATGCTAGTGATGACAGTGTCAGTAACAATGAAACCATAAAGGGAAAATTAGATTCATCCCTTTCCAAAGAGAACCTCAGCGGACACCTATTTGATTCCATGACACTATCATCTCTCCCCAATTAAACATTTTATGTAAAATTGAGGTATTTAATAGTCTAGTAGTTACTACTTGTACTTATCCTAACCCTTAATATTATAATATTAAATGCAAATGGGAATAGTGGTATTATTTCTTATCTATAGAGTGTTTTCTATTGAATAATGTTGGTTTTTATTGGCTAATTGACTTCACAGACAATGAGGCTTGAAAGACCTCCATCTGGTATGCAGGTTAACAGGCACCTAAAATATTACTGAATGCTTGAATATATCAGACCTTCTTGCTTTACAGTTTCAAGTATAACGTGTCAGCTTGTTGTGGATATCATGTTGAAAACCTGAATATATAAGTTTAAATCTGACTTCCATTACAGACCTATTATAGACAAACTATGATATAAGAAAACTTCACTGTAAAAAAAAAAAAAAAAAAAAAAAAAATAATCAGATGCATAATTATATATATATATATATATATATATATATAGGTGACCCAAAAGTAAGTATACACATTAGTTTGTTGTTGTTTATATTTGTTTAACACTGTTTAATCTCTCATGTGCTTGAAGTGTCCTTCAACCTTGCAGCATTTCTGGAACCTCTCCAGAACAGTGACACAAAGTATGACATGAATTTTGATCTGCATCATTGTCAATAAATGCTTCCAAGATTAACTCTTTTAATTCATCTACTGTGTGGGGATTTTTCAAATAAACTTCATTCTTTTCTATGCACTCTCACCCCACAAGTCTATTAGAGTTGGATGAACATGGTGGCCATTCAATTCTGCCATGTCGTCTGATCCCACATCATGGTGAGGTTTTATTACTTCCTTACTGCTAAAGCATAGTGAGATGAGGCATCATCTAAAAAAAAAAAAAAAAAAAAACAGTTTGAAGTTAGCTCTGGTTCTGAATCGTGGTACATATCTACTTTTGTCTCCACCCTGTATATATTTAATCTGATCATTGTAAATAAATGAATACAATAGGAAACCCTATTATTTAATACAGATTAAAATTATGCAATAGGGAAAATAGGTATTTAATAGCTGCTACAAAAAAATTTTTTTTTTTTTATTGACCTCAAAATCACACCACAGTAATAACACAAATATACTGTGGTGGAAATATTCAATACACACCTAAAAAATAAAAGAAATTTATTGCATTATTTCCTCTATAAAAAAAAAAAAGTTATATACAGATTATGCCAAAAAATGTATATGTGCTTCAGGAAAATAAAAAAACTTGTCTTTTATAGTTTTGTTAAATTGTGATGACACTTTATGGGGGGGGGGGGCAAAAAGATGTTTCATATTGCCGAAAACAAACTACATTAGCGGCCCTTACACAAATTGAAAATGCAGTAATCCAGCTGGACACTTTGGCCAACATTCACCAAGCAGTAGTTTTCCATACTAATAAATATCTGGGAACTAAAGGCCACCATTTTGAGCATCTCTTGTGATTGTAGAGTTCAAAAGTATCCTGCATTAATCTCATGGTGTTTGAATAAATTTAGTAATCCAATATTTACTAATTTTTTCTTTCCTGAAGTGTCTAAATTTTTTGGCAGACTATTTATAGTGTTTATCTCTAAGTAACACCAAATATATTTTTCATTGTTAAACTAATAAATATGAACCAAACTTTTAAGAAATACATTTACATTTGTATAAGATTATAAAAGATAGGTAAAACAAATTATTTAATACCTATACATAAAGGAGAATGTAAATTTCTAGGTGGTTGGTTCTCAACACTTGTAGGTTATTTTAGAATGTGCTAATGTTCTTTGAATGATGGTACAGTGTATCAGTTAACTGCATCTCAATCATAATGCTGAATACTAATGAACATTCTACTGACTTCAGAGATAATGTTCATCTTCATTGTAAATGTTGCAGAGCTCTTGGTAAAGAGCTTTATCTGTGTATTTATTGGTTTGATAGTTCACAAGTGAAAGAAACATGACTCGACAGTGAACTGTCTTTGATTTGGTACCCCCGCAAATGATTTCTAGTCCTGTTTCAAGCAAGACTGTAATAATGTCAAAGAAACTATCAAGAACTATTCACAAAGACTTGGTAGATCTCCAAGCATCAGTGACAAGACATTAGCTCATTATGCTCAGCAACGCATTCTGTTCACATAGTTTAGGATCTTATAGAGCTTGAAACGGTATCACATCTGAAGATGTCATATATGGAAAACCCTTTAAAGGTTACTAAAGAAAATCTATGCAAACCAAATACCTATTAAAATGCTACTCTTTATCTGATGAAACTATTAGTTGGTCTCAGTTCATTTTAAGCTTGACGGTAGAAGGAATAATTCAAGCCAAGAAAGTCTGAACACAGCAGTGGTGTGGGGCTGTTTTTCATCACATTATACAAAATGACATAAAGGAAGAGTGAATCGGACCATGTTCCAAGATGTACTTTGACTGAAAGGAAATAAAAATGGAATAGTGGGGGAGAAATGTGACTGGTGATTTCTTTTCTAGATAGACATTATAGCAAACTGGAGAAAAATTAAATTATGGAAAGAAAGAAAGAAACTATAAACTTCAACCAAAAAATAGAAGTGAGATTTTTTTTTTCTCCAGTGAACTTGAGGAAGCAATATGCTAGTTAGAGGTGGCGGGGGTATATGAAAAGTTTGTAAAGTGCAGAAGAAGGAGATATGAGACTAAGGATGAAGGAGACCAGGGAGATGCAGAGGAGATTCGGCCTACCAACTTGGCATTGATACACCTATTCTCTTCTTTTGAAGCTTTATTTTAAGTTTTCAAACCACACAAGATAATTGAACAACTAACTTCTGACACCAGTAAAAAGTTTAAAAATGAAGTGCAGTTGTGTTTTTCATCAAGGCAACATTCTTTAACATACCATCTATGCAATCAGACTTTTTGGAATATCACTTATATACATATTTGCTCATATGTACTATTGTAAAGATCAAATATATGGTATAATTTTTGCTTAAAGAATTGCTATTTGTGTCAGTAAATAAGGCAATGAACTGATTTTTGCAGCCTGTATTGAATATTAATTTTTCTCTTAGCATAAAACATATCTTCTTTATTAACAAGTAAATATACCTTTCTTGTTGATTTTCTATATATATATATATATAGAGAGAGAGAGGGAGTTACATTTAGCTATTTTTAGTTGTTGCTCTAGTAATACGCTTAAATTCATGAGGTTAAGATACCAAGGAAGAGTTTTCACCATGAAAATATTTGTAGAAAAGAGAGTGGGGAAAGTGACTGCAGTCAAGATACTAGATTGAAAGTGTTCTAGGATTATCATTTGCTAAAAGTCAACAGTGTACCTAATTGAATATTTGTTTTTATTATGATTCATAGACCTTTTTCTTTTTTACTTCCAGTAAAAAACACTGGTGGCCCTAACTTATGGGGTCCCCATCGTATTGCCAACCTATGTGGTGTGAGAGTACGAACTGTGGTGTCTGGCTGCACAGCATGTCACAATGTGATCATCACTGCCGAAGGCAAAGTCATGACTTGGGGTTTGTACCTTTTTTTTTCTTCTAATCCTGTTACCATACAGGCAAAAAGGTGAATATTGTTGAATTTACCAATCTAAAGAATTTTCACTTAGCTAACACTAAATTCTCTTATATTTAACTCCCCTCGTGTTCTGCTGAGCTTTCCTTTGGATTTAACAAGTCATGTATCAGAATTTGCAATTAAAAATAGCATCCAAGATACAATGTAATAAAACCTCTAATTTCTTTTTTGGAAGAAAAAAAAAATTGCAGATATATTTATTCTAAATAAATATTCTAAATGTTTTCCAAAGTAAATTGTAATAGTATGAAGTTTTATATGGAGATTAAATTAAATGGCACTGACATTCAGAAAATTTAAAATGGTTACTTATATTAGTGCATCATTTATACTTAGTTATTACAACGTGAAGCAAACAATAGTCGGTGCATTATTTAAACAAATTAGCCATAGGCAACAGTGTCTTTCTATGACCATCTGTCACTTTTTGCCAACTAAAACTTTATATTTACATAAGTAGTAAAGTAATGGTTCTAAGTAAGCAGGTTAATCAAAATAAGTGCATAATTTGTTGCAAAATTAAATCTCTCCATTTTACTTTATGGAAATTAATGGAAGGGAGGTAATTAAGTGATTGGTATGTGGAAACTGCTTCAAACAAGAAAGTCAATATTCCTTCAAAATAAGTGAGCAAGCAGTGTTTTCTACTAAATGAATCCCAAAAAATCAATGACGATTTGGAATTGAAGTTACAACTTTTTATATAATTTTTATATTGATCATAAATAAATCCTTGAAGTGTTCCCTATAGGGTTCATAATTCTCCAATAAACATGAGAAACAAATTTACATGCATCTGAACTAAAAATAATCTTAAAACCTGTTATGACAAATTTTATCATTTTCAGGTATGTTATTCCAAATAAGTCTTTTATGTCAGCAATCATTCTTGCTTCCTTTTTTTTTTTTTTTTTTTTTTTTGCTTGCTGTTGTACGCTCCAACCTTCTTAAGGTAATTAGAATTTCTTGTTCCATCAGTGATTCATCTTCCAGATGTCTTAGTATCATTTATCTCCCTCTAACTCAACTCTTGAGTTTTTGTTTACCCCTGTAGCCAGGTATTGAACTCACTACTGTTTGAGTCAACTCACTTGATTCAACCAATGCTTTTATCTACTAGGTGATGTATCCATGAAGATAGTGTATGAATTTTGGAGACTTAAATCTAATGTTACACCAGCCATTTTTTTATTTTTACCAGAGGTCATATTACAATTTTGTTTGTAATTGTTTTTCTGTAGCACTCTTTATGATCCAGAAATATATGAACAAAAAGATGGTCAGTATAAGCAGTACCTGCAATGTAACAACTACCCAGAGTACATGACAGCAGCCCCAGCAAACTGGGATAGAAGGGTGCAAGAGAATAACTTAAACTACCTCAGTCTGCATAGCTTATGTGAAGGGATTGTTGAAAAAAATAAAGATCTGTGAGGACAACTTAACAAAAATGGTTCAACATTTCATAGATGCCTCTTTTGGTTAAGAGCTCCCATGGAGATGAATATGATTAAGAACTGTGTGCAAGCCATCCCATGTAGCTGTAGCAAGAAATATAAAAGAAACCCCCACCCCCAAATAAAACTGCAAAATCTTAACACGAAGAGGGAGGGAGGAATCAGAATCGGGTATAACTGACCACATATGGAAGGGAAAGGAAGATCAATGCTCTCTGTAAAATGAAGTTGCAGTAATAGAGAACACCACTTCTTCTCTCTCTCTCTCTATATATATATATATATATATATATATTTAGTATATCGAGGCAGCAAGTAATTTTCTAGACATATTCTATTAAATATAAGAGACAATGAATGTCTATTATGTTTAATCATGAGCCGTTCTAAACGTCGTATTTTTGCTTTAATTTCAGTTGAAAATAAAGACAAAAATTCTCCAACATTTGGATAATTATTTATTGGTTTTCTTCTAAGCTTTTGGCTCACATGAGCCATCTTCAGAGAGGTAGTTTAAACTGAAATATTATAAAATCCACCATCACCGATTTTATTTTGTGTTGACATAAAACTCCGCTTGGCAACGGCAATAGTTACCAAAAATAATAAACGCAGTTCTTAAGTTTGCGATGCGGTTTTATGACGTCACACCGCGGGATAGCGCGAAATGACAACAAAACCATCTAGTCAAATGCAATGTAATATGTTATTTCCTGTTTTAAAGTTGATTTTATTGAGTGTTGGTTGTTTTGATTTGATGTACATGGCCTCCAATATCTGCAGGTTCCTCTTACTGTGTGTATGAGTAAGGATCACCGTATTGTTGACCAAAATCTGTCTGATATTACCTACATGTTTATGTTTTTCAGAGAAATGTTGTTTAATAGTACTCTGATCAGAAAGATGACATGTAAGTCTACGGGAGAGCGTGGTTGTGGTAAAACCAATATATGTACTAGGTTTTTGAGTAGTATCAGAGATGCAATCTCTGAATGGGCATGTAAATTGGTACACTACATTGGTTTTTTGTAAAGAATTTAGTTTAGTGCCTGTTGGGTTATTATAAACTATGAGGTCAATTGTTTTAAACTTTTTATAATATATAATGAGTTTAATTTGATTATTACTATCCACTGGTTTAACATTTCTACGTATTATGTTTTTGAGAGTTTTTTCATCTTGCTTATAATTATTATGTATTTGGTTGCAATAGTATAAGTTAACAGTGTTATGTTTATTTTGATGTAAACCATTATTATTAATATTATCATTATTGTTAGAGCTATTGTTAAGTTTGTTGAGATACATTTTAATTTGTTGATCAATAACGGAGTTAGGAAATCCATTATTGACTAGTGTTTGCTTAATGTTGTGTAATTCTTTATAAAATATAGATTTGGAAGAAGATATCATTTGTGTGCGTTGAAGTAAGTTTTTTATAACAGCTAACTTATATCGTTGGGGACATTCACTATTATAATTAAGAAGACACGAATTTATGCTAGTTGGTTTCCTATATAGAGAAGTAGTAAATTTATGTGTGCTAGAATCAATTAATACATCAAGGAATGGGAGTTTGTTATTAATATTAAGTTCTAATGTAAATTTGAGGACGGAGTGACTTTCAAATTTGTTTTTAAGATATTTAATTTGATCGATATTCTTAGCTAAAACAAAGATGTCATCTATATATCTTACATATATAGAGGGTTTATTGTTGTCATTAATTATTTTATTTTCTAGATTTGCCATATAATAATTAGAAAAGAGGGGACCTAAAGGAGATCCCATCGCAATGCCATCTATTTGTGTATAAATATTGCCTAAGGGGTCGTGAAAGGGTACTTGTGTGGTGCATGCTAATAATAGTTTTTTTAATATAGTGGGTTTAATATTGATTGATGGGAGAGTAGCATGGTTGTATACATCACGGATAATGATGTCAATTGTTTCATGGACGGGAACATTTGTGAATAAGTTTTGAACATCCAAAGATGCAATCATTTGATTATTAGGTTTTACGGAATGGAGAATCTGTAAAAATTCGTCCGTGGAGTTAATGCTATATTTTCCAGGAAGATAGGGAGTAATTAGTTTGTTAAGTGTTTTGGAAAGGTTATATATTGGTGTGGGTATTTGAGAAATGATAGGTCGGAGGGGATGATCTTTTTTATGGATTTTTACATTTCCATAAAGGTAGCCGGGCTGATAATCACCTATAATCTTTTGAAGTTTATAGGATCCTATTTCAGCATTGTTTGCAGTAATAAGTTTATTAATGTTTTTTAAGTTGGGTTGTGGTATTACAAGTTAATTTTTTAAATTTGTTGTGATCGTCGAGAATGGCCTGTAATTTTGAGTGATATTCCTGTCTGTTTAAAATAACAAAAGTATTGGTTTTATCGGCACGTCGGATAACAATATTTTTGTTATTTTTGAGATGTGTGGCTGCTTTTATGAGAGGCATATTTATAATATCATTAGGATTTTTATGGTAACGGTGTTTGATTGATTCAGCTTTGAGTAATTCTTTTAAGCCTACCTGTGTAGTAATATGGTTGTCCTGTTCGAGTTGAAGTATTTTATATTTCAGTTTAAACTACCTCTCTGAAGATGGCTCATGTGAGCCGAAAGCTTAGAAGAAAACCAATAAATAATTATCCAAATGTTGGAGAATTTTTGTCTTTATTTTCAACTGAAATTAAAGCAAAAATACGACGTTTAGAACGACTCATGATTAAACATAATAGACATTCATTGTCTCTTATATTTAATAGAATATGTCTAGAAAATTACTTGCTGCCTCGATATACTAAATTTAAGTTACATGATGCCGCAGCATTAAATGATCCCACCGCTAAGAAATTGCAATGGAACCTCATAAAACGTCAAATGCACACAGCCAAACAGGAATTACAAGAAATCAACACTGAAATTGTACACATCAAAGAAATTTTACAGTCTTCTACCACAAGTGAAAAATTCAAGGAAATATTGGATTTATTATACAATACAACACAAAAGGAACATGAATCCCATAAACAAGTCATCCAAAAAAAGATAAATTATATAAAGGAAAAATACTCTTACCAAACATCAATGACAACTTCATTAACCTATCGGATTACCAACTTACTCTAGATGAAATAGAATTCCTTAATCTCGGACCAAATTTTCATGTCGCACAGAAACCTAATTCAAATACTTCAACTCGAACAGGACAACCATATTACTACACAGGTAGGCTTAAAAGAATTACTCAAAGCTGAATCAATCAAACACCGTTACCATAAAAATCCTAATGATATTATAAATATGCCTCTCATAAAAGCAGCCACACATCTCAAAAATAACAAAAATATTGTTATCCGACGTGCCGATAAAACCAATACTTTTGTTATTTTAAACAGACAGGAATATCACTCAAAATTACAGGCCATTCTCGACGATCACAACAAATTTAAAAAATTAACTTGTAATACCACAACCCAACTTAAAAAACATATTAATAAACTTATTACTGCAAACAATGCTGAAATAGGATCCTATAAACTTCAAAAGATTATAGGTGATTATCAGCCCGGCTACCTTTATGGAAATGTAAAAATCCATAAAAAAGATCATCCCCTCCGACCTATCATTTCTCAAATACCCACACCAATATATAACCTTTCCAAAACACTTAACAAACTAATTACTCCCTATCTTCCTGGAAAATATAGCATTAACTCCACGGACGAATTTTTACAGATTCTCCATTCCGTAAAACCTAATAATCAAATGATTGCATCTTTGGATGTTCAAAACTTATTCACAAATGTTCCCGTCCATGAAACAATTGACATCATTATCCGTGATGTATACAACCATGCTACTCTCCCATCAATCAATATTAAACCCACTATATTAAAAAAACTATTATTAGCATGCACCACACAAGTACCCTTTCACGACCCCTTAGGCAATATTTATACACAAATAGATGGCATTGCGATGGGATCTCCTTTAGGTCCCCTCTTTTCTAATTATTATATGGCAAATCTAGAAAATAAAATAATTAATGACAACAATAAACCCTCTATATATGTAAGATATATAGATGACATCTTTGTTTTAGCTAAGAATATCGATCAAATTAAATATCTTAAAAACAAATTTGAAAGTCACTCCGTCCTCAAATTTACATTAGAACTTAATATTAATAACAAACTCCCATTCCTTGATGTATTAATTGATTCTAGCACACATAAATTTACTACTTCTCTATATAGGAAACCAACTAGCATAAATTCGTGTCTTCTTAATTATAATAGTGAATGTCCCCAACGATATAAGTTAGCTGTTATAAAAAACTTACTTCAACGCACACAAATGATATCTTCTTCCAAATCTATATTTTATAAAGAATTACACAACATTAAGCAAACACTAGTCAATAATGGATTTCCTAACTCCGTTATTGATCAACAAATTAAAATGTATCTCAACAAACTTAACAATAGCTCTAACAATAATGATAATATTAATAATAATGGTTTACATCAAAATAAACATAACACTGTTAACTTATACTATTGCAACCAAATACATAATAATTATAAGCAAGATGAAAAAACTCTCAAAAACATAATACGTAGAAATGTTAAACCAGTGGATAGTAATAATCAAATTAAACTCATTATATATTATAAAAAGTTTAAAACAATTGACCTCATAGTTTATAATAACCCAACAGGCACTAAACTAAATTCTTTACAAAAAACCAATGTAGTGTACCAATTTACATGCCCATTCAGAGATTGCATCTCTGATACTACTCAAAAACCTAGTACATATATTGGTTTTACCACAACCACGCTCTCCCGTAGACTTACATGTCATCTTTCTGATCAGAGTACTATTAAACAACATTTCTCTGAAAAACATAAACATGTAGGTAATATCAGACAGATTTTGGTCAACAATACGGTGATCCTTACTCATACACACAGTAAGAGGAACCTGCAGATATTGGAGGCCATGTACATCAAATCAAAACAACCAACACTCAATAAAATCAACTTTAAAACAGGAAATAACATATTACATTGCATTTGACTAGATGGTTTTGTTGTCATTTCGCGCTATCCCGCGGTGTGATGTCATAAAACCGCATCGCAAACTTAAGAACTGCGTTTATTATTTTTGGTAACTATTGCCGTTGCCAAGCGGAGTTTTATGTCAACACAAAATAAAATCGTCGGTGATGGTGGATTTTATAATATTTCAGTTTAAACTACCTCTCTGAAGATGGCTCATGTGAGCCAAAAGCTTAGAAGAAAACCAATAAATAATTATCCAAATGTTGGAGAATTTTTGTCTTTATTTTCAACTGAAATTAAAGCAAAAATACGACGTTTAAAGAACGGCTCATGATTAAACATAATAGACATTCATTGTCTCTTATCTATATATATATATATATATATATATATATATATATATATATATATCTTTCTATCTCTCATATCATATCTGAACCAGATTGTGAGGAGCATGGAACCACCTTTTAATTGCTACTGTTTCCAAGTCCATCCTTACTCGGGGTGGTAGCACCTGTTAGGGTCCCAGCTATGAGCAAATAGTTAACCCCCAAACTTGGGTCAAAACACTATGAAAGTATAAAAATACACTTTTATAGAAAAATTTTCATTTTTTGAAGGAAAAAATTATTACCAGCTATACATTTTAGAATACAAAACTTGAAGATATTTTCAGTTTTCTAAAGTAAAATAAAAAAAATTTCATCAAAATCTGACTAAATCAACCTTCTCACTATAACCCAACATTAAAAAAAATACCTTAAACCTCATCTTTTTGGCATTAAATAACCCGCAGAGGTTGATATGCAGTTAAACAAAACTCAAACTCTACATTAATTCTATCCTTACCTTGCTATCAAGAATTTTATGAGGAAAAAAAAAAAATTATCTTTTTTTTTTATCTTTTTTTTCTCTCTCTCTCTCTCGTTGGTAAATGCTGCCATAATCTTTGCCCTTTGGTGTTACAAAGAGTTGCTGTCTCGCTCAGCTGCACCCGACATTGCAATAATCAAGGGGTTTGCAGTCTGGGGAGTTAGGTGGCCAGATGTACACGGTGATGTGGTTGCAGACATAGGGCCTTCCATCAATCAGCCACCCTCTTGACCCAGGTTAGCACAACCCCCTTAAGGCATTTGATGCATATTAATAAATATGCAGGATTAGGTCAGGCAATGTGGGTGAGCAGTGACTGGGCAGTACTGAAAATAAGAACTAGATGAGATATTCCTAGATATGGGCAGTGGAACGAGAACAATAGATTAAATAAAGGATTCTCTTCAGAATTTCCTGTAGGTTACTCCAATCAAAAATCCAAAGGCCACACTGGGCAGAATGTTGTGATAACAATGAAGATGAGGACAATACTCCAAATATAAATAGTGTAAATAACAGCTCATTGCAGAAATTCAGTATGTAGCACCACATGCGCACACACACACACACAAAGGAAATGTAAAAATAAAAATGTATACTGATGAATTTTGTTAAGGAAAAATTAAGAAATTTGAATAGCTGGTGTGTCCGGTTATGTAACTTTCTGCAAAATGTTTGACAAAACAAATAGAATTTTTCTGAATGTTTTTCTTTTAGACATTAAAATTTATTGATTTTTAAATTTTTTTTTGTTTGTTGTTTCTTTCTCTAAGGTCGTAATGAAAAGGGCCAATTGGGCCATGGAGATGATACACGCAGAGATGCCCCAACCCATGTGGAAGCCTTTGCAAATGATGTGATCATTGATGCTGCCTGTGGAAAAAACCACACCCTCTTCATAACTGGTAATCTTTCTTTTAATATCAAAATCATTTGAAAAAAAATTTACATAATATGATAATTACTTAGTAATCACTAAGAAGAAAAATATAAACATTCAAATATTTTCCCTTAAAAAGTGGGGATCAGTGTTATATACTGCCACTGGATCAGGACAAACAAGGAATATATATATATATATAGTCTTTACTTCTATTAATGTGGTTTACATATTGCATATATTACTATATGAAATATATTGCAGAACAGGTATATTAACCTTGACTTGTATAAAAATAAGTATGCTGTTAGTACACTTAATAATTTTAAAACCCTAATTCGGCACATAATTAGTAAAAAGTTGCCAACTCCTGATATATACCATTAATAGTTTTATTTGTAACATTAGAATTTAAATTAAAAATTGTGTTTAGGTTTGTTTTACAGGATGAATTATTTTTCTGGAAACTTAGATTAATCATAATGTCTTGTGTAAAATTTCAGAATGCATCTGTAAAAGGATAACATAAAGACAAAAAGTAAACTTATTTTAGCCAACATGTTTTTTTTTTCTACTTTATCAATGGCATTTGCCTTGATAAAGTCCCTCAGAACAATGCATCAGCTGAGATAAGTTTTTCTTCCTCTTTATTCATAATGCCTTTGTGCAGATTTTAATGAATACTTAATCTTTTATAAAAAGATTAATTTAGATATGAATGCCAAAAAGATAATCTTTCATTAGCACTGACCCATATAGATGTTTGTTGATGGTTCCAAATTTACTTGCTGTAAAATGACCTGTGATTTGTTGTTTTACAAATGTAAGTTTGACTAGAAAAGAACATCCTGCATCTTGGTATTTTTAAATTTTGGAAAATATTTTTAAAAAATTGACCACTTTTTTCTTAAATGTTTCAATAATTTGAATTAAAGAATAATTCTTAAGTAGCTTATTTTTTTTACTAGTAGTGTTTATAAAAATTTCATGGCTTTCCTGTTTGAATTTTGTACACCCCTCCTCCCCAAAGTTAATGTTTTTGATGTCTTTTCTCTTGTTCAAAATGGAACTGTCCATTATTTATGAGGTATTGGCAGTGTATTTCTATCTGAAACCAAGTAGTGTCTTTGTTGTGATTGCCTTCCATTCACACAATCAAAATGGAATAAATAGTTCATTATTTATTGGGTATTGGCAGGTCATAACCTATGTACTGACTAAAGAAGGAAGAGACGTGCAGAATTATCTCTTTTCCAATCTTTCAACTATTTTATTTTATTTTTTTTTCAATTGGAGTAGATAGACTAAACTATCGCCCGGTTCACACTCCACCCACGTCTATTGAACAGGTGAAGAGGCTCATCCCTTGTTTCCTGTTTAGGATGCGGTTTCTGGTTTTTGTCTTTTCCAATCTTTTTACTCTTACGTAGCCCTCTGCGCATCAGTGGCGTTTTCGCCTTGCTTGGGGTGATATGATTAAAAAAAAAAAAAAAATAGTAGAAGGGGGGTAATTTGAGTGATTACTTCCCTTGGTCATTTTAATAACCTATGCCAATAAAATATTTATCTACATTTAAACAAAATTAGTTTCTGAGTGAAATGAACCGACACAGAGCTTTTAAGAATGAGACTCGCACAAACTTCTGTCTCTGTTCCCACCTAAGAGCACTATTTGAAGTAAGTTCTGATTCTTGTTGGGTTTGTTATATTCACTTATGCACAAATACCGTTGGGAAAGGTATGTATCCAGGTCTTCCCACCCCCCAATTAGTAAGACTTGTATTACTCAACAATTATCTTGCCTACAATTCTCACTATCCAAAAATATTTTCTGGCTTAAAATAATCTGCAATGGGTTGATAAATCGTAAAAATGAACCCATCAATCAACATTAGCTAGAGTAAATTAATCCCTCTTAATGTTGTATGAAAGTGAATGCAACAAATCAGCTGAGATTTTAACTTGGCATGCTGATTTCACTTTCCAAGCTTATAACTGCTACACTAAGCATACATTCCTTATTTTTTGTTTTTTAAAGGTCAGTATCAACCTGAATGTGAAAAAAATGTCTTTTGAAAACTCACCAATTTAAATAAGATTTCCTTTTTTTATTTTTTATTTTTATTTTTTATTTTTATTTTTTATTTTTTTTATCATTTTGTATTTATCATTAAATTTAAAGAATTCTATTCTCTATATTTCAGAAAAGGGCAAAGTATTCTCCTGTGGTGACAATAAAATGGGGCAACTTGGTATTGGGCACCAGAGTCCCTGTGTGCCAACGCCTATCAGAGTAAGTTACAAATTGTCTTTTCTCATAGAATTTATTTTTGTGCTGGAGAAAGTTAGTTTATCAACAAAATCCAAAGGAGGATCTGCAATATAATTGATCCTGACTTGGCATTTTGCCTTAAGTCACTTTCTTACCAATGTGATGTTTTCTCTCTGCTGGTTCTCTGACCACATGTATTTACTTGTGCTACTAGATTGGTATCAAGGTCCCACACTTTTACTGTCGAAATATTTAAATGTAACCGCCTCCTCTACTCTCCTCTTTTCTTGCACTTCCTGCTTGTGGAACTCCCATTTGCTTGCTTGCTTGCTATCTGATAGCTACAATCTCTAAAAGTTTAAAGGCAATGTCAGTTGTCATCTTCTTCTCTCTTTGATTCTTATCCTTTCTTCAACATCCCCTGTACCTTGTAACCTTCTGTGCACCAGTGGCAGTTCTGCCTTGCTTGGGGTGAAATGATTATAATAAAGAAAAAAGAAAAACTCTTACCACAAGGCTTATCTTGGATATTTTCAGTGCATTGAGATTCTTGTCATACAACATTACTTGTTCTGAAATAACATTTCCATAAGAATACTATCAACCTCAATTGGTCAGCCCAACCATGGAGAATTGTTTGAGAAAGTCATATGAAAATTTACAAATCATTTTTGACATGTTCAATTATTTGCAATGCTTTCTCCATAAGCTGCATGATTTTAAAAAAAAAACATTTTATTATATCATTGAAATTTTAACTGTTTTCAAAAAAAGAAAAAATACCAGAAATGTTATTTATCTTATTCTATCTTCATTTTTATAATCAACAAATAAAGATAAACCAGTTTTGGCAGTTTAAATAAATACCCACTCATATGAGAGTTGACATGAATGAAGTTAGCTAAGGACAAATACAATCTATTGGGCTAACTATTTTTTTATCTCCTGCTTCATTTCAGGAAAACATTTTAGAATTTTCTTCTATATACAGGGTGATATGGATAAATTATCATCTAAATTATGCAAAAATGAAAATGGTACTATTCCATTTTAACAGATATATTTACCAAAATTACACAAAAGTATCTTGAAATATTAAAGAGTAAATTTATTCAATAAAATCACCACTGTTTAGGTGTCAATCTGAAGACAGTCTAATGGTAAAAGCAAGGATTATGCTGCCATAATCCTTGCTTTTACCATTAGACTGTCTTCAGATTGACACCTAAACACTTTGAAAACTCTGTATTGGAGCTTCTGGCACATATGCTAAGCAGTACAGCATGTCATTTCCAAATTCCTAGCAGAGAAAGGGAGCCTCTCCTCTTTTTTTTTTTTTTTTTTTTCTCTTTCTCTTTCTCACATATGGTGCCCAACTGACCTTTCTATACTGTGCAATTGACAAAAACATGTGAAATTAAAAAATATAAAATGACAATTTACTCATCGCACTCAATATACTTTTGACTTCATGTAAGGGTTCATTTTTCTACTTAATAAGCATGCAAACATTTGGTCTCTCATACATACACACACACACACACACACACACACACACACACACAAAATAATGGAAGTATAAATATAAGTCTTGGAAATTGCAAGTTTGTAAATTGAGTTTTTGATTGGGGAAATATTTGGATAATTTTTTGTTTATTGAAGTTTTTTTTTTTTTTTTTTTTTTTTTTTCAAGATTCATTATAAAGGTCCTCCAATCCGAAAAGTCGCTTGTGGTGGTGAATTTAGTATGTTGGCAGATATCCGTGGTAACCTTTATTCATTTGGTTGTCCCGAATATGGTCAGTTAGGTAAGTAAACACTTTTCTATCTAAACTTATTTATAAATGGAACTTTGTGTGTGTGAACCGATTTTCTTGAAAATTTACACAGTTGTACTATAAGAGTCTGCGAGTGTTCTCAGCTAGGTTTTGTGTCGAGGTACCCCCAATAAATATCAATAATTGAAAAAATCGGGTTATAGAAGGTGTGGTCCGATTTTAATCCAATTTGATACATTCATAGACAAAGACATAAATGATATTCAGAAGTTTCAAGGTTGCAGTTCTTACAATAGTGCAGAAAATTTGATATTGATACCAGGAAATCAAAATTTGACTTACATCCATTCATTTTTCTTTCAGTCTACGGTTTCGCTTTAACTGGAAACAACTATTGCTTTTTAGTCTTTCGTGTCAATGTCCAAAGAGTCTGAGCTCCAGGACCATGGATTAGTTTTAAAGCTTTCATTACACTTGAGCAACGCCAGGCTATACAGCTAGTATTATACTAAGAGTATACATATAGTCCTGAGCATTGACAATCACAGAATCCTTATGATTTTTTTTATTCATTTTCAGTGCAAATCTATACTTTCAGTCCACTTTGTGTTCACACTCACCCTAAAGATTATTTTTTTTATAATGATTCACTTTCTCAATGATGATAAATTCAAGTATATCAAATGTTAATTATTGAATAGTTTCCCTTATTTATTTGCAAATAATATTCTGTATAATCATGTACTGATTTCTGCAGAAATGGCACAATATAGCAAGACCTTTGTTAGCACATTTTAACAATATTGTCCTCACTTAGGGAATGGAACAATTTGAATATTTGTATTCAGAATTTGCATTCACCCTGAATAATCCCATTTCTCAAGGAAAATAAATATAAAGTAACTCGACATTGAATTTTGAAGTTTTAGAACCTCCACTCCTTGTCTAATCTTTTTTTTCTTTTTCTTTTCATGTTTCCAAGGAAACAATTCGGATGGTAAATATTTTGTAACCAGCAACAAACTGTCCTTCAAGTGTGACCTCGTTCCAAAGAAAGTGCATGTGTTTATTGAAAAGACCCGAGATGGTCATATCATTCCAATCACTGATGTAGAAATCCGTAACATTGCCTGCGGAATAAATCATACAGTAAGTACTTACCTGTTTTTGTAGAATAAACCTTTTGAAGAGTCACTTGGCCTGATGTCTTCAAGGACACGTGGTCCAGTAGATAAAAGCATTGGTCAGATCCAGTGACTTGACCCAAAGAGTTGTGAGTTCAATACCTGGCGACAGTGGTGGTGAACAAAAACTTAATGGAGATAAGACATCCGGAAATAGCATGAATTGTGGAACGAGAACAATCTACCCCAGGTTTGGTTCAGTTCCAGTCACCTGAAGAAGGTGTGTGCACAATGGCCAAAATGTTGTATGAGAATAAAGATGAGAACAGTTCAAACAGTGTAAATAATTTTATTTCTTTCATTAAAGAGCCTTTTTTCTTTTAATCTTTTTATTAAAAAGGCTTTTTAAATTTACTATTAAAGACTTTTCTAAATTTATTACTAAAAAGCTTTTAAGCTTGACCCCCACCCACCAAAAAAAAAGCTTTTTAATAAGAAATTTAAATTTAAAAAAGGCTTGAATTCTTAAAAATTCAATACTTAAAATACTTGAGAAATTTTTTTAAAAGCTTTTGTTTTTATTTATTAAAAGCTTTTTCTTTTTGATTTTCAGATTGCACTTGACTCTAAAAAACGCGTTTATACTTGGGGTTTCGGTGGCTATGGACGGTTGGGACATTCTGAACCCAAAGATGAATTAGTACCAAGACATTTAAAATTCTTCGATGGTCCCAATAGAGGAGCAGCTCAGATTTTTGCTGGCTCCACATTCTGTCTTGCTGTCAACGAATTAGGTGAGTAGATAAATCATTTGCTTTTACCTCAAAGGTACAAAGAAGCACCTAGGAATTGAGAAAATGTGTTTTGAAAATATAATAAACAAAAAAGAACAAAGGTAGAAAATTTAACATAAGTACATAAAGCATTGCTAGGCCTCACCTGCGAAAAAAGATATTGAAGATCTGAATGCTCATAACATGAATTCAAAAAGCATACAAGATGATATTTCTATATAAAGTTAGTATGTCAGAACATCTTATAAAATGGTGTAACTTTTAATTTTAAATATTAAAAGAAATTTTTTAATTTATAAACTTTTTATGGATCATGCAATACATTGAATAGTAGTCTTTTGCAAAGTATTTATAAAGTTTTTATGATTGTAATATGTCATATATGTGATCTTTCAAAATCCTATGGTGAGTGGATTACATAAACAAGAAAAACAATTTTTCTTTTCTCATATTGTTTGTTCTTGCAGGCAATTTGTTTTTCTGGGGACAAACTAAATCTACTGGTGAAGCATCCATGTATCCGAAATTGGTCCAAGACTTATCTGGCTGGAGGGTGAGGAGTGTAGGATGTTGGTAAGTTTATAAATACATCTGTTAATCTTATTTTGATCTAACATTTGTACAACAATTTCTTAGATTTTTTAAAATTCTTTTAATAAAGATTTGAAGAAATATTTAATCCAGTGTGTTTTTAAGCACAAGATGTGTTTTTAGAGATGGGATAAAATTAGTTAACAGACTACTTGAACTTTTTATAGATATTAAAAACGTAAGTTCTTCTTCTTCACACACTCTTTGGATCAAAAGGGTTAATCATGAAAACATATAACTGTTTGGTTTTTCCTTTGCAAACTATGGTTTTTAGCAGAAGGGACAGCCCAACATGCAAATTACAGATTGGGGATACAAAAAATCAGATGAGAACAAGAATTTAAACATCTGGGAAGTGTTTTAGCAGAGATGGGGAAGTTTAACACTGATATCCGAAAGTGCATTGCGATAGCAAAAGATGTCTTTTAAAAGCTAAGCAAGGTAATAAAAAATGAGTTTCATTAGAAACAAAGAAAAACTGTCATAATTCCAGTCTTCCTATATGGCAGTGACAGCTGGATAACATGAAGAGACTTGAAGCAACAGAAATGATGCTGAGAATACCATGGATCGGACATATAAGCAAATCCAGTTTTAGAGAAAATGGAAACAAAAAGGACACTTATACTTATCAGGAACAGACAAACGAAATTTTTAGGGCACATGAAGAAAGAGGGTTTGGAAAATTTGATACTCTCAAGACAAATGTAAGGTACGAGGGACACAGGAAAATGCATAACCTACATAGTGAGCTTGAGTAAATAGATGGTGGAACAAGGTTTAGGAGAAATAACAAAGACCAAATTTATTAAGGGCCACAAAGGTAAGAAAATTGTGGAGAGACATGATCACCAATGTCTTGAATGGACACAGCACATACAAAAGAATCTCCTGAATCAGTTAAAATCCTTGAAAATTTGCTATGCCTATGGAAAGTGCATAGGTGAAGGACATACAATCAAGATAATTGAATAAGCAAATTAGTCAATTCAAATTAAGGTTGTTGTTTTTTTCCTCCAATTTAACATAATGTTGATTCAGGATATAAGTGATCATGATTCTCCACTTTCATCATCAATGAATTTTCATAATTTCTTAGCACAAGATAGTTCAGTGATTTCTTATTGCCTTCTCCATGATTTTAATTCAGCAGTTTTTCTTTTAGACTTCTTTACAGAAGTCACTAAATAGGGAACTATCAAATGCGAAAATTTTATACAATGATTTCCAATCAAACATTAATAAGATTATTAAAGAAAAATGGTAACAGTTATGGAATAACACATAATAATAAACTACACAATATTCAGCCAATGTTCAATCAGTGAATGTTTCTCTGGCTATCAAGATAAGAGGCTTTGTATTGGATATACACATTTATGATAGATGCAAAAATATATATATATATATATATATATATAACAAGATTTTTATAAAAATAAATTTATTCAATTGTGAGGTCCTTAAAGTTTCATTAGAATCCAACAATTATTTAGTTTTTGCAACAATTTCGAAATTAATGTGTTTTACACTGAAAATGAAGATGCTAAAATTCCCATAGTAAACTCTGATCCCATGCTGATGAAAAAAAAAATATTTAACCAAAATGTTGGCTGCATTAGGATTAAAAAAATTTTTTTTTTTTTGTTATTCAAACATAGGATGGTGAACTACTGCTTGGGCAATGTTGGTTAAAATGTCCAGTGAAATTGCTGCACATGCATTTATGCATTTTCAATTTCTTGTCTAAGGGCTGCCAATGTAATGCCATCTATCAAAAAATATATACGTCAGTAACAGTTTCTTTTACAGAACTGCCTATACAATTTTTTTTTTAGTGTGGGGTGGGGGGCAAAGTCCTGAAATTTTCTAAATTAGGCTGTCCACACATTCCCCCCCCACTCCAATTCATGAAAGTCAAAATACCAAATCCAAGAAATGACTTTACAATCAAAATAACCCTCTCCTTTTTGTTTTAAGTCAGTAATATGCCAATTATTGCAAAAGGTGGTTTGTTTGCTTGATTATAAAGAGTTCATGACATGGTTACTTCTGAATTTTCTTGTCTAGATGATGAGAAAGAAATGGGAAAAATATAGACATTTTTTTCTAATTGCTGCCCTCACTCAACAAGAAAAGAGGAAAGGAAAATATCTATTTCATAGTAATAAAATAGATTTTTGTATAATCTTGAATTCATCATTTTTTAAAAATTTGAACAATTGAAAGAAAAAAAATGTTGACATGTCAATTTCAAAAGTAAAGTCAACGGTGAGTGAGTTATACTGAAAAAAAATAGATACTTACGTGTTCTATATTAATGTGTATCTTAAACTATGTTTGTCTTGTTGTCAAAACAATTTTAGGAAACAAGTTTAGGAATAGAATTTAACTCAGGAAATGTGAAATGGAAAGATGATAGAATATAGAAAATGTATCTTTGTGTCTTACGATAGAAAATGTAATTTTGAAAAGTATGAAAAATATTAAAGTTTGCAGGCTAATAATGCCCTGCATCTCTAGTTGTGTAAAATATATATATATATATATATATATATATATATGGCTTTTATTTCTTGCATTTATATTAAAAGTTCAACCCTATTCCCTTATTTTATATTTTTGCCATAGATGTCTAGAAAATGTACAAAAATGTGAACGACTCCTTTGGCCAGATGTTGTCAAATTTTTAAACTAAAAAAAAATTCTCCAGTCTTTCTCTTTGGTGTTGTCACATGAATGACGTTTTGTCTCTAGTGAAACTGCAGATTCTTTTTTTGTATCTTTCAAAAGACATTTTGAACCATTTCTGATAAAATATTAGACTGATAAACTATTCCATCCTTTCCTTGCTCTTTTTAGCATGATCAGGAAACTTAAGATTTGTAAAGGAAGAGCACACTAAAAAGATAACATTTTCCAAACTGAATGTGTGAGAATTTTGTCAAACCTAAATATGCAAAGATCGAGTGTGTGGATTACTGGCAAACAGCTATGCCAAATTTATTTTTAAAAAAAGTGTTAACAAAAGATCTGCTTGCATGCAGAATTGCAACAATGTTCAACACCTCTGGCAAAGTCAATTTTTGTGCCATTCAAAAACCATGAGTAGTCTAGATAGCTGAAATTTGTAACAGCAAGAATTAAAGTGTTGAATTTTATTGAGATTGAATGTGATATAAACAAAATCATTAGAATAGTCATCAGATTTTGGTTATTTACTTCCATTAATTTTTCTTCATTTGCAGTAATAAGAGCATTGTGGTTGCTGCAGATGAAAGTGTCATCAGTTGGGGACCAAGTCCAACTTATGGAGAACTGGTGAGTATTATTGATGGACATTTCATTTTGTGATGTGTGGTTTTGAAGTCCCACAATTTGTGATTTGAAGAACTTAATTTTTTGGCCCAAATTGTTTTTTTAGCCATGTTTGGATTTAAAGATGTTGGTGTGATTTTGAAGTTTTATGCCTGAAATTGAGGAATTCAAAGTTATTTCTTCAAAATTATTATTACTTTTTACTAATCTGGACCAGAGACCCAATTAGCTCTCCACAGGAGAGCTAATTGTGTCTCTAATATATTTAATTATAAGCTAGCTTCAAATAATGCGAAAATTCTCAACATATTTTACTCAGGTTTTGTGCCAAGAAGACCAAACTGTCATTTGCTTTTATTTATGTAGATATGCATTTGGGCAGTATATTTCTATTCCAATGCAATTAAGAAAATGTGTTCATATTGAAAAGCTGTTTGTATTTATGTAACTCTGTTTCATTTAACCACAATACAGTTAATAAGTACTAATAACCACAATCTTAATTATGATACATAATTGACACTGTGTTGATGGCCGTCCTTAAAAGAAAACTAGAGGACCTCCTAGACAGGATGGTAGAAGAAATCAAGAAAATAGGACAAACCATCAGCAAGAGAAAAAAGCCCAACATGCAAGTTAAATATTTGAGATGTCAACATCAAGCAGGTACAGAAGTTCAAATATCTGAGATGAAAAATGTGACACTGAGATCTGAAGTACACATTGAACTTGTGAAAGAAGTATTCCAAAAACTAAAAGTATTGAGAAGTAGAAAAATTTTGTTGGAAACAAAATCTGTACTGGATTGCTATATGTTATCCATCATCTTATATGCCAGTGATTGCAGGATAATGTCTCCTAACAGATACCAAAAAGAACTAAAGGCAGCAGAAATGTAATTCTGAAGAAGGCTACTGAAAATTTCTATTGAAGGAGCAAGTAGTCATCAAGAAAGTCTTAAAGAAAATGGCAACGGAAAGAACACTTATGGTCAAAGACAGCTGAAATCTTAACTCTTATGGGACATTTTGAGGGACAAAAGAGATAGGTGGAAAGCAACAAGCCACTTGCCTGACGAAGTCTTGTGAATGGGTGGCATGACGGGAAGGAGGAGGGAGGTCTTAGCAAAGGGAGAAAAGCTATGGGTCGGGATATTTGATCATGGTTATTTACAACTTTCTATGTCCCGAAGGGACACGACATATAGAATAATAATCCCAATAGAAACTTTGAGTTGCTTGGGATATTTATCCAAAGTTTAATACTTTTTATTCTATTATGATTTATTTTAAGAATTCAGTTTGAAAATGTTTTTTCAAAAATTTATAAAAGAAATTCGAAAGTTATCAAAATATGTAACTCAACTACAGTGCAATATTTATTTACCATTTTATAAATAGCTATAAATAAGTGCTTAATTCAATCAAGTAAATAATATTTAATATGTCAATTTTCAAGAAAATGTATAAATCGATAAATTCTAATATTTGCTTTTTAAAAACAGTGAACATTGCTGAGAGTCAAAAGTGTACACAATAATAGTGGTATTAATAGTGGTATTGAGGAAATGACCATCCTTTTGACAGTTTTTTTTTTCTGCAGGAACAAAGATTAAACATTGCTGAATTTTCACTATAATTATTTTATTACTAATTTTACTCTCTGGGGCCTCAAATTGTTTGATTTTCTCTTTGTTTATTTGGTTCACTTGTCTGTTGTTCACCTGTTGTTTTGTTTATTTATCTTTGTAGGGTTATGGTGACCATAAACCTCATTCTTCTACAGTTCCTCAAGAAGTGAAAACCCTTGATGGCATTTATATTCATGGTGTTGCCTGTGGCTATGGCCATTCTCTTTATCTTGCACGAGCAGACACTGAAGCCAACAGAGAGAAACTTGAACGGTTGCCTATCTATACACCTTAAGCCAACACTTTGCAGCTGTTACTTCTATGTATCTTCCTCTTTCACTCACCTTCTAATCATTCATTGACATTTTCTCCTCCCCCTTTTTTTTTCCTTCTCTACTCACTCCCCATTCCCACCTCCTGTAGTGTCCAGTGCCTTGTTTAGTAGATTTTTGTCCAGTGACTAAAATAATCTTTTTTAATCTACACATGATTTTCTGAGGGAGAAAAAAAAATCGAGATTGTAGTTTTATCATATCAACTTTGCTTTTATTCCCTTTCTAAAGAAGCCTTGTAAGACAAATTTAATCCATATCCTACCGTTGTCGGTTTAAACTGACACTTTATTATTATTATTATTATTATTATTGTAACTATTCTGCTTAAATTTAAGATTTTCTTGATTTCAAATGAAAACTGGGAAATTTTAAAAATATATTTCAGTGAAATTTTCACTTTTTAAAATTATAGTTTGGAAAAAAAAGTTGTCAGCTTAAATTGGTGTTTGTAGGCTATAGGTTAAAATCATGCATTAAAAAAATTAACTTTGTTTTTGCAAAATCTGTACAGAAGGTGGTTAACGAAAACTTTTAGAAAATTCTGTTTTAGGCAAAATGGCTTTCCTTAATAATTTTTATTCAAACCAAGAAATTGTTTTCTATTTCTTTCCATATAGAGTAGAGTAAGAAAATAAATGAAAAAAATCTTGGTTGTATTTTAAACTGGCTGATAACTAATTTGGCTGGAAAAAAAAAAAAAAAAAAAAAAAAACTTTTTGGAAATTAGCAACATGTGTAGAATATAAATGTAATTCAGTAAAATACTTCTGTATTTCTTTCATTTTTTTTTTTTTTTTTTTCTCTCTTTCCTCCTAGTTTCTTTGAGGTAAATTCACTTAGTGAAAATCAATATTTAATTAAAGTTGATCCCATTCTTTCTTTTCCTAAGTTTTATTTAATTATCTCTTCTCATGCAAATATATTTTTTGGATTTTCATGTTTTACAATTGTCTGATTAGCAAGTTTATGATAAATTAAGATTTATAATTGGATGTTTATGTCTGTTCTTTGATTGTGAATATGCTTTCAAATGTCTCTCAATCTTTGTTTAACTTGGGCCTCTTTCAATGTTGATCTGTTAGTGACAATTAATATTTGCTGTTCATTTACTAAGAACTGTATAAGCCCACAATCTTTCAAAAATAATTTGACTTACAAAATGGTTAACACCAGGAACTGTAAATGTTAACACTTACTATTGTTAATTTTTTTTTTTTTTTTTTTAATCATATCACCCCGAGCAAGGCAGTAACGCCACTGATGCGCAGGGGGCTACGTAAGGGTAAAAAGAATGGAAAAGAGAAAGCCGAAAACCGCATCCTAAACAGGAAACAAGGGATGAGCCTCTTCACCTGTTCAATAGATGTGGGTGGAGTGTGAACCGGGCGATAGTTTAGTCTATCTACTCCAATTGAAAAAAAAAATAAAATAATAAAGGAAAAGAGTGAAAAGATTGGAAAAGAGAAAACCGGAAACCGCATCCTAAACAGGAAACAAGGGATGAGCCTCTTCACCTGTTCAATAGATGTGGGTGGAGTGTGAACCGGGCGATAGTTTAGTCTATCTACTCCAATTGAAAAAAAAAATAAAATAATAAAGGAAAAGAGTGAAAAGATTGGAAAAGAGAAAACCGGAAACCGCATCCTAAACAGGAAACAAGGGATGAGCCTCTTCACCTGTTCAATAGATGTGGGTGGAGTGTGAACCGGGCGATAGTTTAGTCTATCTACTCCAATTGAAAAAAAAAATAAAATAATAAAGGAAAAGAGTGAAAAGATTGGAAAAGAGAAAACCGGAAACCGCATCCTAAACAGTAAACAAGGGATGAGCCTCTTCACCTGTTCAATAGATGTGGGTGGAGTGTGAACCGGGCGATAGTTTAGTCTATCTACTCCAATTGAAAAAAAAAAATAAAATAATAAAGGAAAAGAGTGAAAAGATTGGAAAAGAGAAAACCGGAAACCGCATCCTAAACAGGAAACAAGGGATGAGCCTCTTCACCTGTTCAATAGATGTGGGTGGAGTGTGAACCGGGCGATAGTTTAATCTATCTACTCCAATTAGTTTAATCTATCTACTCGGGAACCCCTTCCTAAAATAGAAACAAGGCGATCAACTCTACTCCTGTCCAAAAGAAGGGGGTGGAGTGTGAGACCTGGCGATAGAAGGTACTATCTACTCCAATTAAAAAAAAGAATAAATATGTGACTGAAGTTAATTAAGTTTTAACTTAGTATAAGTCAAACCTAAATTTCATAATTAAGAACAATTTACACAAAAATTAGGCAGAAAAGATAAGAACCGAAAAAGAATAAAATAAAATAAAAAATACAAGTAAAAATAAGTAAATAAATAATTCAAAAAATAATAAAAAATAAGATCACACTGGCTAAACTCACCAAGTTGCAGGCTTGCTGACAGAAAAAAGTTAAGAAAATTTCAAAAATTATCTTCATTCTGTTTCTTCTATACAGTTCTGGAGAGTTCTGGAGAGATTAAGTTACCTTAAGCAAGCAGTAACAGACAGTAGTGTGATGGAGGGGGGAATCACCTCCAAGCCATGTGTCCAGTTAGCAAGGGAATGACAGAGAACAATAAAAAAAAAAAACAAAAAAAAACATGGCCGGTCTTAGAATTCCTACATATAACCAAAACCCTAATATACCAAACCTAAATTTCATAATTAAGAACAATTTACACAAAAATTAGGCAGAAAAGATAAGAACCGAAAAAGAATAAAATAAAATAAAAAATACAAGTAAAAATAAGTAAATAAATAATTCAAAAAATAATAAAAAATAAGATCACACTGGCTAAACTCACCAAGTTGCAGGCTTGCTGACAGAAAAAAGTTAAGAAAATTTCAAAAATTATCTTCATTCTGTTTCTTCTATACAGTTCTGGAGAGTTCTGGAGAGATTAAGTTACCTTAAGCAAGCAGTAACAGACAGTAGTGTGATGGAGGGGGGAATCACCTCCAAGCCATGTGTCCAGTTAGCAAGGGAATGACAGAGAACAATAAAAAAAAAAAACAAAAAAAAAACATGGCCGGTCTTAGAATTCCTACATATAACCAAAACCCTAATATACCAAACCTAAATTTCATAATTAAGAACAATTTACACAAAAATTAGGCAGAAAAGATAAGAACCGAAAAAGAATAAAATAAAATAAAAAATACAAGTAAAAATAAGTAAATAAATAATTCAAAAAATAATAAAAAATAAGTCAAACTAAATCTGTTAGTACCTTTCTGAATATTTACTACATATTTTGGTTTATATAAATTCATCTTTTGGGATGCCTTTTATTTTTAAATTTGTTTTCTATTTAAAAAAAAACAAAAAACGATAATTTATTTTTCATAAAACCTGGAAACTTCGTTTCAGATATGAAAACATTTTAATATAATTTATTTTATTCTATCCGGTAGTGATGATTTTAAAATCCAAAGCAAATTTCACATTTCAAATACTGAATTACCTCCCTTATAGTTCTTTATTTAGCCTCACATGATCTTTTTTTTTTTTTTTTTTTTTTTTTTCCCTATACATAACACTGAAATAAGAGATAATTTAGTATTTATAATCCTAAATTTGTTTCGGATATTAAGTTGATTTCTTTTTATAATTTTTACTTAAAAATTTAGTGAGTTCAGAGTGTCAGTTTTAGGAACTTTACTTTACTCTTGAATATATCAAAATTGACTATTTTGGATATGACTGGGGTAAACTTACAATCTTCCATTTGCAAACACTTGTTTACAAATAAACACTGACTCTCTTCAGAATTGTTTTACATTAAGATCAGTTAAATTTGAGATTGATGTCAATTTTTTTTTTGTCAGCAAAACTGTTTAGAAATTTCAATTGATATTGAAAATTAAAATTTATTTACTTAGCCTATAAAAATCTCCATGCCAAATTTGATCTCTCATTAGAAAACTTCTGTATTTCTTTAATTTTTTTTTTTTTTTTTTTCTTTCCTCCTAGTTTCTTTGAGGTAAATTCACTTAGTCATCGTTGTCATTTCATCTACCAAACAGAATTGTCCATTTTCAGATACCATGACTTTGAATTTGTCATTGTATAGACTTACTTTGGACGCCATCTTTTATATTGTGTATTGTGCTGTTTATATTTTTCCATTCTTGATCCTCTTTGTTTCAGGAGGTAAAAAAGAAGGCACTGTAACAATCTAGGTACACTGGATTCTGGAAATAAATAACTGGCTATTATATAAACATTTAACACATCTTTTTGTGCTAATATGATATTCAATTTTTTTAATCTCAGTCCCCAAATCCATTCAAATCTTTGTCTGGTTCCATTATGCATACATCCTGTATATAGTGATTCATTCTTAGATTAGAACTGACAATTTGACATCTTTTTATTTGTTGAACTATAACCGACTTTGTGACTCTGCTTTCATCTTGTATCATTTAACACACAAAACTGAAAAACTAGTTTGAAAAATACCAAAGGCATTAATGCTTATTTTCAAATCTTCCAAATTCCAAGGATTCTAAGCCAAGTTTTTACTTTTAATTTAAAAATCACCCACTACTTACCAATCCTAAAATTCTCTCTCTTGTCTGAACAGATGATTAAACAAATGTCTGGTTTTTAACTGAAAATACTTGGCATAAAAAATAGTATGCGAGTTTTTTTTTCTCTAACAAAAAAGTCACTTCTAAAACTTAAACCTTGGTTCAAGACATTGAAGCAGATGCACACATACAGCAGGTCATTTCTGTACACATTTTTTTTGGGGGAGAGAATTTTTACGACTTAGCCCTGATAGTTGTTTAACATTTGCTCTTCTCTCTTGAAGAAAATGCTGTTGTGATCTTGATAATACTAATGGTTGGACTTTCTTTCATTAGGGATATTTTTTTTAGTTCTGAAAGATCCCTTACCTGCTGTTGATGAGTCCTTACATGTAAGGAATAGGCTATTTTTCTTCATAAACGTTTGATTTTTTTTGTGTTAATTTTGTTTTGTCCCCCCCACCCCACCCCAAAACTTAATCCTTACAAGTACTTCATTTTAATTGAGATTAAAACTTTTTTTTTTTTTTTTTTTTTTTTAAAGTTACAAAAAAAAATGAAGAGAAATCTTTAGAAGTCTTGTATTTTACTTATGTTAAGGGGAGATGCAGAACAGATTTTGGCCTAATTAAGTCAAGAGGTGATTTCAATATCCTCTCATACATGAGCATTATTTTATAAAGCAGTCAACAATAAATTCCTTTTACTCTAATTCTAATTTGAAATATTGCATGCATACATTTTGTAGTCTGACTAGGTTTCTGTTCAATGTGAAAATACATTGTATGGCTTAGGTTTTTAAAGTTAGTTATTCAGAAGTTATAACAACTCCCCTTCTTCCTCTTCCTCCTCCTCCTCCTCCTCCAGTGCTTAGATAAAATATATTGTATAAAAAAAATAAATAAAAAAATAAATACATTTCTAAATAAATAAAAAATAAAAAAAAATTAACCTCTGAACTGTTCATTTAGGAAAGTTTTTTTCTTTTCTTTTTTTTTCTCATGTTTGTAAAATTTTACAATTTCATGTGATTCTCTCCCCCTCCCCCCAAAAAACAAAACAAAGCCCACAAATCTTTTAACTGTTCTTTTTACAATAAAATCCTGAAACATTGATTCCTGCTTGTCTTTTTACAAATGCCAAAGAATTTTTTTTTTTTCATCTCCAACTGTCCCATCACATGTTTTGCCCATCTTCATTTTATTAAAATGATTACGATTTATTAATTCTAATAATAAAAAGAAAAAAAAATTAGTTTTCATTCTTATGCACTCTAATTGCTTTCCAGGGTTTTCTTGCTAGCAGCAAAGAAAAACAAACAAAAACACGCACATGCACACACGTTAAGACACCCAGTAAAATGTTATTTTTTTACTGATTTTGAATCTTCAAATGCTGTTATGTAAAACCCTTTGAAATAAATAATTTCTTGGTTTATGGGGTTTTTTTTTTTTTTTTTTTTTTTTTTTTTTTTGGTTTTTTTTCTCTCTCTCTCTCTCTCTCTCTCGCCACCACCACCACTAAATCAGTGAATGGAGTTTTGATTTGAGTTAGCGTTGCAGAAAATCTTACAATTGTTTACAATCAATTACGTAACCCCCCCACACACGTAAATTCATGAAATTTTAATTTTCTGTGATTTACTTTATTAGTTAAATGCATAACTCAACAAATATAAATTTTTTTTTTTTATTTAAAATTATCCGGCACTATCTGAAAAGCTGCTCCAAAAAAAAAAAAATACTAAAAAAATGCAATAAAACTTTGATATAAGTTAATTTGATAAGCTTTTAATTGCTGGAATAAATAATAAAAATTAAGGACATTATAGTCTGAAGAAAAAAATTTTCAATTACTAATAAAATTTTAAAAGAATTGTTTTAATTTTTTTTTTTTGTTTATTTTATTTTTAATTATAATTCATAAAGTTTTTAAAATATTTTAAAGAACTGTATGATTTTAATTTTTTTTTTTTATTAGTTTAAGAATTGATGATTATACTGTCTATTAAAAAAAAAAATTAAAAAATTTTCAACCCGTATATTAAAAAAAAAAGAACAAAAAATAAAAGATTTGTGTAAATATGTTCAAATTTATGAAGTATCATGATCCATAAGGGTCAAATTGATTTTATAAGTTCTGGGTTATTCCCCCTTACATTGGAAACCATGGAAGAACGCATTTTCATTCTTATATTTTATTCTCTACATTTCTAAAATTTAACAGCCTGTTTTGCAGGTAATTCCTTCAACATTTAAAGTAGATTATTTTTATTTTTTTTAATTGTGACCGTAGGTGCAGTAACTAATTTTTGATAATTTTTTTTTTTTTTTTTTTTTTTTAAAAAGGGAAATTTTGGCATGATTGGTTGCCATACATTGTTCTTGACAACATCCGGGAGTTGTAAATCATCATTGCTTCGATGACTGACATAAAACAGGGCTACCGTAATTAAATTCTTTTTTTCTTTTTCTTTTTTTTTAAATTGTAAATTTCTGGCAGTAAGCAATTATTGATTGAAAACATAAAGGTAAGTTTTAATTTTAAAAACTGACTTAATGTGTCAGTGAGGTATATTTTATTTTTGCAAGATTTTTAAAACAGAAAATGTCAATCAATCAAAAATGGCGGTATATTTAAAAAAAAAAATTTCAAAATTTTAGATTTCAATCAATATAATTTTGGTTAAAAATACAGTATGTTTTGCTTACTAGAATTATTAAATTTAATAGCTTGGCTTTCAAGTAAAACTAATTTTAATGATTGAAGATAGCTTATTGAAATTTTAAAAATAAATATTGAAAATGAGTGGAGGTACCTAGATTAGTCATGAATATTGATGACTCTTTCTGTCTGTATATAAGTCAGACGGCATTTAATTTGAGGAATCTGATGCCTTTTAGGGCTGTAGTAGGCATTGTCGATGCTGTAAGAGGCCTACTAGTGGTTAAAAAGTATCAAGGAACCTCAATTTGAGAACTCATCTAGGCACAGGAGACATTAGCCAACAATTTAATTTTAATAAACAAAATACTGCCCAACATATATAAGATCCTACTAGCATGAATTTAGCTAATAAGTAGAAATATAGAAAAATTCTAATTTTTAAAAATATAAATTTTTTTTTCTTCCAATATTAAAAGTTTAACCTCCATTTGTTGATATAAATTTATACTTTTAAAATTTACGAAAAAAAATTATAAAATCAAATGTTTAGACATGAGCATATTGTTTTATATCAGCCATTCAAAACCTAATTTAATAAATCTTGTGATCAAGTCATTTTTACCTGTGCCATTATTACTGTTCAACCTACTAGCATATAACTGTATCCCAGAGAATCAAAGAATTGGTATTTTAGACTATAACAATTTGGAGATGGAAAACCTGTTTCTCTGTGGTTCCAGCTATAATTGGTACAGTTAAGTCATGAATTATACACATTGAAGGTTGTTGCTATCTAAGCAATAAAAAAAAAGGCGGGGTGAAATTAAACTTTGGATAAAGCCAGAATATTTGGTTAAAAGATAATTTACGTATAACAATCTGCCCATTTTGCTCTTATTGCATAGATTACAATTGCTTAGGATATTGAATAAAATTGCACTGACACCCCCCTCCCTGAAACTTTTACAATTAAAGAGAAAATGCTTGTAGAGATGATTTTAAACTTGCAGCTTGCTATCATGAACTCTCAAGACAGTAAAGTGCTTCTGCAAACCTCCATGGACAGTTGTCACCTTTGCTGATAGCAACTACTTTTTGTTTGAAGAAATCAGGTTACTAGATTGATGACACAAGGGCAAAAGCTGTCAAAGAGACCAGGAAAGAAAATATTTTGTGTATAGCTCTGTTTATAGTTGCCCAGAAAAGTCCCCTAGTTATAATGGTGGAGAGTTCTTTTAAAAAAAAAAAAAAAAAAAAAAAAAGCCTTTAGGGAACTTTGTGAAAAGTTAATATTACCATAAAGAAGCACAATGGTCAAATGGTTTGTGTGAAAAACATTAGTCAGCTTCTCATCAAGAACCTGATTGACTAAAACACTAACAGACTTGATATTGCTATAGTATGGTGCATCTATGTTAAAATATAGTTTTCATAATATTTACGGTTATTCTCCATTCCAACTGGTTTTTGAAAGGAATCCTGGAATCTTAGTTGACAAATCAACCTGCTTTTGATAGTAATTCTTCATTTAGAATCATTCAGTACAATCTCCAGGCTCTGCACAGTGCCAGACAGGCTTTTGGTTCAAGGGAGTTTTCTAAAAAGCTTTGTTTTGCACTTCATCACAATGTCCACCTGAATAGTGATATTAAATTTTTTTTTACTGGTGAGAAATTCTACTACAAAAGAATGAACAGGTTGTTCTGGTCAAACACTGAAGTATTTGTCAGATAAATCTTGTAGATTGAGCTTTTAGCAAGTCCAACTATATTAAATACTGCCAAATCAAGCTGCACCAACTTCAAACACTAAAACTCCGAGCAGTTTGATTGAAAAAAGAAAGTAACAGAAGAAACCCAAAATATTAAGAGTAAAAATGATGTAAAAGCTTCAGATTACAAAACTCTCAGGGTAGCATGAAACAGGAATACCTCCAAAGCACAAACATAATTTAACTAGTACTTTTAATAAAAATACTGCTTTAAAAAAGGATGGAAGTTCAATATGGTCAAGTGGTTTGTGTGAAAGACAATCAGGTTCTTGGTGAGAAGCTAATGTCCACTCTACTGATGTTACATGGCAAAAAAAAAAAAATATTGGATAACAGCAAAATTGATTTCTAAATCTGGCAAGCCAAATATGCAAATGAGTGAAATACTGAAAATGAAACGCTGTCAACATCACACGCTCGTCTTTACTGAGATGCTAAGGAATGGCGTGCATTTAATGAAGATATTGACTTAAATCCAGATTCATCTGAGAAAGATGATCTACATAAACTCCAATAATGGAAATATTTAGTTCCTATATTTAAAAACACTGGAGAACCCTCAGACCCTGCAAATTACTGCCCTATCAGCCTTCTTCCGATCTTTGGCAAAGTGTTCAAAGCCATTATCAACGCCGAGGTGGTTCAGCATCTCACAGCACACAGGCTCCTCTCGGACAAGCAATATGGTTTCCGCTTCACCAGGTCTACTGCTGATATGCTAACGACCATCACGAAGTACATATACCAGGCACTCGACAGGAATGGTGAAGCCCGAACCATTGCATTGGATATATCTAAGGCGTTCGACAGAGTTTGGCATGCTGGCCTTCTATGTAAACTGTGGAGCTATGGTAGAACTGGACATTTGTTTGAACTAATCCAGTCATTCCTCTCTAACCGCACAATGAAGGTGGTATTAAACGGACATGCCTCCCAGAACTACCATACAAATGCAGGTGTTCCTCAAGGCTCCATCTTAGGTCCTACACTCTTCCTAATATACATTAATGATCTCCCTGATTCCATAAGAGCCCAAGTAGGTTTGTACGCCGATGACACCACAGTTTACTCTTGCCTCCTATAAAAATCTGGTGTAGGCGTCAAAGTTAACCTCGCAGCTGAGATTGAAAAAGACCTCCAATCCATAGTGGACTGGGGTAAGAAATGGCTAGTAAATTTTAATGCTTCTAAAACGAAGCTACTCTCAATTAACCATCATCAACAATCTCACCTACCTCCCATTAGCATGGACCAGGCTTGCCTCCCAGAGAGTAAAACACTACGCCTCCTTGGTCTCACACTTTCAGCGGACCTCAAATGGAATGACTATATCGAATCCATTGCTAAATCCGGCTGCTATGAAAGTCGGTTCTCTGTGTAGGGCCCGGAAGTTTTTTCTGTCTAAATCTATCCTGCACATATATAAATCTACCATCCGCCCGTGCATTGAATACGGCTGCCATATCTGGTCGGGTGCCCCTGCTATTCTCCTCGGGCTTCTTGATAAGGTTCAGAGGAGGGTCTGTAATGTGATAGATACCGACTTGGCAGACCGCCTGCAGTTTCTCTCCCACAGGCGCGACGTGGCTTCCCTGTGTCTTCTATAAATACTTTCACGGCTTCTGCTCTGATGAACTTAGATCACTGGTGCCCCCTAGATATGAATTTGCACGAGATACTAGATTAGCAACTAGATCCCATCCTTTTACAGTGAAACCGATAAAATGCAACCGCAACTTCTACTCCAACAGTTTCTTTCCTCACACTTCCTGACTGTAGAATTCTCTTCCACACAATTGCTTCCCCGACGGCTACAATCTCCAGGAGTTTAAATGTAAGGTCAATAGACACCTCCTAACACACTAACCTGCTCCCATTCTATCAATCACTCTTCCCATCTGCCCAACCCTCGCTATCCTTACTCATCTGTCACTTTCCTCCTGACATTCCCTATGTCTAACCACTCCTTCTCTTTACCTTCCCCTATGTAGCGCCATGCGCAATAGTGGCAGTGGAATGCCTTGCTTGGGGTGAAATGATTAAAAAAAAAAAAATATTCCAAACTGAGGCACTCACAAAGGATGGCTCACTGAGAACAAATCTCTTGAATCTAGGAAAATGAAAGCCTTTGTTAAGTTCAATTGATCAATCTTTTAAACTATATTTGTTTTCTCGAAGAAAAAGTAAGTGAAGTTACTCCTTGTGATATGAAGCTGCTATAAATGAGATTACCACGTGGGGAAAAACATTGAGTTGGAAATAGAGACAAAGAGAAAAAGATGTTCTGAGATTAATTAACAATCAGCACCCCATATTTAAATGACCCAGTTTCTCAACTTCGTTTGTTAAAATAGACTGTGAAATATGACTGTACCAAGTCGCCATACTAGGCAATTTTTCGCATCAGAATCTATCCTATATATGTCTACCTTGTTTGAAATGGCTGCCACATTTGGTATGATGCTCCTGCGATATATTCAGGAATTCTTGATTGTTCCATTGGGTTTAGGATGGAAAGAAATTATGAGACTGGCCTCTGAAAAGTTGAAGCTCCACAAAGACAAGACATGGTAAACTCAACAACTTTATTCAAACTGCAACAGGTTCCGTCTTGCTCCCAACATTCTCTCATGGCACCATTATTGACATTATAAACATTGCAAATTCTTATTTGGATTTTATCAAATTTGAACGTTACCATCATGTTACTTCTCTGTGCCTTTTCTATAAATATTTATATATGGTAATTATTTGGATATGCTCTTTGCTATGGTAATTTATAAATTCAAGTGCAGTGCTCGATTACAGTTGAAATAGATGTAAACATAAATTCTATGTTAACAGTTTCTGTCACTTGAACACTTTTCCAGCTTCTTGCTTTCTAGTTATGTATGATCTTCAAAAATTGAAATGCAATATCAATTGTTATCTTCTGGATTCTTATTTCTTCTTTTATTGTACTCTGTTTTTTTTTTATCGTCTAATTCTCAGTAACCCCTACATCTTAGTGGCTTTATTGCCTTGCTTGATAGTGGCTTTATTGCCTTGCTTGAAATGACAAAAAAGTTTGAAACGATCCTGATAACCAAACATTAAGCTTTGAGGGGGAGGGAACTCATCCTTTCAAGCTTCAGAATGGTGAATTTAATTGCAGAATTTTGTTTAGGTTGCAACAAAGAAAAGTAGGGGGTCCTACTGCAAAATAACCCAAAAATTAGTTCAGAATTGGGCATTGAAGTTCTGTACCCTACAGATTGCAATTTTCCTTTTTACAGGCCTTCATCTATCTTATATAAATGTCTAAGATGGAAATACCTTAACTGCTTTGTCAATTCCCATTTATAAGACCAATTGAAAGTAGCAAATTGTCTGTTCTAATAAATTGGTTGTTTTTTTTTTTGTTGGTGCGGGTGGGGTTATTAAAAGACAAAATTCAATAACTATCTATCAAATTTTTTTTTGAGATAACGATTTTTTTTTTCCAGGTAGAAACCCAACTCTTCTTGCCCCAAAATGAGTATTTGTGAATAAATGATTGTAATGAACTCAGCTGATTCCCCATTCTAAGCTGCAATCCATGTGCACCCACACGTCCATGTTTGCTCAGAGAAAATAGGAAAAATTTGACCAGGCTAATTCTAAACCATAATTTTCCTTACAACTTGATTTGGGCATTTCCTTTCATGCACCAAATTATGCCTTCAGATTTGCATTTATTCCAGCTTTTATAGAATTTCAAAAAAAAAAAAAAAAAATTTATGAGAGAGAGACTTGCAATATAGAACAAAAATATATTTTTTTAATATAAAATAATTTATTTGTTACTCATATTAAACTGAAGTAGCAGACCTACATTTTTGGGGAAACTGTAGCTTGAAAAGATATGGGAACCCCCTTTCAAAACCAGCAACAATAGATGTACAGATCCAACTGCCCAAATGTAGACTACAAATAAATCCATACGGCTGGGGGTTTGGGTGCTGCTACCCCCACAAGAAAATTTTAAATTTAAACCAATTACAGGGGAATTTTAATGGGCATTAGAGCATATTCTAAGACCAACATAAGATACTTTAATGTGGCTTTTATTTCCATCACTAAATTGGCCTTATTTTTTTAATCTATCAATTATGGTGAAAAATTAAAAAAAAAAAAAAGTTTTGAATAGAAATTAAGAAAAATGTATTCAATATTGAATTGCCTAACAAATATTTGATAGGACAGCTGTAAGACATTTGGAATAATTTCAGGTAAGCTCTTTAAAAAAAAAAAAAAAAAAAAAAAAAAAAAAAAACAGGAATTGTCACCAATTGTATTCTACACCTCTGAAGATCTCATCTTACATTTTAATGATTCTTTCGATTACATTGTAGCTCATATCAGACATTTTAGAGGATTTAAATTGGTGGGTTGACTCAGGGCTCTAAGAGACCCTTTTTTTATAGTTTGCCTGAAATAGGTTTACGATTTTATCTTCCTGAAAAAATAAATCTCTAGGTAGTTTGAGAAATTTCACAAATGGAAGTGTTGTACTATCCAATGCTTATGGAATGAACTGTGTGTGTGTGTGTGTGTGTCATGTCAAGGAAGGAGGGAGGGGGTGGGAATAATAAAAACCTTACTATCACTACTATGTTTAACTGAATAATATTTTTGGAATTATACAAAATGTACTTTCTTCCAACATAACCTTGAACTGTTATTTACATATATTTGGTAAATAAGAAAAATATTATATATATATATATATATATATATATATATATATATATATATACACACACACTATTATAATAAAGACCATTGTATATATTAAAAAATTCAAATTTTCTTAAATTGGGTAGTCCTTTTGACAAGTAAATTTAACACCTGCCTAATGAGCAAGAACAAAACATTATCAGGGAAAAAAATGTATTTGTGTGTGTGTGAAAACAAAAACAAACAAACAAGTAAAGGTAGGGAAAAAAGAAAGAAAAAGAAATTGGGCAGCTCCTTTTGGAACTATATAAGTCTGCCATTTTGGTGACAAGCAAAAAGATACAATAAAATAAATTCAAAATAAAAATTAGGAAAAAATACATCTTCCTTATTTTTCTAGCAGTAAAGTACTAAAAAAACATCAATTTTGGTACTAAGCCTCATTACAATTTAAAAAACAATACACATATATATATATATATATATATATATATACACACACACACACAAGTAAACATACAACGGTCTTTATTATAATAGAGTGTGTGTGTGTATGCATATATATTTTTCACTACTCAACATAATTATTGCAAAACAAAATAAAATAAGGCACCGTTAAAAAGTAAACACACGGCAAGAGCTTTAATAACTGGTAGTAAAGAGAATGAATTGAGCAGATGCTGCCTTGCTATTGTCTCTCTCCAGGACAAGAGGGGAATTTATTTATATATATATATATATATATATATATATATATATATATATATATATATATATGAGCTGTGATACAGCGAAACAGATCTGTCTGTGGATGACTATAGTATTTACGCTCTCACATCCTGATTGAGCACTCTGGAAGAATGGGAGACTTTGAAACAGTAGCTACTCCAGCATATACGCATCGCTCATTCGATAATGAATTAGAGCACTCTAGCTATTCGGCGTGTATAGTGATATGCTCACTAAAAAGTCTGCCTTCTTCTACCGGACGCTCGTGGTCCAGAGGTAGAATCACTGACTGACACCAATTCGGTCGGGTTTCAACCCTGGATTAGGAAACCAATCAGAGTCTAACCATACTGATGAACTGTGATACAGCGAAACAGATCTGTCTGCGGATGATTATTGTGTGTGTGTGTGTGTGTGTGTGTGTGTGTGTGTGTATATATATATATATATATATATATACACACACACACACACATAAATACATAACGGCCTTTATTATAATGGACAGGATCTATATATATCTAAATGGACTAAAAAGAAAATCTTTTAAAAATATCCAGGTAAAGGCCTTTGTTTTTTTATTATAATAATACAATATAAAATTGTCATGAAAGTTATATGATAAACAGGTAATTCATTCTCACCATAGATCGAATTTCAGCATACAATTTTTCTTTTTCTCTCCCTGAAGTCAAGACGTTTCACTTAAAAGAGCTTCTGATTTCTTTAGATTACCACCATTATTAATCATGTACCTTGAGACTTTTAATAACAAAAACTTACAAAATTGATTATTTCCTGGGCTTGACTGTGGGGTGAACTAGAACAGCAGTGATCACTGTAGTCATTTTAGACAAAATTTAATTTTATGAACAGGAAGAAAAATATTGACATTTTTAATGCCATAGATAAAAAATGTCAATTTATTTATATTGTAATACAATAGATACAAATTAAATTTTTTCTCTATTTATCAATCTTCAGATTCTATAAGTAAAAATAAGATACCTAATAACCTGTCTCACAGCATTTAAAAATGAAATTAAGTTTTCAAGTGTCTTAAAGGATTTTTTGTTAAATTTCACCCCAATCAAGGCAATAAAGCCACTAAGACACAAGGGGGGGTTACTGAGAATATGAGGAAGAAAAAAAAATCTATTAAGGGAGGACAATAAAATAATAGGAAATAAGAAGTTAGAAGATAATGATTGACATTGCATTCAAATTCTTGAAGATCAAAAGTTAACTGGGAAGGAAGAAGCTAAAAGAAAGAAAGTTCTACAAGCAAGAAGTGCTTTTGGTTCTACCTAACCATTTTAAGTGTGAAAGGATGAGACCTTGCCATCAATCTAACACTGTACCTTAAATTCATAGAGTCTAGGTACCGTAGAGGAAAGTTCATCGGAACAATTACCATGAAAATATTTATAGAAAAGGGAAAGGAAAGCTACATTATGGGAAAGTGACTAAAGTCAAGATGCAAGGTCAGGTCCAATAACATTGCAGATTTTTCATTGTCTGCAGTTAAATATATTAGAAGAGCCCATGAAAATTTCTCTTATTTGAATTTTCTAAATGAATCTTAATTCTTCAGTTAATGCTCCTGGCACATTCTACAATAAAATTGAACTTGTGCACACACACACACACACACACAACAATTATTAATGACAGCAGCAGCCAGGAATGACCATTCGTTGAAAGGCACAAACTTGAACACAAGCTCTCCTACCATTCTGAAGATGAGATTTTGATTTCGAAATATTAATGTATAATAAATAGGTAATACCCAACAATTTCTTTACCTTCCTTTATTTTAATAAATGCATTGTGATAGCCTTCAAGACCTAATCTACAATAAAATATCCAAAGAAATTCCTTTATTGAACCGTTAACGTAACAACCATATTAGAATATTGTGATAACCATCATAATTATAAATGTACTTCATTATTCAAGTGAAGCAGACATGAAATGCAGGAGTGTGTTATCACCTCCAATAACTTTATTTTCTCACTAAACTCAAATGATGTCTCGGATATATTTTTTCCTTCCATCTTTCTTTGGAATTGTTGATTATTTATGTGAGAATGTAAGAGATGTGTTAACTTACTAGCATTGGAACAAGCAAATTTATATATACTAGAAAGGCCAATAAAAATTTCAGTGCATTCCTATTTAAATTTTATGATGAATCTTCATTCTTAAGTTAATGATTGTACAAGCTATGGCAAGTTCTACAATAAAATAACTATAGAAATTCCCCTATCACCTGTTAAATATTTGAGATTAACAAAATATTACAATAACAATCATAAATATGAATGCTTGTTATTTTAAGAAGAGTGTAGAAATTTAAAAAATTTACAACTTTTTCATTTCACTGAAACTTATTAAACACTTCTATCTTTCCTTAATTCTTTCATTTTTTTGCTGAAATCAAGTAACTTCCACCTGAATAGTCCATTAGTTATATGATGATGATGGTCAGTGACGTTAAACACTCATCTTTCCTTATTTCTTTCTAACTAGCTAAATCCTCATCTTATGAACATTTCTCTTAATAATTTTAATTTAGGGAAAGTCAATACTTGATGATTACCTTACTTGGTTTCCATCATTTGATACAGCACATCTGAAAAATGGTGCTTTTATCAATTACCATTACTTCTTGGACTTTTGACAGAGATCAAAGTGCTGTATCTGAAATGAAGTAGTTTATTTTTTCCTCTTTCCATGTGATCAAAAACATGGAATAGTCCATTATTTATGAGGTATTGACGGGATATAACCAATTAGGGGCACCACATGTAGTGTAGCTGTGGCAGTAACGATGTGTCTGGGGCAAGATAGCCTGAAGAAGCTCATCCCTCTTCAAGCTGGTTTTGGATTCAGTTTCACTCCTAGACTGGTTTGCCACCACAAGGTAACAAATCCCAGTTTGTCCTGCTATTTAACCCATAACTGGGGGAAGAGATGGATTCATACCTTTCTCAAGTGTATTTATGTGGAAGTTGGTTGGAATTTGAACTCTTCTTTTTGGGTTGAGCCATTAATACAAATGAGGGAAGAGAATTGCAGAATTTTTTCAACAGAGTTTTGCGACTAAAGCAGAAAGAAATACTCACTGAAACAGGAATATCTTAGAAGCTCTTTATTATTTGAGAAATAAAAGAACAAAATATAAACCTTTTCTGTGTTCAAACAATGTCTTTCTTTATTGTTAATGATGTCAACTTAAATACAAAACTCTAGAAGGAAGAAAAAAAAAAATCAAAGTGACAATAGTTTTTATATTAAAATAATGATAAAAAACAAAAAAAATCGTGTTGACATTTTCTTTCTATATCAATCAGAAATGACAAACTTAGTGATTATTTTTTAAAACTTTTCTTATAGTGAGGGAGTGTTTGGTTGTGCATGTATGTGTGCATGTGTATATATGTATGGTGGTGGGGGACAAGGTTAATTTTAAAAAATTTCTTTTGACCTTGAGCCAAAAAAATTCATAGCAAAAAGTTCTACTTCCATTAAAATGTACAGCTTTTAAATTCGTCAGTGAATCACTGTCTGATAGGCACAGGAGTGAGAATAAGGGTGAATATGTATCACAGTTATCTCGGTACAGACCTTTCAAAAGAATAAATAATCAGTGAAATAATAATAAGAGGGTAATAAGACATGTATGACCAAAACCAAAAGCTTCCATCAAGAATTTATAAGTTTATATAATCTTATTCTCTCACTATAAGAAATCCATTAAAATATATCCCAAATCGTTTCCTCTCACAAACCACTTAAAATTTTAACATATCTACGCACATTAAAAATGATACAACTGGTTAAAAATATATAACTGGTAAATGACGAATCTATTTAAAAAAAGAAAAAAAGTTAAGTTTAAAGATTCAATTAAGCGGTACACTACTTAAAAAAAAAAAAAAATCTAGTTACCCGTCTGGAACGGATGTTACCAAGAATTATTTCCCTTACATCTATTCGTCTGTGAACTGGTGTATATAACTAAGAAATTTTATGAAATTAACCATCTTACTTTTAAGCTGAAGAGTAAATTTAAAATTTATGAAGATTATGGAATAAAAATTATTTTAAATAAAATAAAGCCTTCAGAATTGTAAGGCCTAAAAATTGTAAAAAACAAAAAAAATTTTTTAATTTATGATGATGTCTAATTGCTTTTCAAAAATAAATATTCTATTTTTGTTAGAATCTATAGAATTTTAAACAAAATATCTAAACAAAAAATTCGCATCATTTGTTCACAATTTTAAGCTAAAATAAAAAAACAATTTTCACATCCTTTTATTAAATAAATAGATCAGCTTTTGGCTTCAGCCTGTATCAACACAAGTAACCAATGATGAATAAATAAATAGGTAAGTAGCAGTTTAAGTGTGTCTAATAGAGAATTGACTGGAAGCAGAAATAAAACTGAAGCTACAAATAAAAATGAGAAAACAATTTTAACAAACTAGTCATCTTGTTAGGCAAGGGTGATGGGAGCCTCGTCAAATGATTTTCTTGCTTTTTTTCAACTCAGAATTCCCTTATTCTACCCAACGATTATTACTAGTACTTTTATACATCCCTCAAGGTGAGTGTGCAACAGCTCCCTTAGATTATTAAATATGCGTAACGTGGTTAACTCCCTTGATTCACAAATAAGCAGTGACATAAAAAAGGAGCGTACTTTGGACTCATAATCGGCAATTTTGCATTTGGTTTTTCTTTTTTCTTTTTTTAAAAGGGCTTTTTTCCAGTTTTCAACATAGAAGAAAAATACTTTTCTCCCTATTTCTAGAAAGTTTTGAATCTTCAAAGATGAATTTAAAAGGACCACAAATTAATGCTGAAAAATTCAAATATCAAATATTTTACAAATTCTAGCTATGAATTAACAGCTTCAAAACAAGCCTTACTTTTCAAATGCCCTTCAAATGGGATTTTTAAAAAGTCAGATTTATCATTTTTATTTTTTAGTTGGCACCAATTTTGTTGAAAATAGTTGATTGCTTCAACTGCTAATCAAGAGAATTTTTTATTTCTAAAATCTCATTAATATTTAGCCGTTTTTTGTTTTTTTTTGCAATTCATTTAAAAAAAATTTTTTTTTTAAAAGTAAATCTCAGTTATATTCCGAGTCCATTTTACTTATTTTCCTCACCGGGGGTTTATAGACACAGTTCCATGTATAATCGTTGAAAGGTTTAGGAAATGGAGACAAACAAAAAGACAATTTTATGCAATTATAAGAATTCCAAGAGACACACATTTTTAAATTGATAGATATTTTTTTTCCTTTTTTGCTAGCCAATGTAAATTTTTAACCCTTTCTAGGCAGGCAGGTTGATCTCGTCAGCCAAACAGAATTTTTGTCTACAACCAAATCTGTTAATATTAATTCTCTACATACATAAGTACTGAATTAGCAAGAGAAAAATAGCTTCTGTATGGCAGAGGTATACATTGAAATTACTGAGTTTTGATTAAAAAAAACATAATTGAATTTCAATACCATGACAACTAAGTATAACCTTATGAATACCCAAGAGGACTTGCAGGCCATTCTTAACTTTAGTAACAAGTTGGAAGCAAGAGAAATATTTTTTTTTTGTCAATAAGGACTTAGATTTTGGCAGAAGGATGAGTGAATGTATTCATAGTATATTTAGCATTTTGTGGCAATTTTTTTGCATTTGGTTTCAGTGAATGAGACATTCTTCAAAAGTAAAAATGCCTTTAGCTAGATCATAATTCTACCTATATATATATATATATAAATATATATATATATATATATGGTGAGGGAGGTGGAGGGAGCTAACTTGTTAGATAGCTTATAAACTGAATTTAACATTGAGTTGGTTTAGGAAAGATAGTGAAGTGATTTTCTATGGCTTTCTCCATGATTTGAAATCCAGAATTTTCCTTCTCTCAGTCTGGTTGTCATCCAAAGCTTGAGTTCCCAATCTACTTTGCTGTTCAACCTCTTGCTGGTGAAAGAAGAAACTGATTCACTCTTTTCAGAGACACTAGTGTGAAAGTGAATGCAACAGTCTTGCTTGAGTTTTGAACCTGGCTAGCCAATCTCACTTTCTGCTCAGATAACCATTACATTATCAGCATATTCAACCAGACTGGGTTAACTTGTGTAGTTAGCTCGTAACTTGAAATTTAACTTAGACTTACTTTAAAAGTGGTTAAAATTTATCAATAAATTCTGTCAGGAAAGGGTTAACTTTAATATGTAGTATTACTTTTGGCCTGTAGGATTAGATTGTATATGTCTTCTGTGGCATAGAAATATTCAAGAGGATTTTCTCCAGAAATAAAGCCTTTTCACAACATGGTATTATTTGAAACTTAGCTTTTTCTTCTTTTGTTTTAAAAAAAAAATATTTTTCCACTTTTTTCATGTTTTGGTTTTGAATAAAAATACAAGTTATCCAATGTTGACATAGATTATAAAGCATTATGGGAAATTCATATTCAAGGCATTTACTAATAAAATTTTATATCCCACACAAAAATATTCTCAGAATTTAGTACTTACATTTGTTTAAATAGTAACATCCTCCAAAATCTTTCAGTGTGAGAAAAAAAAGCCTTTAAGAAAGTTGTTTTTTTTAATCACATATATATATATATATATATATATATATTACTGCACTCCCTAATATTTGTTCCATAAATTGTATAAAATGTACATGCCAATGTAACAACTATTATGGGATAGAAGTGTTAATTTTCTTTATATCTCAGCTATTAAGGCTAGTCTCCATTTTCAGATAAATACTGTGTTTAATGCAAATTTAATAATATATACATTTAAACAGAATCTAGAATTAGTGTACTTTTAGCAGTAAAATTTAATGATGAACAGTAAACTGATGTCTTTTTTCTTTCTAAAAGCACAAGTATTAATTGTTGAAATATAAATTTTCCACAATGACATTCATTATCTCTCATTCAATAATTTCAAATTCATCAACAGTGCAAATTATTTACAAAGAAACTTGCATCTGTTCCTCACAAGAGCTGTAGTATCTTCAGTTATTGGTTGTTTTTTTTTTCCCGCATGATGTGAAAAAAGGTTAATTTTTGTTTTAAACAAATCCGATTGATTTTTATAACAAGGAGAGAGGGAGAGAGAGAGTGAGAGAAAGAGAGAGAGAGAGAGAAAATCACAGTTGTCGCCCCTTGAAGAGGATGAAAGAATGGTGACAACAGGACGCATGACGAATATAAATAATTGCCTGCTTGCTGCTGTGGTTAGGTCCATGTGTTCATTAGTTTTATCTGTTAATATGGCTTCTATCATGTACAAATATCTGAATAGCAGATGAAAACTGTAACAATGTCATTGTTGCTTGCATGTGTTTCCCTTAGGGCCTGGTTTTTTTAGCTTTTTAGATCTGTCCATAGTGGTAGAGCGCCGTTGACCTTGTACAGGTTGGAACTGGGTCCCTTGAATTTTCACAACTCCATCTGATAGACCATCTTCGTCATCTATAGTCCCTTCTGAAAAAAACAGGGAGGAAAAATGAAATTGGTCACAGAGACAATACAATTTAAGTAATATCTAGGCAAATGCATAAAGATTTAAATTAGGCTTTATTATTCAAATTTAAACTTAAAACAATTATGGTCTTTTTAAAACGTTAAAATATATATAAAATGTATAGGTTTCCAGCAAAGCATAAAAACAGATCGGACACTGTATAGAATGCCTAGAATTTTAAGACGTATAAAAATATCTATACATTTTTTTAGGTATTCATAATTTTATCAATTTTTTTTTGTTTTTCATAGGCAACAGGTGAAAGTAACAAATTAGGTAATTTACAGAATACCTAAGAAATTTGTACATATTTATATATACACATATATAATATGCAAGCCCTCTACTATGATAAGTGATCATATATATTTTACATGAATGAAGGGAACTATTTGTTATCTAATGTACCACTTTGATGACTTATGACTTTAATGATAATAGAAACAAACCAATAAATAAAACAATAATAAAATTATCATTAAATATATGAAAACATTTGTTATTGTTGCAAGAAATATTTGAGAGATAAATAATAAAAGATATTTACTAATGAATAAAAAAATGGTAAACAACATTACAACTTGAAACACTCTCCTTACAAATTTCAAAATACATCCCTGTATTGTAGGAAATGCAATTTGAGTTGTAATGTTCATTTTGTTTATCTCTGACTATTAGTAAAAGAAATTGATGATACTGAACCATCATTTATCATTCAAACATTTTTAACAGTTTCCATTAATTTTATTATTTTATCCTTTTATTTAGTAATTGTAGTAGCATAATTATATATATATATATATATATATATATATATATATATATATATTCTACTTAAAATATTCCATTTTTATGTTATAGATGGAGTATGGTGATTTTCTAAGTGTAGCTTAAATGTGGTACAAGGCTGAAAGTATGATACAGCTAGTGAGGATCAAAATCATTCAGTTGCAACATCATGGATGGAGTATGTGTGGTGTAAATTATAATTTCTGGTTAGTAATAGCATTATGACAAATTTTTAAGTAGTGTCACTCGCTTGTCAAGAAAAGGCTGACAAGAATTCCAGTGTCCAGAAAAGTGTACTTTTATGTGGCATACCAAGTTGTTCTTTTGTTGCCTCTTATGACTTACTGTACCAGAGAGAGATTAAAGAAATTGCAGGTTAGGTTGTTGAAAAAAAAAAGGTTTTTAATTGATATTGTTACTTTTAGTTAACATTAATCTTACTAAAATATATAGAGAGTAAAAACAAAATTGACCCTCAAAGATAAAGAAAAAAAGAAAATAATAATGATAAAAGAAATTTTAATTGAAAATTGTAATATTCTAAACACTTTATACAGTATACACAAATTTTGAATATATTTCTTGAATTAGAAAACCATGCAAGTTGCCAACAAAAGATAATCAGACATTGATTACCACAATAAAGATATCACTATATCTGCAAGTAAACACACACACACACACACACATATATATATATATATATATATATATATATATATATATTCATAAATAATTAAAAGAAATTTATCACATAAGATTGCATGCAATAATCAAAAAATGAAAAAGACTTTCAGTTTAAAATTACAGGCAAGAAAAAAAAAAAAAAACAAACCCAAAAATTGAGACTTAATAAAATTCCAGGCCATAGTTTAATACTGGAATAGAATGTAATGTCTATTTGAATAAAGCATTCACAATAAGAAAACAACTAGGAAAAAAGGCTGTACACAGGTCAGACATTAATAAACACAAAACATACAAGCAAACATGTAAATTAACAAGTTGGCAAATTGTACATGTGGGGATAAAATAGACATTAACAACAGTGAAGCATTAAGTAACTGATGTGCTTTATTGAGTCACAATGCAGTAGAATTTACTAAGAAATATGCAAAGTACTATGAATGTTTGTGAATAGAAGACAGATAAAAAACACCAAAGCATCAAGTTTCTTATAAAATGCTTAGAATAATATTATGTAGAAAATACAAAATAAGTCAAATGTAGAAAAGAAATGGAGGAAAAAAAAAATTAAACTGAAAGATTAAAGAAAATGTGTCTTTAAAATTAAAAGTAAATAATATTTATGCTTCAAAAACCGCTTTGATTTCAGAACATAAATTTAGATGTTGAAAGATGTAACTTATATTTGCTACTTTTCACAGATTAAAAAAAAATATTTTATAAACAATTTTTTAAATTCAAAGTCATTCCAAAATGACCAACAAATTTCACTCAATTTATATTTTAATATTTTATATTCTAAAAGGCAAAGTATAAAATGAAAAACAACAGAGACTATTTTTATTGACCAATGGGATATATTTTAACAGTATGCACAAAACAAATTATGAGAAATTTTGGTTTGGATCAAAACAATTTTTATTTTCAACTGATTTAAATTGGAAAAAAGTCAAACTTGTATGGTTGCTATTTTAGTCATATATTAGCAATAAATAGCCCACAAACTCTTTAGCTATATATTGGCAATAAGTAACAGCACAAATATATTCAAATAATTTTCAAAGCTTAAAAGAAAAAGGTGTATGGGTAGGTATTTGAAGGTTATCACAATGCGTTTAGTAAAATAAAGGAAGGTAAAGAAGGTGTTGGGTACTACCTACTTATTATTCATTAGTATTTCAAGATTAAAGCCTCATCTTCAGAATGATAGAGCTTGATTTGATATCCACTCATGGACTGTGCCTTTCAACATGCCTTTTCAAGCATTTCTATCATTTTGAAGATGAGATTTTGATTTTGAAATATTAATGAATCATAAATAGGTAATACCCAACACCTTTACTTTCCTTTATTTTACTAAATGCATTGTGATAGCCTTCAAAATCTACCCATACACCTAATATACACAATGCTTCAAGCAAATTATAAAACTCTCTTAAAAGAAAAAGATTTAAGTGAATGATTGAAACATTAAATAGTCAAAGAGCTTATTCATAATTTATACAATTTTAGGGTTTTTGTGTAAAGATAAAAAAGAAATATTAGAATTAAGACCCATATGAAAAAAAAGACCTTTAAACATTTTTTCAGAGCAAACAAAAAGCGTTTTGTCACTACAACTAAGAACTACAAATTGAAGATAACTAACATAAAACTCTATTTCAAGTTAATTTAATAGAAAGAGATAAATTTGCCTATTAGCATTTCACATTTCTCCCCATGAGTAGAAGTTTATCCTCTGTTTAGGATTGGGTTTCCGGTATCTTCTAAAGTCTACTTTCTGTCTAAATTCTAAAATTTTATGTGCTATTTATTTATATTTTTCCCCTTTGTAGAAGTAGATAGGTTTGCCTATCATCCTCTTGACACTTTTCTGCAGTCTTTTGAACACAAGTGGAGATTTATCACTTGTTTCCTGTTTAGAATTTATTTTCCAGTTCTTTTTAAAGTCTTAATTATTTTTCACCCCCAGTAGCCCCCTTGCATCCTAGTTGCATTATCTCCTTTCTTGAGATGAATTGATTAAAAAAAAACAAAAAAAAAAAAACTCTTCCCAAATAAAGATTCAATAAAATATAGAGTGTAAATATACCAGTGTAAATTTACATCAAATGTGGACGAATTTGTCCGCCCATTGAATATTGTTGCCACATCAGGTCTGGTGTTTCTGCTATATATCTTAGAATTCTGGGCAAAATCCAAAGAAGAATTTGCAATATTATTGGTCCCTATCTGGTATTTTTGCTTTGATCACTTTCCCACTGCTGTAATGTAACTTCTTTGTGACTTTTCTACAAATATTTTCATGTAAATTGTTCTTGTGAGTTTACTTCTTTATTATCTTGATTTCATGATTTTAACAATAATACTAGTTTGGCAATTAGGTCTCATCATCTTACTGTTGAAACTACAAAATGTACCTGTAACTTCTGTTACATTTCTCATCTATGGAACTCTCTCCCTGCTTTTTACTTTCCTGTCAACAAAAATCTCTCCCCAAATTTAAATTACAACATTAATGGCCCCCTACAAATTTGTTAAAAAAAAAAAAAAAAAAAAAAAAAAGAAAGAACCACTACAAAAATCATGCTTAAAAACAAAAAAAAATTGTGTTTTGTTTTTTTTTGGGAAAAAAAAAAAAAAAAAAAAAAAGACATAAATAAGAGCTACAACAATATGTTTAAAAAACTATGCATTTTTAAAATTCAAATTAAAAAAAAAAATCTATGAAATTAAAAAAATACAAAAAGAACAATTCTTTATTTTCATCATGGAGTTGATTGAATTTATTTACATCTTGCAATTTTTTGCTATTAGAAATAATTTTTTGATGGTTAAATCCACTTTTATGAAAACCTTGCCTTTAGATTTGTCACTAAATAGTCTAGAGGTTTTCTGCTTAAAACAACAAAAATTAGGAAGTAGAATAACTTGTATTTGCTAATATTTCCTATAACTTTTTTAAAAGAGAAGTCCAGAAGTGTCACTCAAGTGAGTTTTTATAAAACAGGTATAATCAAACATCCCCACCTACCAAATATAAATGACTTACAGTGAGCCTGAAAAAAAAAAATAACATTCAACCTATTCAAGTATTAGTCAATAAAAAGAAAATTGAGTTATTATACATGTTTAATAAAGAGTAATTTGAAATTATGATTATAAAAGCAATCACTGAAGGAAGTTTATAACCAGAAGGAAATATCTTAACAGGAAATATAAAGAGAGTGAGACAAATCAACATCTCTAAGTCGTTTTGTATGAACAGCCATTTTCTTTTTCAATATCAAAACTAGTTCAAAAGTTATTCTTTTATGACAAGCACTTTAAAATGACATCACTCACTGAAATGGAATTTTGGGTTGAAACATCTTTTGGGAGAATTAGGTTGAGACATTAAGTCTGTGTGTGTTTTTAATAATGTAAAAACAACAGCTGCAGTTGATGTCTAGGAGTTTATAGTTCAGCCTGTGTAAAAAGGCCACAGATGGCAGCAGATAGTATATCCAAACTATAGATTCTCTTTATATTAAAGAAGGAAGTATATCAAATGGTTATATAAAAAAAAAAGCATATATATATATATATATATATATATATATATATATAGTGTGAAAATAAATTGGAAAATTTATAAATCCATCAGTGATAATTTATTTCATGAATATTTTTGAAAATATACACAAAACACATTATCACCAATGGATTTATAAATTTTCCAATGTTCTCATTGGATTATGATCCCCCATGGAATTAACCTTACAAATTACTAAGGATACTGTTTAATATATATATATATATATATATATATACATTTAAATGAATAACTTAAAAGCAGCATAATAGAAACAGAAAAGCATATAAAGAATTGCCAAATGAAGTCACATTCATCTTTATAGCCATGGAAATGATTGATTGATAGTCTTTTTTTTTTTTATACAACTTATCAACCCTTTGTGGGCCATTTAAAAGATAAAACATTTCTTGAATTTAAGAAAAAAATATAATTTCACCTCAGGCATGTTGATAATGTCTTGAGAATGCAATGGGGTTAAAGGGAGTGAAAGAGAATGGGAAGAATTTAATGAGAAAAAGGACAATAAAGGAACAGGGTTCAAGAAGAAAGATGATGAAAATTGATGTTGCATTTAATCTTTAAGATTGTAGTTGGCAGGCAAGCAAGAAATCAGAATGGAGTTTGACAGGCAAGTAAAGAAACTTTTAGAAACTGACTGTAACAATAATTTTTCCTTCTTGCAAGTGAATATTGCATTAACAATTTTTCTTTTAAGAATATCAATAATTTTTCCAGATACATCTTACTATTTAACCCATAGAGATAGATTTATGCCCTCCCTAAAGGTATTTGTGTTTAAGTCAATGGAACAAACCCATCTTGAATTTGAACTTGGCACTGCTTTCTCATTCCAAGTTGCTATCCTGTACAGAACACAGAACATTTGCATCTCATTTAGTTGATTGTAATAAATAATGGTTAGGACAGTCAGCTAATCCCTGTTGCAGATACCTGCTCAGACTCATTTTTGTTTCTACAACACCCAAAGAGCCAACCTTACAGTTTATACTGCAACTATGCTGAGCTGACCATAGTTACTGTTTCTGGGGAAAGCAAGCACATAAACTGTCATGATCAGTAGCTGAAGAAAGCTAGAATTTGTGAACTCCCATTCATCATGACTTTGTGCTAATACAACCACTGACAGCTGTAAAATAGTTTACATACCCAATTTCACTCACAAGGCTTAGGTAAATCTGTGGCATGGTTTCCAGGCACTTCCTAATAGTGTTGTTTATATTCCCAGGTCAATATTATCAAGAACTCATTTTTTTGTATAATTTGACCATGGTGAGATTCAAGACTAGCATTCTGAACATGAGAGCCAAGGTTTTTAATCACTCAGCCATGTGCCTACTGTTGATTGTAAAAAGATGTTTAAATGTTCCATTATAAGCAACATTCTTTTTAAAAATTGTTTGATCTTGTTTTAAGTTTTTCTAATGACTTAGAAACTGTAATCTATACTAGCAGCATTATTGTTGTTTATTTCACCAAAGTATAAAAGCATTTGCAATTCTGGAGAATGGTTGAATAAAGACAAACTAGAAACAAATAAAACAATTGCAAAAGCTTCAACCAGTTTGATCTCTGACCTTATGTTCTTATGAGCTATCATTCAAACTTTAAGCAGCTTGAAACAAATTGGACAGCTTTGAATTCTCCACAACCACTTTCATTCCTAACTACAATTTGAAGAAAACAATTAACTTCCCTTTGTGAAAAAGACAAAATACTCCTCTAAAATTTCAACTTAATTTCAAACAGCGTTAAATCTCTGAGGCTTTAAAATTCAGACTAAAATCCAATGCAAATAAAACCAGCATAATGCTTTGAAAAAGGCCCAAGCTTTAATTCTAAAATTTCTGCAAAAAGAAAAGTTTTCTATTGTTTTGTTTAGTAGAATTTTGCTAATATCTATCAGCCACAAACATGGCCTATCTAGCTGGGACTTATCCATTATTTTCCTTCTTTGCTACTAAAATAGCAACACTCAAGTGACTTTTTTAAACTGAAGTTTTCCCCGATGGAAAAAATTCCTCAAGGAGTTCTTGAAGTGCCTGAGGCTTATAAACCTGCCAGTCACACTGACTGTATCTGGAGAAAACCACATTATATTGTTTGGATCAACCAGGTCTTCTAAAAATAATTGAAACTTAAATTCTTTCTGCTATACAGAACTTCCAGATTTAAATTCATTGCAATTACCAGAGAAACATTTATTACTAAAGATTATATAAGTTTCATTCCAGTGAGAAAAAAACTAGACCTTTTAACAATATTGGTCCTCATACTGAAAATCCATATATTTAGTGTTATCACCACCATTTCAACATTTTTCTTTAACTGTTTTTTAATGAAAGGTTATTTGCTGTTTCTCTTTTGCCTTCAATATATTCAGTTTGACACTTACAAGATATATTGAAGAGGAACAGTGGAGAAACAATGAGTAACCCACCTAATGGACAAGTTCTTCAAAGATGTAGAGGAGACTTAAGGCAAGAGAAAATGTAATTTACAGAAGGATGCTGAGAATACCATGGACAGAACATGTAAGCAACAGGGAAGTTTTAAAGAAAATGGAAATAAAAAGGACAATTATATATAAAATCTGACTGAGGTTTCAATTTATAGAATATATAGTTAGAAAAGAAGGCATGGAAAACTTGACACTCACAGGACACACTGAAAGCAAGAGGGACAGAGGAAAGCAGTGAGTAAGCTACCTAATGGGCTGATGTGAATGGATTGCAGAAAACTGAGGGGGAAGGATAGTAAAAAAAACATACTATTGCTTTCACCCTGAAAGAAACATTTTAAAATCAAAATTATGATCATATTCATTAGAGTTAATTAGTAAGACTTGTATCGCTAGATCATTGAGTGTCTTGTTTTGTAAATTATCTTATAAGTTTACCCTTATTTTTCTATATTTCTGAGATAAAGTATTGTAATTATTTACTTTATTTACATTGTTCGAACTGTTGTCCTCATTTTTATTGTCACATTCATCTCCTGAGCTGGCCAAGCATAGAAATAAATACAGCATGGGAACCAGTAATACAGAATGCTAGATTTGAATATGAGCTCTGGTAACAAGAAAAAAAATGGTTACTGAGATATTAGGTTTATAAGTCCCAAAAATTCATACACTGATCTCCTCAAGGACACTTGGCCCAGTGGATAAAAGCATTGGTTAGAATCTAGTGACTTAACCCAAATAGTTGTGACTTCAATTACCTGGAAACAGCAGGGGTGAACAAAAACTTTAGAGTATTGAGTTAAAGGGAGATAATTAAGACATCCAGAAGTGGCATGACTCATGAAACGAGAATAATTTACCCAAAAGATCGAAAAAGGATTCAGCTCAAAATTCCAATCACCTGAAGAAGGTTGGAACATGAAAACATTGTGAATATAGCAATAAAGATGAGATCAACAGTCTGAGCAATGTAAATAAATTTACCATTCTGTTACCAATTCTCATCTATTTTTGCAAAAATACAACTGCTTTCAATTGTTGCTATAATCCACAAAATGGGATGAAGCAATAACACTTAAATGTACCATATTTATAACATAAACCTATAATTTGGTAAGGAATGTTTAGGAAAAAACTAATTACAGTGTTTGTGTGTAATTGTTTTTATAATATTTTAAAAGAATTTTTAATTAGAGAACAGAGTTAATTCCAGTTGGATTTGTTATATTTACTTATGCACAAATAGCCTTGGGAAAGGCATGAATTCATCTCTCCTTAGCTACGTGTTAATTAGTAAGACATATTACTAGATCAAGTTGTAGAAAACAAATCGCTATTAACTACCATCAAATAAATTTAAAGTCACTTTTGCACTATTTGTATCATTTCCAATGTATTTCTAAATGTTTATGCAGTATATTAGTGTACTAAGCAGTAAACAAATGAATACCAAAATCAGCTCCATATTCTGTACATTGCTTTGAGTGGAATACTGTAACTACAGTACAAGGAAATTTTTATTTATCTATTTTGAAGAGAAAGAAAAAAAATAAAATCACAAGTCTTCATATAAGGTACAATAAAAACAGGTTGAATATTTTAAAATAAATTCTTATTTTTTGATATTTTATATCTGATTATAAATCTGGAGGCGTCATAAAGCTTGTAAGCTGTTAAATAAGGAACAGCTCATATATATTATATATATATATATATTATTTTATGTTGGTGGCACAACTTGAAGTTTCATGCACTATGCAATTATCAGGTGCATATTAAAAACTGAACATTGAAGAGATTTAAATTTAAGTTCACTCAATGTTCATGAAAGTTAAATCTTACAATGTTAGGGCATTATTTTTTAATTTATAAAGAGTGTAATATTAATAGATAAAAATTACATAAAGATAAAAAACATTAAAAATAAAAAATAATAAAAAAATCTAGGAGATGAATTCAATGGTGGGGGATGATTCATAATTATTATTAATAAATATTTGCAGAGAAAAGAAAGAAACAAATGCATAAGGGAATTAATGTGATTCTGAGTATTTAAGTATTTTTTTCTATGGTAGTATATGATCATCAATTCATCTTTTGTTTAATAAATTAGGGTTATTTATTTGATTTAAGATGACAAGTTTTTTTCTAAAAGATATTATATATATATCCTTTTGAATTATCAAGGAATGAATTTCAAACATGATCTTGTGCCCAACCTAACCAGCTGGGTATTTTTATAATGATAATAAAAATCAACTTTTATGTCAGGAAATGTATTTATACTATAAATTTATGTACAAAAACTTCAATTTAAAAAGTACAAACTCATCTTTTTCTGTCTGATAAAAAAATGTCTTTGCTAAAAACTCTTCTAATAAAAGACCCAATCAGTATCTGATGTCACTTCCTGCTTTAGTTCCTTTTAACTTATTTTTTTTGTATAATCAGGAAATAACTAGGAATGTTTTCAGAGAAGAAAACATGTTAGATATAAACTTCCAACAATATATCAAATAGATTTGATCAAGAACATGCATAAAGAAAACAATCAAAATAAAAATCTGGTTGAATCAGCAAAACCAAAGCAAAAGGAGGGGAAAAAAAGAAAAAAAAAAAAAGAAAAGAAAAATGCAAGCAAATTAGATGAGATGAAGTCCTTGATTTAAAGCCAGGATCCATTGTGGACAGCTTGGGAAGGGTTCAGGCAAAAACCAGGCAGTTATCAAGAATAAGCAAGAAAAATTAAAGCAAGAACAAAAGCAAGCTGGCAAGGTCAGGTTATCTTTGGTTCAAAGTCAGGCTCAAAGTTAAGTTCAGCATCATACTGGGAATGATCCAGGATAAAAAAAATAAATAAATGCAAGGAAAAAGATGAAATTTAAGATTAAGAAAGAATAAAAGGGAAACAAAAAGCAAGTGGATTAAATGAGATGGTCTTGATGTTAGGCTCAACACTGGGCTGAATTATTTGGGAATAATTGAGAATGGGGTAAAATACATTCAACTAAAAAAACAAAAAAAGCAACAACTGAAAGCAAATAGGCAAATTTGTATAAATCCTGGAGTCAAAATTAGGCTTGGCACTGAACAGGAAGGGATAACAGGGCAGATGCATCAAGAGAAAGAAAAATAAATGGAAGGGTTCTTCTTTGAATCTGACGTAGAATACCTTCTAGAGTTCCTCCCCGTAATGTTGCCATGTGCTTCCAGTGTACCACCTTTGGTCTGCGAAGGCTACCACGGAGTCCGGGGTCCCATTCAAGTTCAGTATCTGTATTTACAAGGGATATGACAAAAAAAAGATGAAGTAGTAGAAATTAGTTATACAAATATAAGACAATTTTTATATTTATTGGAAAGAGATATTTTATAGATGATTATAAATGTTTGTCTAGCATCGTTAGATGCTAGACAAACAGTGATTAGTAAAGGATGGCAGAATAGATAGAATCCTTGCCTAGAGCAGAAAGCCAAGCAAAAAATAAACAAAACAATCTGTAAGTAAGAAAAGGATCAAGGACATAATTATAAGAAAATATGTAAACAGAAACATTTTTTAATTATGCAATTTAAAATGTAATGAGAACCGAAACCAAGTGCATAACTGAAGAATCTTCTAAATGATGCAATCAGAGGTTCATTTATCTGTGGTTGGTTCAAAACTTTTATTAAGTTAAAACTTATTTGCAAAAATAGAAACAGATTTTAAACGAGAAAAAAGACAGATTCAAGTCTCATTTGTAAAAATACTTAAAAAACAAAAAATAATGAGTTTGACACATTGACTGCTATTCATGGTGAGATAAATTGTGATTGATAGTTTTTATGACATCAATGACAAGTTATCTTGTGCTAAGTTTTTTTACAGTAATAATTTTAGTATGAAAACAATGTTAAGACTTCAGTTGCAGTTATAAATCAACTCCTTAAAAAAAAATCAGTTCACCCCAAGCTAGGAGGTGATGCTACTAAAAGGCAAGGAGTTACTGGCAGTGAAAAAAACTTTAGAAGGAACCAAAAACCCAATACTAAACAAGAAACAAGGGATAGACATCTATTCTTGTTCAAAAGAACAAGGCATGTAAGCTGGACAATAGGCAGACATATCTACTCCTGTATGAGAAAAAAAAAATAGTAAATAAAACAGGAAACAAGAGATAACCTCTATTGTTCAAAAGGCAGTCAATGTGCTAAATGTCTTTAGAGTCATAAGAACTTGACTCATGAGATACTGAAGAAAAAATTTCAAAATTAATTAAAAGCAAAAAAAAAAAGAATTAAAATTTTTTTTTTTTAAGTCAATATTTTGATTGGGTGTGGAATTTAAGAATTTATATAAGTTCAATTCTACATTATAATTAATATTTTTTTTCTTTTTAACAAAGAAAAATTTTTTCCAAATTTCACCACCTGCAAAGTTAGGGGAGGATTCTTGGAAACTTTCAATAGCAGATAATTTTAACTGTAATATTTTAATTTTTGAATTGGTGTAGTTATCTCCCTAGCACTGGCAATGCCAGTGTTTTTGCTATGACAATGGCAGATTGTTCCAAAATCTTGATGCTAGAAGGTTAAAAGGTTCATATAAGAGGATAGGATAGAAACTAATTGAAACAACATACTTAAATACTTCCCTCTGAAAATAAGAACTTAACAAATATCAATTTCATATATGCCATTATTTTTTATGGCATGGAGGGTTTATACAGCATTGCACAATTTTATGAGGACAAATCATTTAATAGCTCTAATTTTTTTTTATTATTTGGAATGTGTCTATGCATGCGCAGTAAGGTCCGCACTGATTTGATGTCTCATTACAGCAAGACTATGCAACTGATTTTTAAGATACTCAAAAAATGGCTGGACATTTTTAACATTGTACATTAAATATATATGACAAGATACTGAAAAGTTCTTAATCCAACTCACTACTCAAATGTTTCGATGTTTGATCGTTGAAATACTGATTTGAAGAGCGAGTTACATTAAAAGCCTTTTATCACCTCTGTCTTTTATAAGTTCACTGTGACAGATCAAAATGTATATAAAAAGTATATTCAGATGATAGTATTTTATTACTAGAAATCTGATTAAGGACAGCCAAAGATGATCTTTTTTCTTAATTGTTAAAATTTTTTTCTTGTTTGCATGCAATAATGTTCATAAAGCTATAAGATAGTTATTAATATTTTGCTCAATATAGATCACCATATTTCCATTTCTCAAACATTATGAAATCACTGTTAAAAAAGTATTATAGAGAAATACATATCACCAGTTGTATATGATAAATATTAGGTTGCTACAAAGATAATGACCGCTTGGAGTATCGTATTTTGAAAAGCCATTTTAACATTATTCACGATATATATTACATAAATTTTGGTATACATAATTAATGTGTGCTCTTTAATAATAATTTTTAACTTATTTTTAGACAGAAATATTCTTGAAGCATAGAAGCCCTTAATTATGAACATAACAAAACATGATCTTCATTTACTTTTGCAGGAGTTCAGACTTGGGCACAGTGCCCCCTAAACTTCTGCCGATATTAATAGAGCATGGGGAAATGGATTCATGATTGATCAGAGAGTACAAAGGTGGTTCCAGAAATTCCATACTGGTGATGAAAGCCTTGAAAATGAAGAAGGTAGAGGACAGTTATGCAGTCTTAACAATGAATAATTGCAAGCAATTGTTGAGCAAAACCCACGTCAAAGTGTCAGAGAAATGTCTCAGACACTTGGTGTCAGCATGGCAGCAGTTTCAAACAATCTGCAGATTATTGGCAAGGTGAAAAAGCTCAATAAATGGGTTCCTCATGATCACAATGAAAATCAAAAACCTTAAGTGTTTTGAAGTGTGGTCAATGTTCTTTCTGTGTAACACTAATGATCCCTTTCTTGACTGAAGAGTCACTTGTGATGAAAAATGGCTCTTTTATGATAACCATAAACGATCAGGTCAATAGTTTGATTGTGATGAGTCCTGTAAACATTTTCCAAAGCCAAAGTTACATCAGCAAAAGATTATGGTAACTGTCTGGTGGTCTGCAATTGGTGTTATCCATTACAGCTTTCTGGAAGCTAATCAGAGCCTTAATGCATAGATTTATTGTAATCAACATTGTACAATTCTGCTTCACAATAATGCGCCGCCACAAGTAGCAAGAATGACATTGCAAAAACTTAGACTTATGAGAAAAGAGTTTACCACATCCTCCATAATCTTCTGATCTTTCACCCACTGATTATCATTTTTATAAGCACTTAAGCACATTTTTAAATGATAAAACTTTTAGGTTCAAACCAGAGGTGGAATCAGCTTTCACAGATTTTGTTTCATCACAGCCAATAACTTTTTATCAATGAGGAATAATCTCATTGATCAATGGCAGAGGTGCATAGATGTCCAAGGCTCATATTTTGACTAATTTCAACATTTCTAGAATTAAATTTACAAGAATAAAATTGTTTCTGAAATCAGCCATTATTTTTCTAACAACCTATTATATAAGATTAGTAATCTATTATATTAAAAACTGAAAACATCTAATGTTACCATTATTAATAAGGATTGCCTTCAAAGACCTCCATTAAACATTAATCAATGACTTCATAAGAGCGTCATTAAACAATACTCTTTATACCAAATGTGTTTATAAACATTAGATTTTTTTAAAGAGTGAGGCAAAAACATTCCAACAGTATAACAAATAATTGGAATTATTAAGAAAAAATGAAGAATTGGAATTGTTATTTAGGATCAAAAGTGTTAAGCCAGTCCTTTTAATATATAACATTTATTCTTTTTTAACAGGTTTATAAAAGAAAATTGTACATTCCTGTAAAAATTATATCATAGTACAAAGACATTACTGAACTTCTAACTTATTTGTAGCAAGTAAAAAAAGTTGTATTTGAGCATGCGAGTCAACTTAGTCATTAAAAAGAAGTGCTAGATCAGGATCTGTTTAAGGATCCAGTGGTTGCAATCTTGTTTAAGGACCTGAATCTAACCAGTTGCTAGGATCTGTTTAAAGAGCTGAATCTAACAGGTGATTAGGATCTGTTTACACATTCCCTTCAACAATAAATATCAGTGAAAAATAGTTAAAAAGAAAAAAAAAAAAAGAAAAAAGTGTATTATTGGATGTCACTTTGAACATTTAAGAAATGATTGATACAATAGACCCACCTAAAAAAAAACAAAAAAAAAAACAAAAAACAAAAACACCTGAAAGATAATAATAATAATAATAACTGGTGTATCTGAATAGCAAAGAAAAGTTCAAGTTTGTTATCACCATATTACCCCAGTGTATGGTGTATATAAATGGATGAAATGCTTGTATATCAGAGAAGAGGCAGAAGTGGCTTGCAACAATAAGAATTAAAAAGCACTTAATTGGTTAGATTTGGAGGTTATATAAAGTGCATGAGTAAATTGTCATATTCTATATTTTTAATTTTGCACATTGTTTTTGAATTTGTCAACTGCATTGTATAGTAGGATCAGCTGGGCACCATCTGTGAGAAAAAGAGCACTATGACACAATTCACTGTCAGAAATTTGGAAACAGCATGCTGTACTGCTTGGCATTCATGCTAGAGGCTCCAATACAAACATTTCAGAATGTTTGGATGTCAATCTGTGGACCATGCATAGGATTCATAAAGAGCTAGATTGTTTAATAGTGATTATGAAGGTGTTTGGATTGATCACTAGTGATGACCACATTATGGCTCCATTTATCAACCCACAGGTCTTCACTCAACGTGGAGGCCTACAAAAGAGGTAGTGCTGCCCTGGGTTAAGAGGGTGGCTGCTGGAAACAGGAATCTGCACCATGCCACACAAACAGAAGAACCCAGTCATGGTTGTCAGACAATTTCTGCAACTAGATCACCCCTTATATCTGGCCACCTAACTCCCCAGACTGCAACATCCTTGATTGTTATGTGAGGGGTGCAATTGAGCGAGAGACCAACAAAATCCTTTGTAACACCAAAGATGAACTGAAGGCAAGGATTATGCCAGCAGTCACCAACTTAAACAAGGAGAATGTCCAGAAGAATTACAGGATATTCTGAAATTGTCTGAAGGCCGTGGTTGAAGCCAATGGCAATTGTATTGAATAAATTTACTCTTTAGTATTTCAAGATATTTTTGTGTAATTTTGGTTAAAATGAGATGTCAGTGTTATTTTCATTTTTGCATAATTTAGGTGGCAATTCATCCATCACACCCAGTATATAAAATTTTCATTAAACAATCAATATAGCAGAATGTATTTCATAAAAAGGAAAAAAAAAGAAAAAAAAAATTGCATTTGTTATTTATTCTTAAAAGATCTAAATAAAAAAAAAAAATTGCATTTTGACACAAAAAAAGAGAGGAAGAAAGAACTATGAATAAAAAAAAGAATATTACTATGTCTAACACTGAGTTTTATTTTGTTTAGCCAAGTTTGGTACAAGGACACAATATTAGAGTAAATGGTGAGGAGTAATACTAGAAATGGTTTGCAAGACTTACCTGTTAATCATTAATACATAAACAGACTGCATCATTAATATTTAGGGTGTGGCTCATGAAAATAACATGAAATTACAGAACTTGTATCTAAAAATGATCTCAAATCTGAGTCTACAATTGACTTATAGAAAAAAAAAATCCAGAAATAAAATCTGCTAAATTGAAGAAAACTAGTGAATGACTCAATTCTCAGCACAAAATCCTGATGTGAGTCCTTGGTTAAGATTTTAAAAACCTTTGATGTGTGTATGCAGTCTGAGTTTAATGAATGAAACTAATACAAATTAACAGTTAAAAAAACAAAAAACAAACTAGATATTATTTCATACATGTATTTTAAAACATTTGTATGTAACAGTAAAAAACATGTGGCTCTTATATTAAGCACAAAAAACCATGCCTGCATTATCACTTTTTGTACAGTTTTTACTTATTTCTGACTTAAGTAGGTGATGCAATGTTTGATTCAAGAAAATAAAAATGGAACAAGATTTTTTTTATAAATAAAAAAAATAAAAAAAAATGTTATTTAGACTTCAAAGTATATAGAAATAAAAGTGAATACCCCCAAAATGTAGCACATTTTTTAAAGCTGTAAATTTGAATAAGTACTTTTTGTAGAACAATTGGCCAGAAATCAAGAAAAATCAGTTAAAATCCCCCAGAGCATTTTTCTCTCTTAAATAAAAATTCAACACAATTTGTAATAAAATCAAAATTTATATGTAGTTAGGAAGAGAGGTAAAAATAAGTCAGATGATGAACTACAAATTCTTGTTAAATATGATTAAAGGTGTAAGCATAATACTTTGCTAAATCTGTTTAGTCATATATATATTTTTGTCATCCCCAGACAAGCCTGTTTCACAGCTCATCAGTGTGGCTAGACATCCACTTGCTTCTGGCCGGGAGATATATATATATATATATATATATATATATATATATATATAGAGAGAGAGAGAGTTATTAGTGTTATAATAACATATGGGACTGCAACTCAAAAGTTTTCAGGTTTCGGCACCAAGTGCACCATTACACAAAAACCCAACCCCGATGAGTGAAGACATCATACAGGTGTCCTGACAAAACTTCGAAGTCAACATTAAAGCAACAAACTGTGCTTATAAATGCTCTATCTCCACCCCGATATCTAACACTATGATAAAAAACATGCTTGCTAAAATTAATTATCAGTAAAACAACTGAAAAATAACAAGCTTAGCACTAAACATTAAACTATATATATATAATCTATAAACTATATATATATAATCTTATGTCTATGCCATGACTTGGAGTTTCATGCAATATGCAATCATCAGGTGCATATTTCAAACTGACAATTTATTAGATTTGAATTTAAATTCACTCAATGTTCATGTGAATTAAATTTTATAAAGTTAATTTACTGCTTGTTTTAATAACAAGATTAAAAATTTAAATATGATGATAACATGAAATTGAGTCATGCCATAGACGTAGGATAATATATATATATATATATAATACAGTTCTATTCATACATTGAGCACTGTTTAATTAATTTACATCATTATATACGCACACACACAATTTCATTGAATAATATAGGTATATTACATCTATTTTTATAAGGATCCTTTCTAGTTCTTTAATCAGTTTCTTAATGTTAAAATGAAATTTTAAGAAAGATAGTGTAGTTTCTTTTTTTTCTTTCCTTGTAACTAAGTACTTTTGATCAAGGTCAGCCTCAGTGATAAATTACTGTATGTAACTGTGATAAAATCTGCATTTTGTTGTAATGGTGATTCTTAAGACATGTTTGAATGCATTGTCATAATTATTTTAAAATTTTAAACTTTTCTGTTGTAGCTATGGAATTGCTGCTACACTCATAATATATTTGTTGAATGTTGGTTGGTTGCTTTTGATATAAAGAGACTTGAAGTTTTGAGATGCTTGTTATGCAAAAATTCCATAGCTACATAATTTATTTCTCTTTTCAAAAAGTTTCAAGTTAACAAATCCAAGATTCTTTACCATTTTACAAACACAGAAACAGTCGAGGTTTTGAAACTGACATCTTTATATTTCTAGATTAAAGCCATTATGTACTTCTGTGAGATTTCCTTGGATGTCTTGGTGAAGATCCAAGAAAGTTATTGCAATTACTTTAAACTAATATCCTTGAAAAATGCATGAATTCATTTTTTCTCTTCATCCCACAATATGGTCAAAATAATCTTGGTTAGCAACCAGTCTCAGAGAAGGACAATTCAGAATTAAGAACTATTGAGAAGATAATGATAAACCCATCCATTACTTTTCTCCAAACTCAGTCATGGCAATTCACAAATGAATAATTCACATGTTGGTCTAGTTTCTGAAGAGATGTGCCATTTAAAAATAGATAAAAACATAAATGACTGTTCTTGTGTTGAAGACAACTTCTTTTTTAAGCTAGTTCTTTTATTCTGAAAGGTTTGTAAATGATTCTTAATGGAATCTAATAATACTGGGTTTTCAGATGTGGTTGTTATGGATTTTCCTGACGTTTTCAAGTTGTGCATAAACAAACATCTGCCACTTTTTGAGAGTGATCGCCGACACATTTCCTGGAAATGAGTCACAAAAAATTAAAAAAACAAAAATTGGATGATGGCCAGGAAATCAATTTCACATCCAGCTTCCTCATTCCCAAGAATTTTGAGACTCATGAAAAAGCATATGGAAAATGTCCCCTTGGATTTGTTCTCAAAAAAAAAAAAAAAAAAAAAAAAAAAAGCAGTCTTTTTTATAACATTTAATGTGAGGAATTGGTAAAGTTTTCAAGGATTTTTAAAAAATTAATATTCAGAAATCTTTGCTCATTCAAAAAAAAAAGTCGAAGGCTTCTGTTGGGAAATCAGTTTTAAAATATTGAAAGTTTATTGATTTGATGATTCTTAAAAATAAAGTTTTGTTTTGGACACCCTTCAAATAATATAAAACTTTTTTGTTTATATTTCTAAAAAAAAAAAAATAAAAAAATAAAAAAAATTGTAATAATATAATAATGATGATGATGATGATGATGATAATATTAAAAAAACAAACAAAAAACAACTGAGTATAAAAGATCTAATGAACTGACAATATTTCTTGCTGTTGGTCAAATATGTTAATGTTTGAAAATTCCTGGTGTTCTAAATGTCAAACAGTTTACAATTTCTTAAGAAGCATTTACCATTATTAAATGCTAAAAGGTCAGCTGAAAATGCTTGATATGACAACTATGCATTCTTATCAAAAGATTATGAAAATACATGCATGACAGTAGATTCTAATTGACATAAGTTTAGTTAATGATCAACAAAAGCTCTTTAAGGATTAAAGAAAAAAAGAAAAAACAAAGATTTTTTTTCTATATTTCAGACCATTTCTTGTGGTTTCTAGTACATATATAAATATAAATTTTTCAATTTTTAGAGTATTTTTGACTTTTTGATTTTGTACTCCCTTAGTTTCATTTTCAAATATTGTTTTTCTGCATTTTGACATTAGAGTTTATCCATTAATGAAATATGTTTAGTATGTTTGTTCCTAAATTTGATAACATTTTATTGACATTGTATTTTTTTTTGTTTATTATGCTTAATGCTTCTAATATTTGTAGTTAGTTTTTACAGTTTATGTGAGAGAACATTTTTGTGTCATTGCTAAGAATGTTGGATTTCTTGTATTGATTCATGATATACAATTTAACTGAGCTGCTTTCAGGTAAATAACATGTTAATTGGAATGATAAAGTATTGGTTGTGAAGCCATACAAAAATCCACCTCAATAAAATTTGCTTGGTTTATAAGAATGGTTAGTGCTTATTTATTTTTAAATTTTAAAAATCTACCTAAAAATGTTTTGGTAAATAAACAAATCTTTAAAACACTAATGCATAAAAATAAATCAATGAAAAACAAACTGAAACATTCATTATTGGTTTACAACATAATTTTTGAATAATCCAGACTTCTCACTGTTGAATACAAAAGAATCTAATAAATAACAGTACCAAGTGGGATACATCAAGATTAAATTCAATCTGTCCAGTTAATGAAAAATAATCAAATAAATAGGAAACTAAATAAAAAATAAATAAATAAAAATGTTAGTTATTTGCATAAAGAGAAATTACAAAAACATAACCCAATCAATCTTCAAAAAAGAAAAAAAAAATCAGTTTTGCTTATGATATTTCAAAGTAAGTAATAACAATTCTTCATAATTTAATAAAAATAGTTTTCAAAATGTAATTAAAAAAATCTAGGAAATTATAAAATATTTCAAAAGCAACAAATTAACCATGAACTATTAGCCAAGATAATTCATGCCATGCTCTGAAAGTGAACTCTAAAAAAAAAAAATCATGCAAATCTGCTGTAAATGGACACACACAGATACACACAAAGGAAAAAAAAATAATTCTCATAAAATCCAGAGAGAAATGCAACATCCTTTACTTGCTGCAGTTTCCATTCTGAATTCTAAAATATATTTAACCAAATTAAGTTATTAGTAACATTTTAAAATTAATAACTTTTAGCTGAGATGCATAAAAACATTTGTTAGGAGTAAGTAGTTATTTCAACAATTTATTTTATTCCAAAACTAGTATCCCAAATTTTTTAAGTATTTTAAGATTAAGAGTGTTTTGATTGTCATTTTTTGTATGACACTTTGAGCTTATGGTTGGCTTTTGTCTTAGACTTTTCAGAGAAAACTATTTCAGGCCAACAAGCATGGTGCTTCTCCCTGCCTTCCCACCACACATATGACTAAAAGTAACAATAATGAGGAATCACTCTGGAAGAAAAAAAATGCCCAAACTGTAATAAAGTCAAATACAAAATCAAAACATTAAGCATTCTGATATATTCAGTTTAAAAAAAAAAAACGGAAAGAGAGAAAAATCTTTCAAAATAATTGTTTTGAATTATTTTATTACTCTTTTTAGTTATTTCAAATATGTAAATTTCAACCTGCACATAACAAAATGGATGTCTATTAGTATCCAAAACAAAAGTCAGGATAATGAGACAAAGTGGAAAAGCACTAAATCACAAGTTTTTCTGAAAGAATGTCTATTATGTTTGGCTTCTTCAGGTTATAATGAAAAACAAGACTATATATATAGAAAAGGTGTTGGAATCAGAGGATAAGAAGTAGTCATAAATGAAATTACATTCAAATACCAGAAAGTGCCAGTTTGCTTATATATATATATATATAGCAAGAGAGAGAGATAGAGAGAGGAGGAGGAGGAGGAGAGATTTGTTTTTCTTTCTTTGTGGCTTTTGCTAGTTTGTGAGGCTTGCTGTTTATCCCTGATATTATGGGGGTGCATTGAGGTGACTCGTTTGTTTGTTTATAAAAAAATGGTTAAAATTATATTGAAAAAAGTCCTGAACTAATATTCATTCTTAACCCATAAACTTTCCAAGGAACACTGAGTTGCACACAAAGTGCAGTTTCATTAGCAATTAGGTTTTACAGGGAGAAATTACCAGTTCAACTGGCTTGAATTCAAACTTGTTCTTATCCTAGACTGGTTACTAACCAAGGCTTGTTAATTTACCTAAACCTGAGGAGAGAAAAGATGGATTCATGCCTTTCCCATAGACATTAGTGCAAAGTAAACAAACTCAGTTAAAATATGAACTCAACTTGCAGATTTTATTTTTCTTGCCAATAACCATATTACTCTTCACAAAATAACTGCTGATGTTGATCTATATGTAGATAACCATTTTTATTTTTGATGGGTACTATGCTAATAGGTATAATAAAACTGAACAACTGACTGATCAAGACTTATTAATAATAACAAGCTACTAATTTCAGAATGGTCAATATTAAAAAGTCTTGGTTAGTAACAATGAAATCTAATGGCAAGAGATAGCATTTATATATCTCAAAAGTGAATTTTATTTTCATTTTAGTAAACACAATTGACAAAGTTAAACCGACATGCTGCAATAAACAGTGTGTCAAAAAGACAGTTTTTCTCTTGACGCTGCTATTATTTGCATGAATTTCACTCCTATGGCAATGCTTATTGTTTTAAAAAGTGATAATTAGAATTTTAAAATGAAAATGAGTAAACATACAAAAGTGAATTTATACAATTTTTTTTATTCTTTGAGAATTTACAACAAAATATTGAACACTATTAGAATGCTGATGTGCATTGTGGTACAATGGATATCGGCTCAAAATGAAAACTTGGAAAGTCGAGTTTGAATTCCAGTTGACTTTGATACAATCACATGTACAAATACTGTTGGGAAAGGTATGAATCCATCTCTTTCCTCCAGTTATGGGTCAAATAACAGGACAGATTGACTTCTATAGCCTTGGATGCCAATCAGTCTTCCACAGAAAGTAATGGCAACCTACTGTGGGAAAATCTTCTGCCTAGTCAGTCATGCCTTTTTTGAGACATGATTGCCCAAGCGTGTATCACATATTGCACTTAACTGATTGACTGACATCAACTGAAACAAATTTGATTGATGAAGTGCTTTGATTTTCTTTTTTTATCCTCAAGGAGTTATAATCATATTTTGCATTTCAAATGACTGAAAAATATTGTATTGTTGAACAAAACCTAACAGGAATTAGGAAGTGACACCATGGATTTGTGTTATGTTTGTATATTGCAATTTGCTTAGAGATGACAGGTTAACCTTCCTGAGAAACAGTGTCATTAGAATTTTTTTTTCTGACAACACTGTTTCATCAGCAAAACATGAAATTGAAGTTTTTAAAATTGTCTAATATTGAGTCTATATTAGATCATCATTTATCTTTATATATATATATATATATATATATATATATATATAAAGTTTTTCCAACATCTTAGCATTTTTCTGTTTTGTAGGAGTTAAGGAATACAAAAATTGCCCCTAAATTTTATTGTCCTGTGCACTTTTGGCTTCTTCTATAGCCATTATCAAGGCTATTTTTTTCCTTGGTGTAGCCATTTTCCCCAAGTGCTGATCATTATATAGTAATTCAGTTCTTTGTGATTTTGAAGAGGAGTGTTTGTTTTCAGCAGTAACATGCCCTGCTTGGCTGAAATTGGTGTGAGCATCATTTCTATTTTTAGAAAGCCTACAAAACACTATCTTCCCTTACTAAACAATGTAAGGCTAATGACAGAAAAATATTTGATACATGAGGCCTCTTAAATAGTGAGACGTCTACAATAATGTGATTTAAAAAGAAATTAAAAAATATATGGATATTTTCTAAAATAAAATGAGCACAACAGAACTAACAACTAGTGAACGCTATCTCAACCACCTCAACAGTACATTAGAACTCAACCAATGACACATCATTATTAAAAAAAAAAAACTCTGCAACTTAGACAATGTAAAGATTGCACTACCCAACACTAAGTGTAATTTCCTAAAGTTGTCTCACCAACGACTAAGTCGAATTTTTGAATAACAGCTTGAATTTTCACCTTCAACCTAGATATGACACTCTACAAAAGAAAGTTAAAATTGAAATACTCTACCAATTAATCCAACAGCTCACAGAGAAATTAATTAAGGTGCATCCAAATCTGAAAGATCTAAAAGCCAAAGGTTTGAAAAAACCGTCCTCCACACAGCCAACACAATAATGTGCTCACAAACTCAGCTCAATTGCAAGAGTTGCACAACAACCCCAATATCATCAGATATGCTGATTAAAGCCAATAATTATATTGTTCTTAACCATCATAACCTTAAATTACAATCTATCATAGATACAATAAAACTCACTAAAAGAAAAACACCCACAGAAATTTTAAAAAAAAGTATGTTATATACTAAATACCTACACTTATATTCTCCATTCACACCCAACAAAATTACAGAATCACATCAATTAGTGACTTCCTCCATATTTTAAAAGCAAAAAAAGGTAATACTATAGCTTTGCTGTACATTAAAAAACTTTTTACCACTGTACCAGTTGAAGAAACACTCAATATAATTAGTGACTGTGTCTACAAACACCCATCAATATGTCCTCCAATAATCTAACCAGCTACTTTTGGAAGCTACTCCTTGCTTGTATCACAAAAGCTCCAATTTTATGATCATAATAACATCTATATCCAAACTAATGGTGTCAGTATGGCAAACCCATTATATCCTGCTTCCATTAATTTTCACATGCCTTATGTTGAAAACAAACAGTTTAAAACAACTGATAAACTGAAATTTACATAAGATATATTGATGACATTTTCATTTTGACAAAAAATAAAAACAAAGTAAAACTACAATGAATTTAAAAAAAAAAAAAAAAAAATCAATGCTAAAATTTACATATGAGCTCATAGTTACTCACAAAATCCCCATCCTCAACAGTGATACAGAACTAAAATTCAATCAATTTACACTTTACCTGTATAGAAAACCAACTATTATGAACTCTTGCCTTCTAAACTAGGATAGCCAATGCCCAAAAAGATATAAAATAGCAATAACAAACTTAACTTCTTAAATAGATATAGCACACCAAAATTCCTCTTCTCAAAAAATATTTCTAAGCAAACTGAAATACACAAAACAAATATTGATTCAACGATAACTTTTTCAACTACATCATTAATAAACAAATAAAATTATTGTTACAAAAAATAAAAAATTAAATTAAAATAGACACCAGTAATAAAAATACAAGAAAACAACAAATTTTGCTACAATCAGGTGCACAATTACTACAAACAGGATGAATTTGCTATAATTAAACACTATATTTCTGCTGTAATCTCAGAAAAACATGTAAAGTTTATCATATACAACAAAAAATGGAAGACTGCAAAGCTTGTTATTAACTAAAATAACCCCATCAAATTTAAACTAATGATGACCAATATAGTGTATCAATTTCAATGCCCAGTGCAAGACTGAGTTTGTCACAAATCAATTATTTATATCGGACACACTATCACCTCCTTGAGTAGACATCTTACATGTCACTTGTTTGATCAAAGTGACATAAAAAAAAAAAAAAGTATTCCATAATTTACAAGAACCCTTAAAGAAAACTCTGGTCAATAACACAAATATTCTTTTTAAATCATAGCTTGCTATTTGAGAGGCATTATGTACCAAATATCTTTTCCCTGCCATTAACCTTACATTGTTTAATAGTGGATATGGCATTTTGAAGGCTTTCTAGAAACAGATATGATGCTCATGCCAATTTCAGTCGAGCAGGGCACAAGACTACTGGAAATGAAAACTCCTTTCCAAAACCACATTGAGCTGAACTACTATGTAATGGTCAACACATGGGAAAATATCTACACAAAGGAGAAAAATACCCTTGATAATAGCTATAGAAGTAGTTGGAAGTGCTAAAGATGATAAAAATTATGGATAATTTTTATATTCCTTAACTTTTACAGAACAGAAAAATGTAGGAAGCTGGAAAATACAATAAAAGGTTAAATCTTCCTTATCAGCTCTATTTAATGAAAGATGCTTGAATGAAAGATTGAAAGAATTGAAATATATATATGTACTGTAATGGGTAAATTGTTGCCACTATATATTTTTGTTAACTACACATTAGGGTCAGTTAGGAACAAGAAAAAAGCACCATGACGCAATTCACTCTACTAGAAATTTGGAAATGGTATGCTGTATTGTTTAATATTCAAGCCGGAAACTCCAATACAAATTTTTCAGAGTGTTTGGGTGTCAATCTGAGAACATTGCAGAGGATTCAGAAAGGGTTAAATGAGTAATGGTGATTATGAAGGTACAGTAGTTCAGATAACTTACTCTGATAAGAAAAGAACTCCCAAATTTGTTGGTGAGGATCTCAGACTTAATACAGAGGCATATATGAAATGCCTTGGGGAAATAGGGCATACTTGGGTCAAGATGGTGCTACTGGAATACTCATGCCTGGCAATTGGTTTGTGTGTGCACACACACACACACACACACACACACACACACATATATATTTTCTAAATATATACTGTTAAATATAAGAGACAATGAATGTCTATTATGTTTAATCAAGAGCCATTCCAAACATCATATTTTGGCTTTAATTTCAGGTCAAAATAAAGACAAAAATTTTCCAACATTTGGATAATTTTTTTTTATTAAGTTGGTTCTAAGCTTTCAGATAACATGTATATAGACAATTTCCTATTTTACAATATAGACAAGAAGTGCCATGTGTTTGAGTTGAAACTTCACAAAGTCCAGTTTCATTTGTAATGGCTTTATTAAAATTTTTAACATAGCTTTTAAAACAATAAAATTTACCGAGAGAGTACACGATAATAGTACTTTCACCAGAGAGACACCTTTTAGTTTTTTTCCCTCCCAGAGCTAAATCAAACTTTGCCAAAATATTTATTTATGTTAATCATTTAGCAGGTGTATTTTGTTTTTTGTACTTATTAAATCAACAATTACACATGTTCCTTTTTAATGATGTTAAAAAAAAAAAAAAGTATCAGTAATGAATTTTTTCTCCATTTTTACTTTGAAGAAATGTTAGCTCTTATTACAAAAGAAACCAACAAATTTGATACTCAAACTAATGTTATGGAAATAGAAAGAAATATCACATGCAGAATCATTACACACAAAAAGTCTAGATTATTTCTGGCATTAAATTCATATGCATGCAGACACACACTAAAGTCAATATATTTCTGAAAATATATGATATGAAAAAGGAATTCCAAATTGGACCAATTCTGAGAAAGTATATTATACACATTTTGTAGACCAAGTTTCCTTTCATATCTAAAAAGGCAAACCTTTCAAAAACAGGATCCAAATACTGATAGATTTATCTATGTTTGTCTTGAATTTTCTTGGCATTTTTCAGCTAAAAAGTTTAAATTATCATTGGCCATGTTCTGCAGTCAGTTTTTTATTAGATGTCTTCGAGATAAAAGATAATTTTATAGTTGAAAGAGGACCTAAAAAAGAATTAAAGATTAATATGTGTATTTTTATGTGCATCGACATTGCTACCAAATGTGACAAGGTCAGTTTAAAGTGGTGCAATAAGTAGTCCACTTTAGCACACCTCAGGCTTAATATGATTAAAAAACAAATTAACATTTTAGAAATTTTGTTGATAAAGCTTAGTGACAAATTTTGTATCTTTTTTTTTTCCATATATATTGTTAATTATAACTGATAATGAATGTCTATTACGTTTAATCATGAGCCATTCTAAGCATCGTATTTTCCAACATTTGGATATTTTTTTTTTTATTATGCTTGTTCTAAGTTTTCGACTCACATGAGCCATCTTCAAAGTGGTTGTAGGGATATTAACAGACATCCACCGTCAAATATGATATTCCCATGTTGACATAAAACATTGCCATGCAACGATAACAGTCGCTGAATAGCAGATGCAAGTTGTAAATTAGTAATGCGGTTCTATGACATCACACCACATGAAAGACAGAAAAGTTAACAACAGAACCATCTGTCTAAATGCAATGTAATGTGTTGCGACTAGATTGAAATGTAATTTTATTGAGTATGGGTTATTTTGATTTAATGTAGATGGCCTCTGATATCTGAAGGTTCTTTTTATTGTGTGCATGTGTGAGCATTGTGTTATCAACTAAAATCTGTCTAACCCAATATCTGAAGGTTTTTTTTACTGTAGGTATGTGTGAGTATTTTTGTGTTATTGACTAAAATTTGTCTAATAATATATACATGGCTATGTTTTTCTAAGAAATGTTGTTTAATAGAACAATGGTCAGAAAGGTGACAGGTAAGTCTATGAGAGAGTGTGGTTATAGTATAGCCAATATATGTAGTGGGTTTATTATTAGTATCAAAGATACAATCTCTGAATTGGCATGTAAATTGATACACTACATTGATTTTCTGTAGAGGATTTAGTTGTATGGTTGTAGGGTTATTAGAGACTACAAGGATCAATTGTTTTAAATTTTTTATAATATATGATGAGCTTAATTAGTTTATTATTATTAATTGGTTTAACATTTCTGACTATTATGTCTTTGAGTGTTGTTTCATCATATTTGTAATTATGCATTTGGTTGCAATAGTATAAGTTAATAGTGTTATGTTTACCTTGATGTACACTATTACCATCAAAATTGCTAGAGGTATATATACATTATTCTTAAGATATATAAGAATAATTACATATTTAAACCTCTCTGCTTGATGCTGCTCAAGGTTTCATGCATATAGCAATCATCAGGCACCAAATTAAGTTTTATAATTACCAGCATTCACTATGCACTATTATATAAGATAAAAAGGTAGTTTTAAGAGATGCTATATTGATGGGTTAAAGGGCTCATTATCAGGAATAGAGTATATGTAAATATAAAAGTAGACAATAAGCAGAATATCCATTAAAAAAAAAAAACAAAAACAAAAAAAAAACTGTTTTAACATTTTTTTAAATGGATATTCTGCTTATTTATATATAATTAAACAGTACATTATAATATATATATATATATATATATATATATATATATATATAAAGCAGATTATCCATTAAAAAGCAATAATGTTAAAACAAACAAAATTCAAAATATGTCTGATAAATGCCAGTTTCGTAAATTTCTGTATAATTCCATAATATACTTTATTCACCTATTGAGAACTTTATTGGCAGAAAATCTGTTCACCTTCATATATGTCAACTTATATAATTTTATGTATATCAACAGGTAGCTATATATCGTTCAACTACAGCAGTGCTTGAATATATTCTTAAGTCTGACATTGAGTGAATCTAGGCAGCTTTCAAGCTTCATCACTAATTCAGTTCTCAAACAAATTTCAAACAGTTTAGAGTTAGATAAAACACCTCTTTAGCTACATTTTGAAACAAAGTTTTGAATCTTGGTTCAGTAGAAAAAAAAATTAAATCAAAATATGTGAAGTCTGAAAAGGGAGACTAACATAAGTGAGTAACTAATGCTTCTAATAATAAATCTTATTCTTTATAACTTTTTCCTGTGGTTTTTAATATTTAAATTCAGATGATATCTCTTATCATTTTTGTCAATCAAACTTTGCTTATTACTTATTTTATCAGAATTAATGATAAATAATCAATATTTTTATTGTTTTTTTAATCAATTGCATATAAATTTTTTTCTTTTTAATATTTTTTAATGTGGTTTTCAGCATTAAATTTATATTAAATTAATAGCAATGCCTGGAAAAATTATGGATTACATAGAAAAATGAGTGCATGAAAAGTAATATTCTTAAGATTATATTAAACCTGGAAAAAAACAGGACAAGTTATTCTAGTGAAGTAAAAAATAGGAAGAAGTGGTGAATTCATACCTTTCTCAAGGGTAAATTGTGTGCAAGTGAATATAATGAACTTAACTGAAATTGGAACTCAGCTCTACCAATTTCTAATTCCAAGTCATTATCCATTAAACCACCTGCACATCCAAGCTTACAGTACCTGGTATTCGCAAGTAGTAATTCATTTAGGTACTGACAAAGCTTGACATATCCTAACTTCAGTGATCTCATGAGAGCCTGTGTTTCATTGAGATATGGCTCTAAGCTGCCTGAACAAAAAAAATAATAAAATAATAATCAAACTATCAAGATCAGATTGACAAATATGTTATTGGGTCATGCCAGAGAGTGCACGTTTATTCTTTAATAAAATTTCTTGAATATTGAAGCTGGTAGTCAAGAATAAATAAATATACTATTTAATAAATAAACAAAGTATATACTCAAATATGAGTATCCACTAAAAATAAAGCTAAAAGTGATAAAAATCTGTTGCATTAATAAAAAAAAGAAAAGAAAAAATGCCATTACTTTCTTAGAAAATATATATAAAAAGATTCTTTTCCAGGTCTTAGCATGAAATTTCACTTAAACCTGAAAAGACAAAATGCATGCGAGAATCTTGATAAAGTATCTAAAAAAATTTTTTAAGAGTAAATTACACATTATCATTATGTTCAATAGCAAATCTAAACTATTTTTTAATATCTTATTTTTTAAAGTATCACATTTATACATTGAAAATATAAAAGAGAAAAGATATATCTTTCAGTTTCAAATAATAAATGGAATGTTTTTATTTCAACCACCCCTTTTATTAAACATTTTTAAAATTTCCTCTTACCACTTAATTTAGGCTAAAAGCTTTTTAGGATAAAGTAAAGTGTTTTGTTACTGAAAATTTGAAAAAGAAAAGAAATCCAGCCACCCCTTTTATTTGAACTACTAGTTGATATTCAAATGTAATCAATATTGACAGCATATCTCAAATCTTTTTTTTTACTGTATATATTGAAGACACAATTTAAAAAAAAAGAAAAAGAAAAAAAAGTTAAAATCTCTTTAATCTCATTTAAGTTGATTTATTAAACTCTAAAGAATAAAAATTGAATAAAGTTTAAGAATTTTAATTAAATTAAATATGCAAATTCTAATTGTATAATTCTACTTCATTTGTAATTTAAAACAAATCAGACAAAAAATGAATTTTAAATATTTTAATTTATGAAAACTAAATATGAAATAATTTCTATGATAAAATTTCCAAGAAAATTATATTTACCTGAACAAATAAAAAACAGCCATACTTAACACTAAATAGCATTTTTAAAAGAATAGTAAGAATAAAACAAATTGATTAAAAAAAAAAAAAAAAAGCATTAAAAATTTTACAACAGTGTTTTCTGAAGAAAATCTAATATCCAATGGCATTTAAGGTCTCAATATTTTACACTTGCTATTGAACATATTGATTAATATGGAACTCATTCATTAAATCAAAAGAACACTTTTTCCTTTTGCTATGACTACCTTGTCACCATATGACCCAGATCACACAAGTAAGAGATGTTCAAATAAAAACCCTTAAGCACCATGCATGGTCTAAAGCAGTGTTTCTCAACCGGTGCACCTGGATGCACTAATGTGCTCTGAAAGGTAGCCAGGTGCGCTCCAAGTTAACAGAAGAGTAACTTATGAATTATTTTTATATTAAGAAAAAAAAAAAAAAAAAATGAAATCTTTATTTTTAAAAAGCTAGAGACAAGCACATGACTTCCATGTCAAAGTTAAATCTTTATCATTTGATGTTTTAAAATTGAATCCTAAATTCTTTAATCTTGAAGGAGAAGATAATTTTACCTTTTGCCTCTCTCAAGAGATTTAAATCAGTCATTATTGGCCTATATATATATATATATATATATATAAAAGAGATTATTCATAAATCCCTTTAAATGAAAACTACCACTAATCTTTATGGGGAATTGTGATATGCAAGGTTGTAGCAATGAACAAAAATAAATGAAAATAAAAGACAAGTGTATTTTAACACAAAAAATAAAAAAAAAACCAAAAAACTTTCCTTTACTGCCCAAGATCAGCAAAGATTAGTTTGGATTTAAATCATGAATTAATTCTGCCTGAGTGTCAGCTGTCACCATGTTGAATTCAAAAGTGCCACACTCAGATTAGGGAACAAGGGAAGTAATTCAATTGTATTTTGAGTTATCATACTTTTATAGGGGATGTTAGCATCCCCTAACAGGAATGCTAAACCAAAAATTCATAATTTCAAATTTCATGACTTATTTTTTCTTATTAAAATTTAAAATGCACTTCCAGAGTTTTAGTTATTCTACAAGTGTACCCTGAAGTAAAAATGGTTGAGAAACACTGGTCTAAAGAAATAAACTGCTAACAAGTCTTTTTTTTTCTTCTCCATAGTTTGGTTTTGTGTAGCAAGTGAAGCAAGGTTTTCAGATATACAAAGATGAAAGAAGAATTAGGATGAGGTGGGAAACTACGCAGAAAAAAAAAAAAAAAGAAAAAAGCCAGGCGATGCAGGAAAAGTGTTAAAAATGGGTTAGCAAGAGGCACATCTGTTAGGTTCTAAACGCAGAGCATATTAGCAACAAGGGATGAATGTTGCAGATTGGGTAACCAGCCACCATGAGATAAAATGGTGGTCATACTCACCTGCATGCACTGGAAGAGAACGAGAGAGCATTAACGGAATTTTGGGCTCCGTCTCATCCACAGCCTCAATTTCATGTTGCCTTCGCTTGTATGTAGGATCAATGGCTGTGGCGATGTTGTAAGTGCAAGATATAGGATTGCTTATCTGACGCTTACTGGGTGTAAAATCTGGGGTTCCGCTACTGGTGAAAGAAACAATAGCACAGCACAAAATGTGAAACACTGTCTGAAAGTGGTTTGGGTTTTATCTTCTTTTTCTTTTATCAATTTTGAAATCGCTATTTCTTAAAAGGGTCTGGGTTTGATTACATAATGGTCATTATTATTAGTGTTTAAATAATATTAGAATTAATATTAGAATTAACATTTACTAGAATTTATTTTAATTAATATAAGCAGCATAATATTTGAGAAGAAGATTTTCTCATAGAAGGATGTCATACAATTATGTAAATTTGTCCACAGCTCAATCATGAAAGAAAACGTTCTGAACAAATATTTTTCAGCAATTTCTTTTTTTAATGCACTTAATTTAACATGTCTATTAATTACACATTATACAGTGAAAATTTCATATCAAACTTCAACTGTGCTAAACTATGGACTTGTGCAAATGTAAATATTACCACTTATAATTTTGAGGAGAGTCATTATTATTCAAAGATTTGTTAAAAAATTATTCAATTCATTCTTTGCAAATGATATTACTATAGAAGTACTTTGGAAATAGGCATTCTTTAATTTTGAAATGAGTCATTCATATTCTGACAGTTGTTCAAGACTATTAAATTTATTCTTAGTATTGCTTCTAATATTTTATTTTGGCAGATTCCTTCTTCAGCTTTGTTGAAAATATACAATTTATCTTTTTATCTATATTATAGAAATGGTGATTACTATACTGCTTGGTTTTCAGATATACAAAGATGAAAGATATACAAAGATGTAATTTCCTATATGATTCACATTGCTGAGAATGAACAAATCATTCTCAGCAATGTGAATCATATAGGAAATGACATTTTTGGGAAAACCATGAAATTAATTTTATAGGAATACTCTCCAATGCCCTGCTGCATAGAAAAAAAAAAGTGTTCTGAAATATGTACAACTGTTTCCATCAATTTTCTAACTGTCAAATAATATTTCCTATCTTTTTTTTTGCTCAGGGTGTTATGAAGATTGTTGAGAATAGTATAATTGCATGGAAAGAAGTTGAATCAAGAAGTAGTTTATCCATAATTTATTTCCTAGTTCACCATTGAAAGAGCTTCCACTCTTTATTTAGAGAGTATATATGTAAATAAAGGTATAGAATAGATTTGCTGAAATACTGTCATCAGCAACAAAAATGGAGCTTAATTATCTGAACTAATCTTGAAATAAACATTTTTTATTTAATAACAAAAGTGATATTAAATAAAAAGTTTTACGTATTTGTTGTTATGCAACAAGAAGTTTTGTACATGCTATTAGAGATCTAGAAACGTCAAGTTTTTAAGCTTGAATCTAGAACCTGAAAACTAAAAAACTTACACAACTTATAATTTATTATGAAAAAATAAAAACAATTTTACAAGGACTTTTACTTTACCATAAATGCTAACAAATCCTTTCACCAAAAGCATTACAACAGATTTAAACTTTATGAAATTTAAGGCAATCCTTATGAAACAAGACTGGCAATGTTATTATGCCAATAGAGAAAGCACAAATACAAGGTTTTGGCAAATTGGCCTAGTAAATGCCAACAGCTATTTCTTTCTGTTTAAAAGACTAATATTTAAATATAAGATTATTTAATTATTTTTATAAGCAAATTAGTGAAATCTCATTTTAAATTTTTGTAACTTTGTTGATGAAAATTTTTGTTTTGCAACTTTAATAACAGTGTTATTAATTGAAAGTGACAACAGAAAATTAAATCAACTAAATTACATAAAATTCTTGATTAAAAGGGCATCAAATGATTTTCTTTAGAAAAAGAGTTACTTGATACATTCTAAAATTACCCATTACAGAAGTATGCAAATTAGCTATTAAGGAAGGATTCTGGATTACTAAAAAGGGAGCCATATTTAAATAAGCAAGTTAAATCCCATATAACCAGCTTGAGGGTTTAAAAATAATTTTGTAGAATTATAACAATCATAAACTGTGCGAACTCATAGTGTTTTTGTTTTTATTCCACTGAACAAGCATTACTTCAACAGTAAGATATTCTGATACCTAGTTACTAAAAAGAAATCTAATTAGTTACTAAGAAGTTTAGCCAAATAAGTAAAATAAAGATGTTCATACAAGCAACTTCTTCACTACTGATTTGTTCTGTTACATAAGCAATTCTAAAATAGTGAAATTCAAAAGATGTCAAAAAATAGTATGTTGGTAAGTAGTCAGAACATATAGTTCCATTTGGTAATGAATGAATGAATGTTGTCTATATCTGAATTTTGACAGAGTTGTAAAAGAGATGTGATATACCAAAGTTTAAGCTTATTACCAATGATAAAGATGTCTTCTTTATTAAGGGAGATTAATCATTCAAATTCTTTTTGAAAATTATGTAAGAGGCACTTCATAATAGAACTTGAACATTTCTCTAGTTTAAATATTGATAACAAAAGATTAACAATGGTTTTAATTTCAAAGACTAATTTAACATGCATATTAAAAAAAATAACATCTCCACGACTTGCACAGTATGAAATTCTATCTTATCATAGTTGGACTGAATTTATTCATACAATGTAATTAATGGTACAGGCTGAGTATCCTTTATCTGAAATTTGAAAGTTTTTCAAGTGCTGATCTGACTTGCCACAAATGGAACATTTCAGAATGCCAAGTTACATAGCCTACGTTGGCATCAGTTTTTTTTTATTAGTGATCATCACAAGAACACCTTTGTTTGCAGATTACTTAACAGGTGTTTCATGCTCAGTAAAGATATTCAAAATGTTAAAAAGTTTTGAATTTATAGATTTTTTATCAGTAGTGATCTTGTATTCTTTTTACATGTACAGAAAGTACAAAACATTTTTATGGGAAATCTTAATTTCACTACTTTAATATCTGTGTGTGCATTATAATGACTAATGTCATTTCCTGTATCTGTACACAAAACAGATTTAATTTTATATTAAAGCTACTTTCAGGTTATATATTATTTATCTAAATGTATAAGCTGTGTTATGAAATGTAAAATACGTTTATGCTTGGATTCCATTTCTAAGCTGCCTCATTTTATAGATGCTATATACAAATTAAGTAGCCTGTATTTCAAAATAAAAAAAAAATCTGTAAACCAAAACACTTCGAATCCCAAGAATTTTAGATAAATTTATTGAGTATGAATGCATTTTCTATAAATAAAAAATAAATACAGAAAAATAATTAAAAGGCTCAAATATATGTATTGTATTTAAAATTTTGTCTTTTAAAAAAAAAAAAAAGGTACAGTGAGGTTCACTCTTATTTCATGGAGAAAGGTGGGGAAGATAACAGTGCTAGATGAACAGGTTAAGATCATCATGATATGGAAAAGGAGTCAGTTCCACAGAGCAGGATTCGTGGGAAGAAACTGCTCGAGTGGAACTTAATTCTTACCAAAGAAATACTGAGGGAATGTGGGTGGAATGCTACAATGTGAATGGCATGGCAGGTCCTAGCCATGAAGGCTTAAACTGGAGGAACCAAGGAATGCAGTTCATCTGAGCATTTTTCATGGAAGTAGCAATAGTGCTTGCCACATCTTGTCCGTAAGAGAGGGGTGGCAGGGTGAAAAATAATTTGTCACCAACAAGGACTTGGAGATGCTTTTAAACTATCAAGACTGGAAAGTGAGGTCTATTCTGATCTATTTACTGAAAATTGAAATTTTAAAGGCAATATCAGAAAGTTCCCAGATATAAAGTGATGTGTTTGGAAATACATGTTCAACTAATGCTCATTGGTACCCAGCTTACAGAGTCATTCTGCTAATAGTCATTGTACAATCTACACTTATTAAGTTTTCTTTGAGAATTTCTATTTATTAATATATGATGTGTTATTGTGAAGTTCTTGGATTGAAAGTGATGTCATTATAGCTTCCGAGTCAGTTTGTTAATAGGCTTTATACCATCTACTTGTGTTGACTTAATTTTTTTCTGAGAATGCTTTATGAATGATATATGAAAGGATGCTGAAATGTTCTGAATGCAAAATGATTGTATCATTCAGCAAAAATGCATTTGGTGTTAATGCTCATTGGTGCCAAGACTACTGAGTTAGTCTGCCAATAGATTTTGTGTAATCTATTCTTGTTAAATTTTCTTTGTAAATTGTTTTGGCCTTTAATATATAAGGATCACTGGAAAGTTCTTGGGTTGTAAGTGACATGATTGTAGATACTACTAATTGGTACCAAGCCTAACGAGTCAGTCTGCCAATAGGCTTCCTATTATTTAGTTGTGCTCAATTATTACATGAAATTTTATAGTGTTGTATCAGAATAGCTCTAAAATCTCTATGATGACTGAAAAATTCAAAGTTTGCATGTATCATAACACATCTGCTATAAAGGCCTTTGAAATGCCTTGGATTTTTTTAAAACATTCTTTCAGCTGTACTCAGGGTTTTAATGATAAGGATGAGCAATCATGATAATCTCCAATGTAAAAAAAAAAAAATTGTGAGTTCATCCATGAGAATAGTTAATTTAAATAATATATGAAATATATTATTTACTACAGTAATAGCAGACTTGTCTAAAGCCTAACCCAGCAACTTTCCAATACTACATTAGGCAATTTTTGACCTTCGTGTCCCAAAGAAAAAAGACAAATGACAAAAGCAGTTTTTCCATTGACACCATTATTATTTTAACTATCTTCTTGCCTCAGCAATATTTATTGTTTTAAAAAGTGATCAAAATTGTAATAATACCTAACCATATGATGAAAGTCAATTTATGTTTTTTCTTGTTCCTGACAATTTACAACAAAAATATTAAACACTATTTATTAGATCATTCATTTACAAGAATAATTTTATATTTACATACTAAAAATACAGTTGCATTAAAATTAAGGCAATGCAGTATTCATCATTTAACAATTTATAAAGAAATAAATATAAAAATGTTTTATTAAAAAATTTATAACTATCTACTAAATTATTAAAATATGTGAACCATATATGAGAAATACTTATTTACCATTTTATAAAGTTGAGTTGATCAATTGTCCAATGTTGCCAACTATTCCAATAAATATAGTGTAAATAGGTTTTATTAAAATTCTAATTGTCACCTTTTAAAACAATAAACATTGCCAAAAAGTGAAAGTAGTTAAAATAATAGCGGTGTCAAAGGAAACAACCATCGTTTTGACATTGTAATTTTTTTTTTTGCAGGCATGAAGGTTCAAGATTATATAAAATCCAAGTAATATAATTTTATTCATTTTCTCATGGTTTATAGCATGAGGGTTGCTCCAAAAGTAATGCCTTATTTTATCATATTGATCTAGGGTATCAGAGACGGTTGGTTGTTTGGCAGTAAAGATATGACCTTCCTGTTATCAAAAAAATATATTTTTTGCTTTCTTGGAGATAGAATGTGTCAAGTAATCTGGCAAAATATTATCTGATAAAGTAGTATCATTGAATTACTCTACAAGAGAAATTTATTAATTGATGCTTGCTCTTATGGAGACCAAACAGTGAATCTAAGCAGAGCTAGGCAGTGGACAATGTGTCTTTAGCCATAACAGCAGTAATGTGTTTAAGAAGTTATATACCAGGATTTTGTTCATCACTGGTGAAAATTCATAGTTGTGATGACTGTGGAAAAATAGCATTTGAGACTCTTTAAGGTCCTTATTCAAAGCAAACAAATTGACTAAGGCTAATAATTTTTAAAAGAGCATTTATAAAATTTAAAGAAAATTTTTTTCTTTACTATGTTCAAGATACATTGGGTTTAACCTTAGATGAATTAAACATATTTAATTATATTCAAACTTTAGAACTAAATGCTAAGAGGGCTATTTTATATAAAATGTTACATTAAATATTTTATATTAAATATTGTAATACTAAGAAATAATAATTTAAGCTTTTTTCCTTAAAGAGTTAAGAGGACTATATTTTTTTTTTATTTAACATTGTTATTAGCATAATCATAAAGTTATAAAATAAATTTCTGAATCAACTGCATTTGAGATATGTAAAATTAAATAAGTTTTCAACCTGACTCACTTTCAAAAATTTAACCAAAAATATTTTTGGGGGAATGATTTCTTGGCCAGGCTGAGAACTTTTCAACACCCTTTCATAATGTGAATTTTGACTCAGACTCTTTAAGCCTAAATGAAAATGTCCTCAACTGAAATTCAAAGCAAACAAATTGACTAAAAGTTAATTTTTGAAAGTGCATCTAAAAGATTTAAAGAAAATAAGTTTCCTCTTTAAAATATTTAAAAGACACACTGGGTTTAACCTTTGATGAATAAAAACTATTTGATTAAATTCAATTTCTAAATCTTTATAACAACTGACAGACCAAATTAAATACTAATCAAGGATAAAAACTGACGGCAATTTAAAGAGTGTGTGTATTATATAAATAAGTTAGTACACATCATGGTTAGTCTTACATACCTAAGAGATGATGGCTCGTCATCACTGTGGTAACTCCCCGGTGGGGATGGAGACGGTAGCCTCAGATCCCCACTCACTCTAGAACTTCGGTCGGATGAAATGATTTCCTGACCCATAATGTCAGCCTCCCATTCTTGCAATTGGGAATTCCTTGAGTGCCCACTTTGAGGACTAGATTCCACTGGACATTCTGTTAGCCATCTTGAGACTTCTTCAGCTTCTGTCTCATTAAGATGGTCTTTCGTTTGTGACAGATGAGAATGGCTGCTCCCAGAAGTGGGATTATTTAAGTGTCTGCCAGGACTACCAAAGCTGTTATCTGTCACACGAGTAACATGAGAATGAGGAGTGTAAGGACTATTAGAGGTTTTCACCTGAGTAGCAAAATGAGGGCCAGACGTGCGTACAAGCTTGATTGGCCCCGGAAGAGAAGTCTTTCGGAAATGTGAAGCATTATGTTTTTCTGAGTCCTGTAGCTGAGCAGAGTTGATGGGGACTGAATGTGAGTCTGTATCTTCTCTCTTTTGTCCAGGGACAGAATTTATTAAATGGAGTTCTGGATCCTTGGAGAGGTTTGCAGGAGGTTTAATAAAATAGGGCTCAAAATCAATTATAGGATTAGGCTTATGTTCATGGTCCCTCCAATGTGTAATTGAATGTGATGTATAATGTTGATCCCTTTGACGGCTGGAAGGGACAGAATTGGATACTTGGTCTCTTCTTCGGCCAGAAGGAGCAGAAATTGGTTCTTGATGACTCCACCGGTTAGTAGGGACACAAACATGATAATCATTTCTCTTTCGTCCTGAGGGAGGAATGCTGCTATGTGATTCCACATTTCTCAATTGACCGGTGGTATTTGAATGTGTGATACAATGAGATCGTGTATCCCTATGGGGTCCAGAGCAGACTAAATGATGTTCTTGCTCTCTTGACCAACCTACAGAAAGAGAATGTAGTTCAGGGATTCTTGTTTGAACAGAGACTGAATGTTGTTCCAGATCTCTTGGTCTACCAGAAGAGAGAGAATAGGATTCTTTGTCTCTAGAATGACCAGTATGGACTGAGCGTCCTTCTTGATCTCTTGACCAGCAATCGGAAAATTGTTCTTGTTCCCTAGAATGACCTGAAGAAATAGATGATTCTTGATCCCTTAATTGACCAGAAGAGAATGGATGTTGTTCCTGGTTCCTTGAGTGACCAGAGGAGACAGAAGGGATTTCCTGATCTCTTAGCCGATGAGAACCTGAATGCATCTCATTCATCAACTGACCAGAATGAACTGAATGTGAATCTTCATTTTGATAATGATCAGGAGAGTGTGAATGAGGTTCCTGGTCTCTTGAATGACTAAATGATAGAGAATGAATTTTGTAGTCTTTTGACTGAACAGGAGAGGCTGCTGGCAATTCTTTGAGGTCTTTTGATTGACAATAAGGAACTGAATGTGGTTCCTTGTCTGCTGATTGACCAGAACATTTTTCATGTTCTTTTGGAAAACTGGAAGGAATAGTATTGGTTTCTTTGTCTTTGAACTGATCACAATGGGCAGAAGACAATTCGGTGTCTTTTGAGTGACCAGAAGAAACGAAATGTGATTCATGATCCCTTGGCTGACCAGAAGGGATGGAGTGTCGATCTTGGCCTCTTAAGTGGCTAGAAGACACTGAACGTGCTTCATGAGCTCTTGACCGGGCAGACGGGACTGAATGTCGCTTTTGGTCTCTTGAGTGTCCAGGAGAGACTGAACATTGTTCTTGATCCCTCAACTGATCAGAAGGGATAGAATGAATTTCTTGGTCCTTTGACCAGCTGGAAGATGTAGGAGTGACCAAATGTGAATGATTATGTGGGGTAATAGCACTACCATACTGTGCTCGGTTGGGAGGTCCAGTATCAGATGATGGGGATGACTGTCTGGTTTGTGTCTCAGCCATGCTTCGAGGACGAATTCTATCACCACTCATCTGCAATTAGCCAGAAGCCACTCAATAATAGAAATACTTTTAATAATGACATTCAATGGGTTTAGTAACACAGCTAGACTAGAATCTAAGCCCTGGGAGATTAGTATTCAATCAGTCAAAAAGAAAAAAAAAATGAAATCTGTAATGCTGTAAATGCAAGAAAGAGATGCAGTAAAAGAAAAAAAAAGATGTTCATCCATGATAACCTTTAAAAATATCAGCAGCAAGCTTTGAAAAAGATAAAAAAAATTCTAGTTAAGTATCTGTAAAAATCTTTGTCCAAATTTCCCTAGATGGACTGAAACTCACCCCCACCACCACCACCACATCCTGATTATTTTTATTTTGTTAAAAAAAAAATAAAAAAATAAAATAAAATAAAATTGCACATTAAATTAAAAAAAAAGAAAAGAAAAAGATGCTTTATGAAGGCTACAGCAAAAAATATCTTGAATTTTATTATCATTAGATGAAATACTGTTAACCATTATTAATTTTATTACATAATTATTTATCTTGTAATATACAACACAATGTAACTTTATATTTCATACAACCTGATCTACCCTTTCTTATAATTAAATAATTAAATATTCTGATATGATAGCAGTATGCGAATCTCATTAGTAGATAGGGGAGATCAGGCTGCTCATACATTACTTCTTATATGCAATAATAGTTATTTGTGAAAAGAAAAATCTTACATTATTCATGTGGGAAATATAACTAATGCAATTGCAAAATTAATTATAGACAAGTTTTATGATATGGGTAAATAAATCATTAATAATGGCTGAATATAGAAAGATTTTTTTTTTTTTTAAACCAGTAATTTTTTTTAATGCAACAAGAAATTTGTTGCTGGCATTTCTTAGAACTGCAAATTGAAAACTGGATGAAAATAATAAAAAAAACAAATACTGAACACCATTATGTTTATTTGCCATTATGAAAGTTATTGGAAAGTTTAAAAACTAACTTTTTATGGATTTTGATCCATATTCAAAAAAGAAAAAGAAAAAAAGAAGAAAACTTGATATTCGTGTTCTGACATTGAAAGAAGAAAAATATTAATACAATATTTGAGTGATACAGTTTGAAACTATTGTGGTTGTTATCAATCTGATATGAGTGAAAATCAATGTGAAACATGCTATGAAGACTATATCTTTAAACTCATTTTTGTTTATATCAATATAGATACATATGCAGTACACTTTTTAAAAAATATTGTCCAGATTACAAGTTTGTATATAGCAATCAACTGTTTTGACATGAAAGTTTGTTTTATAATTTCATTTTATTTTTAATAATGGATCCATAACATGACAGTGTTTTACAAATTGCCAAATATTGATACAAAAGAACAATTAGAAAATGTTTATTTCTGTGAATAGTGACGCTATTGGTGTTTTTAGTGATACTACAAACAGAAGGAAGTTTGAAAATGTCAAGCTGTTTCAGATTAATAACATGACAAAGGAAGCAAAGTATCTAAGTATATTATTTAAAATAGTATCCAAAAGAAAGTTCAACAAATTTTCAAAATACTTTAATATCATTTTCTACAAGTTTTTAGAATGTGAATATAAAATGTTGCTTCAACAACTTCTAAAATACTCATCATAAAATAATCATATCACATGATTATAAAACCAAACATGATTTTTTTACTCAGGTTTTATGATGATGATATTTAATAGTTTAAAAACAACAAATACTGATTTTATGCTCTTCCTAAACTTTTGTTAACAAGCTTTAAATAAATTTTAGTTAATTAAGTGTCCAGTGTTTCAACAGTGGAACATATCTCCAGACATTTTCTTTTTATTAGAAATAAGCATTATTATATTTTAACACAATGTGTAATATATTTTAGTCTTTTTCCATGCATGTTATCAATTAAATAAAATGAATGCTTGTCAGTTCCAATCCATATAAAAATGTATGCAAAAACTAAATTTATATACAAATTATACAGATGCATGCTGGGATTTCTTCCTAGATAGGCCACTTTTCAGTCTCAACTGTTCTTTCTTATCTTGAAGTCAGAATGTTGTGATTATTTTCTGTATTCCTTTTATGTGTTAACATTATTCTAAATTTGTGAACTTTGTTGTATCATTACTGTTACTTTGCTTACTTTTGTCTTGCATATCTTGTTTGCTTAGTATGATATTTTCCCCTGTTTTTTTTTTTTTGTTATTGTTTATTGAAAACTTTGTCAATTCTGTCTGCTGGAAATTTCTGACAATTACATTCAACAATTGCTATTTACTCTACAATACTTTTCTAGAAAAATAAAATATATCCTATATGTTCCACTAGTAGAACAAATACAGAAAATAAAAATGTAATTTTTTAACCTAAGTTTTTCAAAAAATATCTGTGTACAATACAGAAAGTAATTGAAAACATCTATAAAATTTTATTAGTTAATGATTTTATTATTTAAATGTCAAAATTATAATTTTTAAAGAAATAAAATAAACACTATTTCATAGGATTCCTATAAACAAATGAAGATGTTAATGAAAAAATTTAATAGAGGGCAATGATAGTTAAGAAAAAGAAATGCTATAATTTCCAATGCCTTTGTAAAACAAAGAATATTGATTGATTTAAGGAATAAAATAAAATGACAAAATATAAAAAATAAACTTTAAATGTGTTTTCTAAACAAAAGACTGACATTTGAGAACTTAAACATTAACAAATGCAAAATATAAAAACAAAACTATGCAGGAAAATAGATTTATTTTTGGTTTGTAATATGAGAGAAGTTATTAAGCGGATAAAGATAACTCTGAGTAAGTAATCAATAACCAATTCGCTGTTGTATAAAATAAATCAAAACATTGATTTTCTGACTTTTACAAAATTATTTTCACCCGCCATTTTGGAAAATGTCTGATGCAAATATGTACTTTTATATATTTGTAAATGGGTGAATATATATGTATGTATCTCATTTTTATATTTTTATTGTATTACATAAGCAGACATGAATTATATATTAATAAAAAAAAAAGAATAAAATCTCCAACATTACTAAACATGTCTTCAAAACTTAATGACTACAGTTTTTCTTGTGTGTGTGTGTGTGTGTGTATATATATATATATATATACACATACACCAAGAATCTTTTAATCTAATATTATTATTCTATTTTTAAACAGGGAAACCAGTTTAATGCCAAGTGTACTTTACCATTGAACCACAGGAAGTTACTGTAGCAAAGCAAAGCACAATCCCTGTAGAGAGGCACATCTTCTTTAATAAGGTTATCAATGCTTAGGATGGTAGGCATTCATTTTGCTATCAAAAAAACAAAAGTTGTCTATTCAAACATGTATACCCACTAATTATGTTATTTATGGTAATACGAAATTAAAAAGAAAAAAATGTGCCTACCAATAATGTTCAGTAAAACATAAAAATAAATACCATTTCAGTGACCTGATTTATAAGAGGAATACAAACCAGGGCAATATTTAGAGAAGGGATTGATAAAATACATCATTTCAATATAGACTGTTCAAAACTATTCTTACAAAGAGTCTAGTTCTGAAATTTAGTTAGTGAAAGAACAAGGAACTGAATTTGAAATTTTTTAGCTGAGAATTTTATTATATAAAAACATGCCTACTATTCTACCTTCACAAGAAATACAATAACTACAAATTTTTCAAGTGGGTAGGAGTATTTTTACCAAGTAGATAAATGTACATCTAAGAAGAACTCACTTTAAGAAAGACATGAAAAAGATCTGGTATTAGAAAATATTAAATTTCATTCTAAAGTTGTGGCAGTATTTATGTTTTATGCTTAAATAAGAGAGAAATAGTTATACAAAGCTAACATCATTTTCAATGCAAGTATTTAGTGATGAAGAACAAGAGACAACCAACCTAAGTCATAGATGATTTAGATAGATGCAATCAGTTTGAAGAGTTATTTTGCCTTTATGGAAAAGCAAACTAAACCAGAAAAAAGCCAGAAATTCTTTTTACTTCAGTCACACTACAATGCCAATCACTACTCCATGGAAAGACAACACAAGAGATATTTATTAAGTTTAATTTTGTCTGGCACAAGGCTTTAAGTGTAGAGCAACAAATGACAAACAAGCTGAAGTACTAATAGTTTACCAATCATTGTTCTTTGGAAGCTATCTTAAAATGGTCTGGCACATGGCCTCAAGTGCAGAACGATCAGTGATGATCAAATACAATACAGTAATTAGATTTGTCGGATTAGCTTGTTAACAACTTCAACTTGGAAAGTCACTATAACAGATCTTTATTAAACTTAACATTGTCTGGTACATCAAAAATGGAGTATTGCTGCTATATCTGGGCTGGATGTGCCCAGTTCTTACTTGTGTGTCTTAATAGAGTTTAAAACCATGGACATGACCTTGTCCACTCTACATCTCCCTTCTCACAGATGAAATGTTATGAGCCTCTTACTACTCTATTGCAATTTCCAGGGCATGTACTTTGACAAACTACATTTTTTGGTCTATTTCTTTGCTATGTACAAAAGGATGAATACAATACAACACACTTACCCTCTTTCTTGAGTGGCTTTTAGGCTTTGTGTGGTGTGAACATTAGTATTAAAATAAGACCTTAAGTATGAAGCAACCAGTAACAAATTGATTCCAGTAGTGACACGCTGTTAAACTAGCTTAATCACTGTTCCTTGGGTAAGCATCTTTAACTTAATCTAGCACAAGGCCTAAAGTCAGGAATGACAATTGAGAATTAAACTATAGTAGTAATGGTCTGTAAGATTAATTTAATAACCACTGTTCCATGACAAGGTAACCTTAATATTTTCAAGGTCTAGACTAGTATAAGTGGGGTGGGCCTAATATGGAATTAATTCACTACAGTAGTAAAAGACTTACAAAGAAAAGTGTGCTGAATTATATTCTATATAGCACTGAATGCATGACAACTTGAGGCAACAGAAATGTGGTTCTAGAGAACACTGAAAATCAATGGTGGATCTACTATTAAACTAATGAAGCTTAAGCTTTAGAGCCCCTATCCCAGAGGTAACCGTGAAGCAATGTTCTAATGAGTGAATTTTTCAACAAAATTAATGTTTTTAGTGATAAAATCGTAATCCAATAGGTTGAACCTGCTAATGTCAGCCATAGAATACATTCTAATGCCCATTCAAATTCTCATGTAATTGGTCTAATTTAAAACATTTTCTTGGGTCTTGCAACATTCAAACTCCTAGCTGTATGGGTTCAATAAACTTACCAGAATCTATTCATAGCCTACATTTTGGCAGTTGGATTCTCAACTCTATTGTTACTGGGTATGAAAGTGCCCCTATATCTGTTCAAGCTTCAGGGACCCAAAAATGTAGGTCCACCACTGCCATGTGGGCAACAAGTTTCGAATATTTTCCATGCACATCACTACTACCATGCATCAACCACATAACTGTAGTAATATCCACTGTTTCACCTCCATAAACATTCAGCAAGTGTTAATGTGTTGAGAATTCAATGTATAGAAGAATTCAGCAATATGCTTCTGCTTTGTATGCACTTTCATATCATATAATTTTGCCAGGCCTACAACTTAACATAGGAATAAAAATCATTAATTTTTGATGTGGAGGTTTATCCTCTACTGCCATGCCACCAATATCTGCTTCTGATATCAGAGAACAGAATAATAAAATAGGAGGAGGAAGTACTTTCAGAACAACTTTTGTATATAGTATATATAAAATATAAGATTTTTATGCCAAAATGTACAAAACCCCTAAAGAGGGATAAGCAGTAAATTTTTCCAGTAGTTTAGTGAACAGAATCAACACAATCCTTATGAAATGATGTGTAAGCTTATCACCTACATTCAATTTTATACAATGCAAGTAACAAATTAGAAAGCTGGTAACTTGTTTTTCCTTAATGATACAGAATAAAACACTTGTACAAAAGGCAGGTGAAAGACTGAATGAGCAAAACATGTCCAGAAAAACAGATTTTTTGCCAGTTGATAAAAGGCATTTATATGTGTGAAATTTTACTAAAGCCTCACAGGCTTATTTTGATTATTATTTACTTTCATATGGATGTGTGAGTGATGCAATTGATAATGGCTTGGAATGAGAAATCAACAAGCCAAGTGTGAATACCAGCTGTGTTTTGTTACATTTACTTTCATGCAAAACCCCTTGAATAAGATATCAATCTCTTTTCTCTATGAATTAAATAATAGAGTGAACTGGGCTTTCTAGCCTTGACTGGAAACCAGTCTAGGAGAAGGACAATCCTGAATTCAAAATTGTATACAGGCTTGGCATAGCATATTATACAGCCATTGACAAGATCCCGAAGCTCACAATGACTATAATCTTGATTGTGGCCAATCTACAACTCTGTTAATGTATTAAATTTATTTTAGTTGTTTTTTATTATTAATCATTATTTCAGTATTTTCTCAAAGGCTAATAATGACACTGATTGTTTCCTTTTATTTCTATTAGATGTTGGTTATCATCATGTGCATGTGGGGAAGGAGTTAACCTAAAGTGAGCAGCATGGAAAATAGAACTAACCAAGAGAATTCAAATTTTGGTTGAAGATGCTTATTCTCACTTTATACTAAAAACATTGGTAAAAAATATAAATCTGCTTTCTGCTCCTCGCACTGTCAATCAAGACAGAGACCAAAAAGAAATTATATATAATCTGTTGCCTGATGACGAAAATGGAATTTTAATATAATCACTTTCCTTGTTAATATAGTTAACCTAAAATTTCTATAATTAATCATTATACACTCAAAATTTGAGGTTAAAATTCAGCTACAGACAGTGATTTACCCACTCTCTCTCTCTCTCTCTCTATATATATATATATATATAGATATATATACACACACACACACTAGACCCTCTTGTCTTCAATGTATGAGTTTAGCAACTCAGTACTATCTACATATATGATTTGATTAAGTGGTGAAGGCTTGTGTAGAACCAACCACACTTTTTGGTTTTGGAAGAGCCAATTACAAAGAACTGGTACATAGTGTGACACAAGGTCCCAAAATGGCCCTTTTTTAGGTTTTGAACACTCATAAGCAGGCTGCTACCCAAAGCTATAGAACCCAGTCTGCTCTGCTATTCAGATGAATTCATACCTTTCTCAAAGGTATTTGCAAGTAAGTGAATGTAATAGATTCGACTGGAATTCAAACTCAGCTCTCAGATTCTTTAATCTGAGCTGCTATCCATTATTCCACCATGCCCCCTCCTCCCTTCCTCTCTCTCTCTCTATATATATATATATACACACACACACGACTAAAAGAAACAATAGGAAAACTGCATTTAGTTTTAGCCAACTCGTTTCATCCATTGACAGACTTTATCAATGCAAAAATGAGGATGGCAGAGTTAGAGTAATCTTCTGATTGCAACTCACTAATGTAGACTAACTACTTTTCTCCATCTTGAACAAATTTTAGTAATTATGGTGAAGTTAATGACAGCAGGCTAGTGGATTGAAGTTTCTGATCACTGTTTGCATCAGACTGTTTAGTCAGCACTACTGCTTTTGGCAGGGGGATGAGTTCTCAAGCAGAACCCATGGTTGGCAATACATAGTATAGGTTGGAATGTTACTGCGAGACATTTGGATAATGCCTCTAGTGTACTGCTTCTGCTTTCCATGGGATCAAACCAGGGAGTGCTTCTGTTGGTATATGACAACCGTTCTAGCTATATAAACAAACACAGTCAACAAAGAGAATGAATTCAAAAGTTAGTAGCCATAACTGAAACATCAAGGCTGGCGGGTTACCAGCAAGCATTGGTCCAGAGACATGGCAGTTGCATGTTTCGAACTACTGAACTTAGATGAATCTCCTTTGTGCCTTTGTCAAATATGATGTACAGCTGATGGAGATTATATCTATATGAATGTATGAACCATAAAGTGGCTAGAATGTTAGAATCATTAGTCATATGCTCAAACCCTACCATTGTTAATATTGACTTAGGGAGACAATCCCAGCATACATTACCATTGGGAAGTGTCTGAAAAACCTACCACTGAATGATCATACCCTGTGAGTAAAACTGAATAGATGAGACTGTTCCTAGCTGAGGGTTTGAACATACTGACCTGTTCATACCAGGTTAGGTGCACTTTCCCAGAAAATGTAACTAAGATCTGCTCAGTATAGTTGCAGTATAAACCACAAGTTCACTCATTGGGTATTGACCAAACACAAAATCTACCTGAGCAGATATCTAGTAGACAGGCATACCCAGAAAATTTACATATAAATTCAACTAATAAATGTGAGGCGAGAAATTTATTGATCTACCCACTAGACACACACAGATGCCAAGCAAAGTTTAAGTGCTAATTAATTTTTTACTAAGAGACTGATTAAGAACCATTACATGGTCAAGTTTATATTTATGTAGTATTTAAACTGTTTATGTATGGATTTGGGAAAGAAAGTAACTTATATACTTGATAAATAGTTAAGTGGACAATTAAGTATTTTACTTTTGTGGAGCAAACAGTTGATCTCACTGAGTAATGCTGACATATCTAATTTTCAGAAAACAACATGCTCCATAAGATATCAACAAAAGAAAGCAAGAAAGAAAGCCTTTATTCAATGAATTATAAGACCAATCAACAGTGATTTAACATCATATAGTTAAATAGTGTTGAAGTATCAGTCAAACAGTTCTTTTACTGATTGGAAGCCAATCTCAAAAATGAATTGGTAACCAAAATTTCAACTAATAATTTAATAGTGTATAGATGGAGACTTAGCGATTTTATTTTCCTTTGTAATGTATCAACTAAATATAGGTCAAAAGGGGTAATTGATGGTTATATATAGAAAACTGAACATTTCCCACCTTATTTTATCTCAGGATCCAGGAAACTGTTTTTTTTTTGTTTTTGGTCAGTGCTGATGCAATGCTGATAAGCTCAAAAAATTAACCAACTAAGTAAAGAGCAAACAATTTACAAACAAGAATTCGCTATCATCATCAATTAAAAACCAGCTACAGGCCGACAATAGAAAAATTATGATTAAAAAAAAAAAAAAAAAAAAAAAGACAAGAAAAATGATTTTATAATAAAAGAAAAAAAGCATACAGTCTTAGCTAAAAATACGTTTGGCTGAAGAAGTGAAATTTGTGTAAATCGTTATCCATGTTAACATCGTCAGTTTAATACTGTTTTTATTTGGATATACAACAGATTCCAGTTAAAAAAAAAAATATTGATTACAAGGTGTAGCTGCTTAATCAGATCAACTTTTCAAATAGCAGAATTGATTTTTACAATCAGATTGTTTGCATATCTTTTTAAAAGTAAAAACCACTTACAAAGACCAAACCTCATTGTAATCAACTGAATTCAGAAACTTTTCTTAAAAATGAAGTCTTAACAAAACTGCCCTTCTTACTTGGTTAGATTGAAGTAACTACAGCTGAATTTACTACAAACCTTGTATGATCAAATTCAATGCACTAATCAATGAGCCAATTCAAGATTCATTTAAAATGTTGACACACATTTTCTATACTGTGTTTTTTACTTTAAAAGAAAAATGCACAAAATCAAGTGTGTGTGGGTATGTGTGTGTGTGAGAATGAGAGAGTGCTGTTGAGAGGGAAAGAGAGCTGCTTACAAAACTAATAGTCATTCACAATAAATACAGGCATGCGTGTTTGACCTGTGTGGTAGCCATAACAACAACAACACTTGCAGCTGACACTAACAAACAATACATATAAAAAACAATATAGAAAAATATATTTAAAATTATAATATATAAATACAAATGAATGCATTTATAAAACATATACAATATAAAACATATAACAGCATGTAACAAAACATAGAAATAATAAACAAATATATATAATTACATACATAATAAAAAGCAAATGACAGGAAAAATAAGAAAAATCACAAATAAAAATTTAGCAACATAATTTTTAATCAAGTTAAACTGAAGAGTGAAAGTAAGACTTTTTTAAAATTAACATTTAAGTAAACAATGGTAATGGTAATATTAGCCGTTTTCTTAAGGAAATATTAGCTGGTTAAAATTTATAAAATTTGTCTCTTAAAACAATTTTTCAGGAAAGTGAGTTTCTCAGATTCATTAACTATTAGATTGTCCCAAAAGTTCATAAACACTTGCGAAATGGGTTTATCTGGTCCAGCACAATCAAGACAAGCGATGGGTTCAGAAAGGGCAAGAGACACCGTCGGTTCCAAAACAAGATCGATTCGGCAAGAAAGTCATGTTGTGCGTTTGGTGGAACTTTGAAGGAATCGTGCATTTTGAGTTGGTTCCGAATGATCGTGCCATCAGTACTGAACTTTATTGTCGGCAACTTGAGCGGGTCTACAAAAAGTTGAAACAAAAGTACCCGGCTCTGATCAACCGAAAACGCGCTTTGATGCAGCAGGACAATGCCAAGCCACACACTGCCGGGAAGACCAAAGACAAGTTTGAAGAGCTGGACAGTGCTGAGGTTCTGCCACATTCAGCCTACAGTCCTGACTGTGGTCCATCAGATTATAGCCTTTTCCGCTCAATGCAACACTTTCTGAAGGGCCGCCAATTCGACTCGTTTGATGAAGTCGAGGAAGCGTGTCAAGAATTCTTTGATTCGAAGTCGGCTGAATGGTAATTTGACCAGATTTGAAAGCTTACAGATTGATGGCAGAAAGTCTTGGAAAATGATGGTCTTTATTTTGAGCAATAATTTTTGTTTTTGTAAGTAAAATTTCAATTTTTTGCAAGTGTTTACAAACTTTTGGGACAACCTAACATTGTTTTTTCCAGTATTGATGGAGGCTTCCTTCCTAACCTTTTGTTTGATGTAGTATGGAAGGTCAACATGGTTATTAAAAAAAAGTATTTTTTAAATGACATTTTGAGAGTGATAGGTTTTCTCTAGACCACTAAAAAGTTGATCTGAGTAATAATGCTTTTATGCCTACATTAATTTATTATTTGTACATGTGCGAGGTTAGTATTTCAGCTATCTTATACAAGGATGAAATTGAAAGAATTAATAACAGCTAAAGTGAGAAATTTAGTGTGAAATGTAGACAAATTTTAAGTGCAGAATGTTTAATCTTAAAACTTGAATGAAATTGGAAAAAATTAAAAAAATAATCTTTATAAGAATAAAAACAAAGAAAAAACTGATTTTGGATAATTTTTGGCAGAAAAATAGTGGGGGAGTAAATCTTCCAACAGATACAAAATATAAACAAAAGATTTAAAAAGATAAAAGTTCATATTTTGAATTATGCAATTCTAAGTGAAAATGACTAGTGTAAACTAAGATTCTTTACTACAATGGTCCAACAAGATTACATTTAAAAACATTTTTGCCAAAATTTGCCTGGTAAACACAGATTTATTATGAAATTTATTTTGCACTGTCTTACTAAATCTTAAAAAAAAGAAAGAAAGAAATAATGTTTCTGAAAAGTTTAACAGATTAAAGGTTTTGTTGTTCTGATTCTTTCTTTAAAACATGCTGAAGAACTTACTTCCCACAAAAGATGTGACAGATTTTTTTCAGTTGAGTAGAGCTTACCTTGTTTGTTGAAGTCAAGGATGAAGACTTCTCAGAAAAAAATGTTCCAGTCAGCCAGCACTATGATATTTCTGGACAGTCTACTATTTATAAATTGGTTACTTGGTTATACAGTCATCCATAACCCCTAATCAGTGAGAGAGCACCGTGACATACTATAATTGCTAAGTGAATTTGTTAATAGTTTGATGCACATAACAACCAGCTGTCGGTACATTAGTAATGGATTTGAAAGTTAGATAAAAATGCTGAAAAAGGGCTGCAACTTTGTGCAAAAAAAGGGTGTGTGAAATCTATGTGGATTTTGCGATGCAAGTGTATCTGGTCCAATAACCAAGAATATAGAATAATAACAAAAGTGCAAATCTGTCAAGACAACTGTGTGTAAAATATGAAAGTTAGAATATAGGAAATATATTTATATTATTTTTGTTGCTCTTGTGTTTAATTAAGAAAAATAGAAAAACAGCATAAATGTTTTAGCATTTTCCCCCCAAAGTCCCTGAATTTTCCTAAAAATGGAACTTGTACAAATCTCTAAAATATTATTTTCTAAAATTGGTAGATGCATGGGTAGTGGAACAATGGCTACCAGAGGCATGGGAAATGGAATTAGTAGGCCAAGTTCAAATTTCATTCAAAGCTGTTACATTCACTTGACATTAATTCCCTTATTAAAGGCATGAATCCATCTCTTATTTATAAGTAAAATAGGATAGACCTGGCTATTTAGTCAAGTAGAACAATCAATCTCAGAAGGATGACTCTAAACCTTAGATTCTCTGCCATCAAGTCAGTGACCAGTGTAGCAGAATAAGGTTTGTTAATCTCTGACTGATAGAGGTAGGGCCTGCATCCTACAGTGGATTGGAAAAGAAGACTAAGAATAAATAATTAAAAAAAAAAGCATATATTTTGCAGTGTTGGCATGAAAAGAGGGTTAGGTAACTATACTGTTAAAAACTATAACCTCCCTCATAGCAGCTACAAAAAGATACAAGTTCCATTTTACTTTAATAAAATTTTTTTAGTAATAATAATAATAATAATAATAATAATAATAGTAGCATAGTTGTAATCAAAAGTTTTAAAAAAGTATATTTTCATATTGTAATAATTTGGTATTAACAAAATCCTTGAATTCAAATGATTTTTACCATTTTCTCACGTGTAATTATTTATAAGTGCATAGAGAAATTTCAGATATATTTACTGTAAAAATAAATTAATATTTGAAAATTATATTAAGTCTATCTAAAAAATAGACAAGTCATTGTTTTGCATAAACGAATATATCACCATAAAAAAGAATAACTAAATAAAAACTAAAAATGATATTTTTTGAATATCCAGTTTATGCATTGTTGTTCAAATACAAAACTATCATGTAAGAATATAATTGAGAGGTAAGAGTTAAAAAAAAAAATTAAAAAAATTTTTTTTTAGAATTTGAGATCACTAGTCCAAGTTAACATTATGTATAGTTTAAGAGTTGTTGGTCAGAGATATTCGGGGTAATTCAATTTTTTTTTTTTTTTAAGTAGAATCCATATGGCAATTTTCATATTATGGAAGCAAATGGGTTAAGAATGGATACAGTTCAAGAGAAAGATGCACATATTCAGTTAAGCCTGAAAATTATTCATGCTGACTTGATTAACCCTTTAAGTGTCAAACAATTACTTTCATTTTATTTAAAACAATTACTTTCATTACTCTACCCCAGAAAAAAAAAATTACACAAGAGAAATGATTTATTGTAAATTTAATAATATGAAATTATAAGTGTGACAGAATTTGTTATGAAAAAAAATTTCCCCCTTTGTTTGAATTTGGTAGATTCTCCTCTGATTTATTATGAATGTTAAACTTAAAATTTCACCATAAAAGAACAATTATAAGTTACTTTAAAAAATAATTGGTATTATATTTTACAGAAATTTAAAAGATGAAACATCTAAATTTTATATTGTACAATGTTTATTATTCATGCCTTCTATCAGTAATGAATTTATGATTGCATTTTCAAACTTATCAGTGAAAACAAACAGAATATAAATACATCACAAAATTACTAGACACTTAAAGAATTAAGAAAGAAAATTATTTGTACATGCAGTTCAGCTGGTAAGAAAAAAATATTTTTTACATTCATTAGGAGGATGTATATAAAAAATTCAACTATATCTCTTTTTTTAGCGTTTTCTTTTTAATTATTGCCTAAAAGTATTAATAAATTTCAAAAAATTTGATGAAATGTCTAAATATTTTGGTAACAGTAGAAAATGAACAAAAGCTAGTAAATAGTATCTATTAGTATTTTGCTAATAGTAATATTTGATAAGGTATACATGTAGTGTTTGTTTTGTAACAACTTTACAAAAATATGATTTTCTATTTTTCAGGTGGATATTAAAATTTTTTGAAACTTCATAAAAATTTAAAGCTGTTCAGTTTTGTATAAGACTTATCAATAATAAAAATATTAATTATATTTTTAATTGTTTAACTTAGATAAATAATTCACAGTCTTAATAAATTGACATGTTATCAAATAAAGATATCGCATTTATTGATATCAGATTATCTAATCTTCAGTTATCAGTCTTACCCCAGAGGGTAACATTTGAAGAAAGTAATGAAAGTGACATTTTAAAAATAATCTATTAGTAGAAATGATGAAAAAAAAATCCTTGGAAATTAACTGATTTAAGCTATTTCTAAAAGAAAATTTGTAGACTTGTTACATTCATTTTTTTTTTAAAATCTTTTATCAATATACCGAACCAACAAAAGGGAGATAACTATCACAATTCTAAATAAGGAATTTTCTGAAACAGCAGTTCAGTCTGAAATGTGATGACGTTTTTAAATAGTGATCTTTGCATGGTCCAAAGATTAGTTTGTTTTTTTTTGTTTTTTTTTTATCTTAAATAGGTAGAAATAAATCATTTCATTATAAAACAAAAAGTGATTTTCCTTAATTGTATTTCATAAAGAAATTAAGTTATTTCAGTGAAAAAATAATGTTTGTGGAAAAAAATAACTCAATTTCATTTTTAAAATAAAATAACTTCAATTAAAGTAATATTTTAGTTCAATTTTAAATTCATTTATTTATTTCTGACCAAAAATAACTCATTTTAATAAAGTTTTGCTACAAAAAAATTATTTCTTTATTTTATTTTTGTCTATGGGTGTGAGTGTGAAAAATAATTGAGACCATATAAAAAGCCATGTTAAAAATTGTTACAAACATTACTACATCTGTATTGAAAACACCATTATTAGCTGCATCCTAAGAAACATTCTAAGTGGAATTACTCTTTCAGACAAGTAGCCATTTAACTATTTACCATTGATAGCTACTAAAATATATGAAACCTGATTTAAAACATAAAAAAGCTTCCCATTATAAAAAGTCAAGTAAGATTTTAATAATCTTTTCATGTACATATTGATTCATTTAAGTGAAACAGGAATTCTATGTCACATTGATAAGGTGAATCATCCACATATATTTCTTACAATTATAAACAGTACTTTTAGTAGGTACATATGCCAGGTATCATGAAATTAATGTCAATCAGCCTATAAATGGAAAGGTTTTTACAAGGCAAAAATATGCCTCCCAACTTTTAGGCCAATTTTAGTGTATCCATTAAAAATGATGCTTATAGCAATAAGAAGTAATATTGGATTAAAAACAAAATGCATTTAAAAATTACTTTCAGATACAAAATAAATATAGCAGATTGTGGTAATAAAATAAGCACATCCCATCTCCTGTCTCACTTGTAACTATCCACTATAGCTTAATAGATATAAACATAACTATAATAAAATAAACATTTTCATTACTAAAGTCAAATAAAGCTTCATAAGCTTCTTAGAGTTGTTGCTATAATACACAGATAGGAACTTTAAAAAGTCTTAGTGAGATATGTACATTCCTTATGTAGGTATTGAGCATTTCCTTATGGTTTCCTATGGCTTAGTTGGTATGGCATACTTTGGATATAGTTTTCCCTGATGGAAAATAGGAATATATGTTCAGTTCTAGTTGGGAGGTTTATTTTTAGCTAGTAAGGACATTTTGCTTTCAAGGTTTCACTTTTTAAAATAACAGGGATTTCAATTCAAATGTGTATCTGACATAAATAATATTTTTAGAAATAACAAATAATGTCAATAAAAACAAAATACATTTAAAAATTATGTCAAGATACAAAATTTAACATCTGAATAATCTTTTACAATCCCTTTCCTATACCAACCAGATTTGATTTTAACCTATAACCTATTTTGTGACAAAAAAATACCAAGAAGTTATAAATTTTCTGACAGCAACCCAATGGCAAACTGGGTCTAAAAATATTAGTTGCTAGGAGACTTAGGGAGCCCACTAAGAACTGTAATGTTCTTATTTAATTTTCATAGCAAATAAATATTTAAATAGTTAATTTTTTTGTGGAAAAAATATGTATTTCTTAGTAATTAGTGTACACATACTGTATATATTAATGGCAGTAGATACCAAATATAAATACAGAATGTTATAATTGAATTTTTTTAATTTTAAGTAATGGGTTAATATTTTTTTTTTAAATAGTTCACTGTACAATTTACATCTTAACAGATATTTCAAAAGCACAATGGTGCATTGCATGCAGTTTACTACATTAGGAGCAACTGCTTGGTGTTCATTAGATGTTTGTGCGAATGCGCCAATAATTGCTTCTGCATCTAATTCATCTAACAATTCCTTTTCAATGGATAGCAACATTTATGTCTCCAAATTCTCTCCAGACAGAGAATTTATTAACATCTTTATGATCTTTGAAGATGTCCTGTCACCTATTGTGTTCAGATGACATTATAAAGTTCTTATTCTTTTTTATTATTAAAACAGTTGTCTGTGTTTGTTTATTGCATTTTTATTTGATATAGGGGGCCTTCATAACCAGGAACCAACTTGTCATAGGACAAACTGACATCCTGTCTACTCCACCACTGCAGCAACATGATATGATATAAGCTCAAGAGATTAAATGTTACAGTATTGGAAAATGAAGTTTTTGTAGACAAGTATTCAAAATACAGCCAACCTTAATTCAGACATTTTTTCAAACTAAAATATGCATTTTGTTAACATTAATTCGTTTGATATGCTGATATTACCAAACAAACATTAAACTTGTGAGGAAAAAAATGAGGCTATCTGAATATCCAAGCTAAATTTATATGTTATCAAAAACTAGTTAAAAATTAAAAGTATGCTAATAAAAAGAAGTAAACTGAGTATTGAGCTCCAAGTTAGTTTGGCCTTTCCTAATCAAGAGAATTATCCATCTTGTTTGATTTAACGTGAAATTGAAATGTATTGTCAAAACTTAAAAAGAATCATTCAAATACTTACTATGCCTTAAGCTCTTCTTTGTATTCTTAAAATCTGTTTAGATGTATTTTTTGAAGAGAAAGACAAAAAATAAAGAAACAGAAAGTAACATTCTTGAGGAGAGCAAAGAAAATAAAAAAGTAATTTCCTTGAGGTGTAGTGCAGGGAACAGAAAGAAAAGTAATATGGTTGAGGTTTCAGTTTTCTTGAATGAATCTAATCAATGTAAAATGGACAATGTTTAATCTTCATGCCTGAATAAAAAAACTGTGTCAAAAGGACAATTATTCCCTTGCCATCACTATTACTGCATATACTTTTGACTCCCTTGGTAATATTTATTGCTTTAAAAATTGATGATTAGAATAATAATAAATCAAAATATATGAAAGTGGATTTATAAATTTCCTTTATTCTTGAAAATAGACAACAAATATATTAAACATTGCTTATTTACAAGAATAATTTAATATTTGCAAGATTATAAAAATATGTAAAATAATTATAATGAAATATTTAACCATTTTACAAAGAAATAAATAGGAAAAACAACTTTTTATTCATAAGTTTATAATAAAGTCAGAATAAGAAAATTTAAATAAATGCATAATGATGAGTTAATGTCATTATAAATTTTGAAAACATGCATTTATCAGGCATGTCTTATTTGCGATTGCCACAAATTTACAAAAATAGGCTGAGAGTATCTCTTTCTCTTACATATTTTGATAATTTTGTAATTTTTTAAATAAATTATTGAATAAAAAGATTTTTCAAATTTATTTCTGTATAAAATGGTAAATTTTTATAAAAGGTAAGTAATAAATATCACAATGGACTTGCTCCACATATTTTTATAATCTTGTAAATAAACATTGCTGAGAGAGGCAAAATTAATAGTAGTGCCAAAAGAATAGCAGTCCTTTTGACAGAGTATTTTTTTTATAGGCATGAAGGTTAAACATTGCCATAAAATGTGTATCAAAACCATAGTTCACAAGAGAGAATATGGAGAACAAAATCTGGACAAATGTTTTGAATCTTATTTTGAAATCATTAACACCTAATATTTACTGGTTAATGTTATTTTATAATGTCATCATTATATATATATATATATATATATAAATATATAGGCAATCTGTGAAGAAGGAGAGGATAATCCAAGAGATTTTATCTAATTAATATAAATTATCAAATAGATAAAAATAGAGGGCTCAATGGATATTATCCAGAGCAAATATATTAAGAAAACTCAACACATAATGAAACGGTTATAAATCTGGAATATATTTCATCAATGTAAAGAAAAATTTTTACAATTCCTTATTCAGACTGTTGAGATATATATATATATATATATATATATATATATATAACAGTGTAAACCCATGAATCAACAGTTTATTATCGTGACCATCAGTGTCATGCTATCATCAAACTAAGTGATATTACTCTAGTATATTATATATAAAAGGGTTTTAGTAACATCAGTTTGTGGGTTGGGAAAAAGTTCTCTAAAAGTGGGTAAAAAAATTGGCTATTTCCAGTTTCTTACTTTTTATGAAAAATCTTGACAGTTACTTGCATGTATGATCTTCAAACCTCATTTGTGCTGATTGGGTGGTTAGAAGTAGTGAGTCTGTAAATAGGTAAGATGTTTTTTTTTAATTACTAAAGTATAAAACTCAATTACCATATAGTTCCTATGTTCACACTGTCTATATCTATAAATGCTCTATCTCTGATACTGAGAACTCTCCATTTATAAATATAGCAAATTTTAAATAATTATATATATCTTGTTTTATCAGACATGGCTGTCTTCTTGTTATTTTATGGCATAAGATATAAGTGAATGACTGCATGATACCTCTAAAGTAATATTGATACATCAGAGGGTGACCAAACAAGGTACAGAAGTGAAAGTATAGATGCCTTTTTATAGGCTCAGACTTCAACCTTGAATTATATTTATACATTTTAAGCAGAATCAACATCTTTAGTTTAGCACACAAGACACAAAATATCAGGTTTAAGGATGTCATTAAACAACATCCTAATATTTTGGTATCAAATCTCTGAATGGCATTCTTTACGTTATAGAGAGTCACTTCTTGTAAAAGTGTGCCCCTTGTTCTGTCTATAAGTGACAAGAATGAAGTCAAAGAGAGAGTGAGAATTGGAGAAATATAAGTTATGAGAATTTGAACCAAATGTTTTTCACTTTCATCAACAACTTTAAGATAAATTATATACAATTATTAAAAGAGCATTAGATATTATCTCCATTTTAAAAATAAAATAGCAAAATTTGCATATATAAAAGAGAATAAATCAAGGCAATGAATTAAAATTTTATAAAAATAACATAAGCTACAAGTTTTAAAGTAATCACCTTCAAAATATGACCTCATTTTAAATAGATTTTCACTTCATTTGCTAAAAATCTAGAATTAAAAAAAAGTTATAAAATTAGATATGGTGAAATTTTATTTTAACAAGTCTTCAAAAATTATTGAGGATGTTTTCAAACAATGTTACATAACTTCATTCATAGAAAAATGAAATTAAAAAAAGAAAAAGACCTGCCCAACTTCTTTTATGTTGACTTGCATTTGATAAAAATATTGATAAAAGACCTAAACTCTGAGGCTCAATCAAGCAACATCACATGCGTGCAATGATAGATAATGAATTCAGTATCAGAGCAGTCAGAATCATAATATTGGGGAGATTGACACTCTTTCAAACATATCCATAAAACTATTCATTATAATGTTGGATCTAACTAGAGGTAGGAACTGCATATTTCAAAACAGGTTTTCTTTGGCAAACCACATTTTCTAAAACCAAGGAAGGGCAGAGGAAAGCTTTTAGTAAGTTCTGTCATACTCCACTGACCACTCCCAGCCATTAGCACAACTCAATTATTATATGGCTGTTGTTTTTCTTATCCAAGTGCAGTAACTTATCAGACCAGTCAATCAGGTTTCACACATTTTAGGTCAATAAATTTTTTTTGTGTTTTGATAAAAAAAAAAAAAAAATTGAAAACAAGTACTTCAAACTTACTTTGCTGCTTTTTGATTTCTTCATACTTAACATTGCCAAACACAAACAAAGCTGCTTTAAAATCATTAAGTCAGTTTAAGGAAAAGAACATTGTCTTCTAGTTACAGTAAACAGATGGTATTTTATTATTATCATTATATATTATTTTTATTATCATCATCATCTATCTATTGCTGTTTTATCACCATCAGTTAGCATTATCCTCATCATTTATAAATATGTAATTGTAAAAATAAGCTGCAATTAATTATATTCATAATGCCCTAAAAAAAAAAAAAAAAAAAAAAAAAAGGGATGCAAATAGACACCAAAATAAAATAGCATTTATATATGTACAAGAGATTGTTTGATTCATTTCTTTATGGCTTGTCAACCCTTTGCAGGTTATTTAAAGCCAGAATATATTTGTGGATTGTGAAATTTTTTTTTTTGTTTACTGATACAAGTCTTACTAATTACTAATTAACCCACAGCTGGGAGGAGAAGAGGTGGATTCATACCTTTTCCAAAAAAGTTATTTGTGTGCAAGTGAATATAATGAACCCAACTGGAATTGGAACTCAGCTCTCCAATTAAAAATTCTGAACCATTATCCATTACATCACATACACATCCAAGCTTACAGCACCTGGTAATCCCAAGTGGTCATGCATCAAAGTATTGACCAGGCTCAATGTTGACTGAATTCGGTGATTGTACATGAACTGGCATTTCAATGGGATGTGGCCATTATCAAAGTACCGTTTTATTTAATTCATTAAAAATAAAATTTTAAAAATTTGTAGCAGTATAAAACATAAGGGAGATTACTAATGAAAAAAAAAATTTCTACCTGTAATAAGCTATGTAAGAACAAAAATATGTACACAAGTGAAGGTATTGAATACAATGGCTCAAGAAAAGAAAAGGGATTCTGAAACCAAGAAAAATATGTTTCCAGAAACAAGATGTGCTTAAATAGAAAGTATTTTTTAAGAATCAAAATCAAGTAAAATCATTTATCAAAAACTCTCAACATTTTTTTTTCATTCCATCAAAGTCAGAACTGAAACTTTAGCAATAATAACTAAAAGAATATCAAGATTTTCTATGAAGCCAGTCATTTCTTTTGTCGTATTACCTGGCATTCTTTGCCGGGGTGTATGTCACTGGCAGCTTTCTCTCGTCTACCTCGAGTCCTCCGTGCTTTTATCTTCTCTTGTTCTTGAATTATTTCAGCCAGTCGAGCATCCTGGGATTCAATTTCACGTAATTTTCTTTGGTCAACAATCGCCTTAGTTCGCTGGGAAAAGCAAATTTTGAAATCAATAATTTCCAGGTTTGAAAATAAAATGTATTACCCAAGAAGTCAAGAATCAGCTCTATAAACAGTTGAGACAAACAAAACTTCTGAGTTACTAGACACTGAATTGGCACCAATGTTACAAAGTCAAAGTTCGAACTGCTTTTTAAAAATTTACCTTTAATAATTCAAAAAATGCCAGGTGAAGAAATATATAATTTTAATTAGAAAAAGAAAAAAATTAAAAAAAAAAACTCAAATTATTGGATTTGATTTTCCAATTAATAGAAAAAATTTCTTTAAAATCACCATAAAGAAGTTAATGAAAATTTCTCAGATCAAAGTGCTTCTCAAAAATCAGTATTTAAAAGTTTGGTTATTGAAATACTCATGGATGCTTGGTCAAGATATTAGAACATTTGCTTTCTGACCATGAGAGCCAGTTTCAAATTTCACCATAGACGATTTGTCAGGGAGGTGATTTCTTGGTATTGACCTGAGGAGGTGATCCCAGCACTCTTGAAAAGTGTCTGAAAAATCACACCATGGGTTGATCTAAGCTTTGTGAATTAAATTGGAGAGATAGAACTGCTTGGAAGCTGTTGATGATTGTGCTAGTATATGAGTCACAAGTTAACAGGATTGCTTTGTTAAAACAAATTGATCCCACCAGATTAAGCTCACTCTCCAAGAAACTCTAAGGTCTGCTCAGCATAGTTTCAGTATAAACCACAGGTGGGTTCTCTGGGTTGAGCAGGTGTTTTTAACAAAGATAAGCTAGTCACTCTGGCAGATGGGCATGTTCAGAAATGAGTATTAACTGACCATTGAAATACTGATTTAGGGAAGTTGATCAGGCCAAGAACATTTTTCACCATCCTTTATATATGCAACAATTATAAACTATTTTTGTACTTACTTATTGTCTTTTATATTGTACTTTACTCAAGCACATCTCAGTAACTAAACTTGCTCACATTTATATTTTACACTATTCATTGTTATAACCTAAAATCAATGTAGCAGCCTATTTTTTTGTTGCAATGTATTTTATTAAATAGAGAGAATTTATTACAAAGTGCTAAAAACCTTATTTTACCAGGGGTGACCATGTTAACACAGTTGACAATTCTATGGAACAGAGGCACTTTGGGAATTCGAACTTATCCATTGACATTCATACAAAATGAACAAAAATTTTCAAGTTTCTATTTGTTTGATTATATTGTGTACACAAAAAGATACAAGATATAAATTCTCTAAGGCAATGGTTCTCAACCTATTTTACCTGATGCAACCTTTTCCCTATAAGTCAAGGTGTCACTCCAAGATTGGAATACACCTTTTAAGTTAGCCAAATAATATGCATATATTATTGAAAATATTCATTCTTTTCCCTATTAGTACATAGACATTTACATGGATTATTTTTGTAGTGTTAAAAAACACAATAGCTAATAGAAAGAAAACCCAGTATGTCCTTTCAGTTGTGCAAACTGATGTACATTGTGGATTGTGCCACCTTGGGGAATCCAAAAGCTAACATTTTGAGTCTACCAATCTGTGACCCCAATCACCTTCCCTCTCGAAAACACTGAAATTCCCTCCTAGGAAGAAATTCTTAACTGGTTAAAAACCCCTGCTCTAAGCAATATAAAGTACCATGCAAAAGTCTTTGGTTACACTTGTTAATTTCTAACAAATACCAGCTTATAAGTCATGCTTTTCACAAATGAAAAATGGGACCTATTAGAGTCATTACCATACACAATGATCATATTTTGTACTTGTTGTTATGAATGAGAAAGGAAGATATAAGACACCTCCCAAAAATGTGCAAAAACTTGTTCACCTGATCTTTATTTCGTTTTTCTTTTTTTGGTGGTGTTGTGAAAAAAATATTCTAAACTGCTAATATGCAAATATATTTTTTTTAGCAACTGCCCTGATTTCTTCTACACAAAAGGTAAAATTTTTACATTCTTTCACTGTTTGAAATAGCGGTAAAATTTTCAACAAGAAACTAGGATGAAAATAGTGAATGGGGCTAACAGTACAAACCAGGTAGCAACAGCTAAAGAACTTGGAATTTCAAGAAGTATTTCAGAAATCCTCACAAAGTTTGAAGGCGCTAGAAGTGTTTCTGGATCAACTATGTTCTGGTTGTCCCTGAAAGATACAGCCTAGGATGACATGGAGACTGATCAGAACAACAAAAGAAGATTGCAACACATGATAGATGAGTGACTTTTCCAAGTTGGTATCAAATAAATAATATTAAAGTGTACCCTCCAAAAATGAACATAATAGGGTTCACTTGTATTATATATATAATATAAAAAAGAAAAAGAAAGAGAGAACAGCATTAAATAAAAAACTTATTTTGCTATCTTTAGAACTAAGAATATACTGTATTTGAGATCATCAGTGCAGTTGTTGTGTGAGACAGGACTTGAACATGGATCCTGTGGTCTGTGATTGTTGCCTTCAGTAGGTGCACCTAAAGTGAATTGCCAAGGGAAGTTTTGGATTTGCAGAGAATGTTATACCTGCAAGTGCTTAAAATATTCAGAGACTTTATTTTCTTTTAATAATTGATAAATAAATGATTTTAACCTATTTTAACAAATGATTGTGAAAAAGATTTTAAATTGTCTTAAAAATTGATGGTGAAAACATGTGTTAAATTTCTGTCTTGAGTGACTCTTTGTGGAAAGATGAATAGAGGTATAATGTCACCATCATTAGTGATCACTCAAATAACTTTTGTAATCACCATTAGACTCATTCAACTCTTTCTAAATCCTCTACAGTCCTCAGATTGACACCCAAACATTCTAAAATGTTTGTATGGGAGCCTCTAGCATGAATGCCAAGCAGTACAGCATTCTGTTTCCAAATTTCTTAATTGCATCATAGTGCTTTTTTGCTTTCTCTCACAGACTGTGTCCAACCAACTCTACTATACCGTGCAGTCAACAAAATCAAACACAATCAACATGCATGCATGAGAATTTAAAAAAGGTGACAATTTATCCATTGTAGCCTGTATCCATCCAGTTGCTGAAGAGTCATTTGATACCAGATATCAATAAAGGCGAATTGTTTTTTTTTAAGTATAACTCAGTTTCATGCTACAGACTGCATGCAACACAAAAGATGAAGGTATAATCATGTTGAAAGATTAACCAACTCAAAACCCTAACTTAAATAGGGCTGAAATGTGAACAGAAAATAAGAAAAGTTTGTCAGAAGAATCCATGAAAAGTTATAAGTTCAGCCACATAGAATGATATCTACCTGTGAGGATTGTGAAGGATCTGCATGCATTTCTTCCTAATTGCAGAGAAGCAATTATTCAAGCTAAGGTATGTCAGTGAATGCTGGACAATCTCCTCACAGATGAGATGAAGCAACAAAAATATGGTCCGACAGAAAGTTGCTGAGAATTCCATGGACCGAATATATGAGCAACAAAGTTTTAGAGAGAAAATGAAAACAAAAACAACACTTATACTTAACATTGGAAAAAGATGGCTGAAATTTCTAGGGTACATAATGAAGAAAAGTTTAGGAGAGATAACAAAAAGACAAAAATTTATTAAAAGCTACAAAGGACAGGAAATTATGGAGAGTCATGATTGCTAACATCCTGAAGAGAGGCATAAAACATTTTCCAAATAAACATTATATAATAAATTTTCATTATAGACATTTTTTTCTTTAAAAAAACTGTATCGGGTATGGTTTACATGAGGTGGCTGAAGATTTTGCATGGCTATATGGGGTGGGGGATCTCCACGCATATTGAAAAACTCTGATACAAAATATAATGATTAGGTATGGAAATGACTTCAATGAAGTCAATGTTTCAGTTGCAGAAAATGTGATGCAAAAGATCCACTTATTATAAATTAACAACAGTTTAAAGTAGTCAAAGAAATTTACATTATAACAAACTACCAAAATAGTAGACTATTTCACTATGTACAATACCTAAATAACTAATTATTAAATAACTATAACTATTATTATAAATGTTTATGATAAAGTTCTGAAGAAATGATATGCCCTGCAAAATCATAGAAAATAAGTAACTTTAATAGTCACAATAAATGAACAGACATTCTCCTAATTGTAACAAAATATTAGTCTATTGTGTCCATGTTAATTTGCTGTGAAAATAATTTAGCTAAAAACAAAATGGAGGTAACAAGAATTTGACAGTTTTACTAAGGAAGGTAATAATAGATGAAAAAGACTTATCTAAGTAGAGCAATTGACACAGAATTTTGCTTGACAGTACTAAATTTGTCCTTGCCTGTTTGACCACACTTCATGGTGATGTTGGTTAAGGCATGCCAGGTTTGGTAACTTCCTGTCCCAGAGGGACACAAATTAAAGTCCAGTCAGAGAGTGCAAATGTTTCTTTAATAAGATTTATTGACCATTAAGGTTGGTAGATGAAAATAGATATACTGTTCAATAAATAAACACCTATTCAAATAAGAGTACCCACTAAAAATAATATATAAAGTAATCAAAATCTGTCAGATTAATAAGAAATTTATTCTAAAATAGGTTTGTGTGTGTGTGTGTGTGTGTATATATATATATTTTTTTTTCTCACTCACACACACACACACACACACACACACACACAAGGCCTTCAGTACAAGTAGGTACTTTCTGCCATCTATGTGAAAATTAGTGAAGTGTTTGAATGTTAATGTATATGCTTTTAGGTAAAAAAAAAGGATCAGTTTATCTCAAATAGATCAAAAGTTACGGCATTTTAAAAGGCAACAAACTTTCAACAAAATATTCTCATTTTTTATATTTCTGAAAAAAGTACCTTATTTTATTTAAATATTTTTCTCATATTCTTACTCAAAAGCCCCATTTCTTTGTAATTGTCATATTTCTCTTTTGCAGATTGTAAAGAGTCAAATTAAAGTTATCTCTTTGCATATAAAACTAATCTTTTTTTCTTTGGTCCTCAAAATGTGTAAAATGAAAAGCTCTGAAATTATAACAAACTCTGTAATTAGTTCTTTCAGTTAATGGTTGCTAATGTTATTTACTATTGTTTGTTACTACTACTACTACTTTTTTGTTTATTTTTGAAAATAACTTTACTCTGCATGTCCTAATCACATCACCTTGCTAGTGTGAAAATCAGGTTAGTAAATACAACTGCTTGCAAGTCATTAAACAATATATCAGGTTTTAAACTTTCAGCTTTGTGCAAATATGAAAATTTAAAAAAAAAAAAGAAAAAAAAAAGAAAAAAAAAGAGAAATGGTTCGTGCATCACCCAGCCAGTGCCTCACATCCCAAAATAAAGCAGATAAAAGGTTTTTATGCATGACAATTTGCAATATCCATCATCGCAACCAAATAATATAAAAGTAGGGTTTTGTCCATGTTTATTTTTAAGGAAACTGGTACAAAGTTAAAAAATAATCCTTTTAATTTTCTTTAAGTTTTATGATTTAAATGTTTAGGAATCGTCCAATGTAGTCCAGAGTTTTTTATATCTTGAAAACGACCAGATTTTCAAGGCGGTGGTATGTACATTTTCTAAAAACAAAAAAACGTAATAGAAAAAAGATGTTAAAACCCACTGACAGCAAGTTAAAAAAAAATGAACGGAAGACAAACATTAAACCAAATTTTCTTTAATTAAAATCTGTAAATTCAAGTTTCATGTGCAATTCAAAAATGTAAATTAAGAAAAAACAAAAGAAACTTTACTTCAATGACCTGCGTTTGGCTAGTTTGAGACATGCAAGTGACTTTTCTTAAATATATTTAACAATGGGTAATAGAGCATAGTTGTTTAAACAAAATATATTAGTGGGAGGTGTTAACTGTAATCACTTCCACATTTCAGGAAATTACTATAAATGTTATCAGCAGCATTTTTCTTGTATTTCAATTGATTCATACACAAGACTTTAATTTCATTGTAGATTTTTATTACATATTAAATCAGTTCAAATTTGACTAAACTTTTACAGGTTGGCCATCACCAATCTGGAAATTAGAAATATGGCACTAATTTTCAGAAGAGCAATTTCAGATTTTCTGGATTGCTGCCACTACTGTTTTGTGGTGCTAGCCACTACATCAGCTAGTCTTTGAACACTTTCAAACACTGGTAAGGTAGTTCTACTTGTCTTTTGTGCATTTTTAACAAACTTTTGATGTTTAGCACCATTCAGTGGTCTAATAAATGCAGGAAATGCTCTTATTGTGTGTAGTACAAAAAAAAAACAAGCAAACAACCATACATTGTCCATGACATATTTAGAATTTCTGGTGAACTCTCTTATGTAAGTCAACAGGATTACCTGTATCATATATACTTGAGTACAGTGCATGTTTTATATTAGTTTTTTTTTCTTTATGCTAAAAAAAAAAAAAAAAAAAAAAAAAAAAAAAAAAAAAAAAATGGCCACACTATACATAGGTAATTTTTTTTTTTTTTGAAGAGATTAAAAAAATCATGCATTTTCAGTAACCAGTTGCATTATACACAAGTAATTTTTTTTTTCGCGCAAAAAAATTCAATGGTTGCACTATACATAAAGTTGGATTGTACAAGAGTATACATGGAAACCTTTGTGGGTTTCATTCAAATTTTACTTTATTTTTATTTAGTGTTTCAGTTTAGAAGTGACAGGTAATTCTGTTGACTTAAATAGGAAGTCAACAGAATTACCTGTATTTTTTTTAACCTGAATTTCATTAAAAATTTCACCTATTTTCATTAATTTTTTTCTTCTTCTAACATGTAATGATTTAGGATGAAGTGGCTAGCTGTTAGGTTAAGTGTATTTTAATATAACCATCAGTAAAACAGCAAAATCACCATCCAGTAAAAGCTTCAATGATGCCAGATTAGCAATAGTTAACTTGCATACCATTTCTGATAGCTATTCAAGACTTGAAGCCAATATTTAACTGTAGTGATTGATGATGATAATACCAGTTTCTCAGAGGAATCTTTAAATTTTTCTCATCTAGAAATAAAAGCTGTTATTAATAAAGCTGATGTGAGATAGTTATATATACTACATCCTTGGAATACCAAATTATTATAACTTTATAAATGAACAATAACAAAATGTGAATGCCTACAAAGCAACTATATTTGGAAATCAGAGATTACCATTTAAAAAGAGAGTAAGGAAGTATTTTTATATAAAGAGACATTTTAAGAAATCTTAAAGAGTTAATCTTTTGGTCTGGTTTTCTGTCACACTAAAGGAACAGAAACAGAATGAAGAGGTACTGTAAGCATACAGTATGGATTGTAATCATGTTTACTAAATATAGGTAACCACAATTGGTAAGTACTAATGATGATACTACAGTTTCATTGCCATTTCTCTATGCCAAGTCCTTTCAAAATGTGGATAATCATTGCTCTCTACAAATTTCCATTTTTGTTGCTTTAATTCTCAATTCATTATGACCTCTATTTGTCTTTATTGTACCATCCATTTACTCAAAGATATAAAATCCTGTATTCATCTGTTTCTTGTTTTCACTTTCTTCATTCCATATCTCCCAAATCTCAGCTGTCTCTTTCTGATTGTTAAAGGTAGTTTCTTTGTAGTTTCTATTTTACTTAAAACTTCCTCACTTGTCATATATTCTGTCCATGGAATTCTTAACATTTGTGTGAAAAGTCACAGGAAATCTGCAGAGATTAGATATTACACAGCAATTCAGCACATCACGGTGTTTAGTTTTTGAAAACTTGTTCTCTATTGCATACAAGTTGTTTACTCTCAATACAGGTTATGAATTATTTGAATATTATTTTTCTGTGGATTAAGCTTTCAAAACATCTCCACAAATTCTTTGTATTGTTCTTACTAAATGTATTTATAAAACATAAGTACAGACCTTTCTGCACTTCTACTGCTTGCTTCGATAGTATTCTGATCATAAAAATTGCACTTCTTGGTCCAGTGTCTTTAAAAATGCCACATTCTTATTGTCCTATTTCTGGTTTAATTTTGCTATGCTCATTGGAATCTTAAGATTAAAAAATTAAATCTAAGTTTTAAACAAATGTATTTCTTTTTCACTAAAAGATTAGCAAGTAAAATTTTTTATTTATTGTTTTTATAGTTTTAAATGCACAGTAGACTCAAATATTAAAAAATTATAACAATTAAAAAAATAAAAAGAATTTAAAACCAAAATATTTATCAAAACTGCTAAACACTATCTTTCTACCTCAATTATAATTGCAATTGCATTTTCTAGTCACATATTTTTGTAAGGCCCTTTCAACCCAACTTAAAAAATAATCAATGTAATGAAAAATTGATATTGCCATTTAGTATAAATCCTACCAGTTTCTTTTTTGTCTTAAACCAAAAACCATAAAAAATTATTAACATTTTTTTTTATCACAGAAATTCCATTTTTCTAAACATTTGAGCCATGAAAAAGTTTAGAAATGTAACATCAAAATAAGCGTATTGTTTCTAATTTGAATTTAGCAAATTCAGTTGTATGGCTTCAGATTTGAATTAATGATCAATACTTATATTTGGTTATAACAAATAACATTGATCATCACCACTATTCATTATTCTCAAAATGGAGATAAATTCATGATATTTCACCATATAATTATATGCATTACAATTTTTCAAAGTCAGAGAAGATAAGCCTAATATATTTATTACTTAATTATTTATATTAAAACAATGTGAAATTAATACCACTTGATATCATTTTTATTGCTAGGAAAATTGTATTTCTTTAACTATAGGACAGAGTTTTTGGAAAGTTTTACTTCAAAGACTCATTCCTAGGTTAGAATTCAAGGTATCACATCAAGACAATCATAAGTGAGTTTTGAATATTTCCATTGCATATATACTTTTGGACAATGTTTAATCTTTGTACTTGCAAAGGAAAAAAAAAAAAGAAAAAAAAGAAAAAGGTGTATCTAAAGGACAGTTATTCCCTTGATACTGCTAATACTGTGTACACTTTTGATTCCCTCAACAATGTTTATTTACAAGGTTATAAAAATATGTGAACCAAGTACTTTTTATATACCTTTTATAAAAGAAATAAATTTAAAAAGGAATCTTATTCAAAAATTTATATAAAAGTACCAAAATATGTAAACTAACTAGAATGCAATGTTTATTATTTACCATTTTATAAATAACTATGAACACAAGTTTTTTATTCAACCTAATAAATAATATTTAGTAGGTTTGTTGTCAGTTCTCAAAAATAAAGAAAATGTATAAATCAACTTTTAAAATGTTCCAGTTTGATTGAAATTGTAATGATTGCCTTTTAAAACAAACATTTCTGAAGGAGTCAAAAGTGTATAATAACAATAGCGGTATCAAGAGAATAACCATGCTTTTGAAACACTGTTTTCTTGGCAGACACAAGGTTAAACATTGATGGCTTTTGTTTTTAACTGCCACAGGATTTTCTTTTTCTCAACATACAAGCATTAAAACTGTGTGGGTGTATGTGTGTGTGTGTATATATATATATATATATATATATATATATATATACACACACATCGGATTTGTATGAATTAAAGGGAGAAAAAAATCCTTAACCTGACGATCCACATTGTAAATACACAATTATTGTATAACACATTTCAGTTCAACAAGTGTTAGATATCTAATAACATAAAAACTATCATCTATCAAAAAGTCCCAGATGCCTGACAACAGTTTCAAAACAGGAAGCTATAAAACTAAGTAAAACGGATAGATGAAAAGAAAAAAAAAAGAAAAATAACAATCACTAGAATGCTTTCTTGTTGGACAGATGAATCAATGAAACTTGTATTAAACAGGTATGAAGGTTAGATAACCTTGTACCAAAAATAATCTCTTTTTTCTGGATACAAACTAATTATTCTTATTGTGCTAACAATCATTATTTTTTTGTTAATTTTTTTAAATATAATAGTCTTCTACATTTTTTGGCTTTAGAACCACTTTGATTGTTTTTGGCTTATATTTGATTATGTTCTAGAATCACTCTTAAAATTTGGTTTCATGCTGTTATTAGGGCACCCCATAATTCTTCTAGATTGGTTGGCTGCAACATCCAGGATTCAGATCTTTTCCACTGCATCCAAAATGGGTTTGTTAGGATTGAGATCCAGGAACTGTGTAAGCCAATACAAAACATCACTACTGTGTTCCATGAACCAATCTGCCACTAATTTTTTTCTATTAATGGCATAGTGTGTTATCCTGCTAGAAGTGGTTATCAAAGGATGGGTCATAAATTATCAAAGTGGTTATCAAAGGATCATAGTCATAAATTGAGGCATATGGTCACAGCCATAACACCTAGGAAGGCTGTGCATTTAAAACAATCTTTTATTGGTACCAAGTGTCCCAATGTGAAGAAAATATTCACTGTATTATGACACTATTACAACTAACCTGAGCCATTACTACAAGCCAAGATGGGTCCATACATTTTTTCCTAATCATTTCACCCCCAAGCAAGGCCATGAAGACACAGGTGGTTACTAAGTGTGAAAGAATGAGAACAATAAAAGAATAGAAATTAAGTCAGAAAACAACAATTGACATAGCATTTAAATTTTTGAAGACCAAACTTGACTGGAAATCAGGAATCTGGAAAAGAGTTCTACCAGTGAGAAATGTGAGAAAAAAAATGTTTGAACTTAAAGTTACATCTAGCCATTTCAGCAGCAGGAAAGCTACATTACAACAGCAGGGAAATGGTTGAGATGCCAGGTCAGAACCAATGATATTGCAGATCATTCTTTGGATTCATGTTTATGCCAAATTCTGGCTATACAATCTGTATACCACTGTAGAAATTGAAATTCAGACAAGGCAATATTCTTTCAATTTCTTTTCTTCTCCAATTTTTGTGTTCCTTAAATTTTAACCTCTTTTTTTGTTCTAATCTGACAGGAGTGGCACTCAGCATGGTTTTCTGCTGTTGTCTATCTGTATCGAGCTTTGATGTGTTGTGTTCAGAGATACTCTTCTGTATATCTCTGTTATAAAGAGTGGTTATTTGAGCTGTTGTTGCCTTTTTATCAATATGAACCAATCTGGCCTTTCTTGCCTGGCCTTTCTTGCCCAACCTTTCATCAACAAGGAATTTTCACTCACTGGAATTATTTCTTTTTCTCACCATTCTTTGTAAGTCCCAAGAGATGGTTGAACATGAAAATCTATATAGAACAGCAGTTTTTTAAATACTCAGACCTGTCCATTTGACACAAATGACCATACCACATTCAAAGTAACTTAAACCACCTTTCTTTCCCAAACTAATGAATGAAATTAAATTCAACAGTTCACCATGACAATGCTTAAAAAGTCTATAAATTGCTGCCATGACTTTAACTGATTAGAAATTTGCATAAAAGTTATCTCTTCATATATACTTAAGTGGCCAGTGAGTGTATTCTGGCAGTCAAGTAATTAAATTTTCTATTGTATCAACAAATGTACAGACAAAATAAGATTTATATGTTTTTGAAAAATATTTTAAGAAACTGTTAGTCTCTAAAAAACACTTATAGAAATTGGTTTTTATATAAAAATTTCTGAAACAAAAATAGCTCAACATGCATGTAATTACTTGAAATGTTGATAATTTTGTTTGACATCAGTTAAATAAATATCAACCATACTGCTTTTATCACCATTTACAAATTGTCAGAAAAATCTAAAATAACAAGACTCCATCCAAAGTAATTTATTTCAAGATATTTTCTTAGCTACTCCAAGATAATCATTGCTTTCATTACCTTCACAACTAATAGGAGTAAATAGGTCCACCTATCATCCAGTTCACACTACTTCCATCTTTTAAACATGAGTAGAGGTTTATCACTTGTTTTCCATTTAAGATGGGGCTTCCACTTCCTTCTAGAATCTACTTCAACTCTATACTTCTAACATCTCCACCTATTCTTTGAAATGTATACTATTATTAGGTTTACAGTTCCTTTTAAAGTATTTTATTTTTTTCACCTTTAGTAGCTCTTTGTGTCTTAGTGACATTGCTACCTTGCTTGGAATGAGTTGATTAAAAAAATAAATGTACAAATGATCTTGAATTACTATGATTTCTTGCCAGAGTAAGAAAACCCAAGACTAAAGAGATTTATCAATTAATGTTGAGTGAAGTTCTTTTACATGATGGAAAATAAAATGTTTCTAAGAAACAAGAACATCATTGTTCATAATTTGAAGACAAATCTCAAAGAATTATTAAGAAATAAAAATTTGAATGACCAAACCATTGAATCTATGCAATAAATGCAACAACCTTAAGACAAAAAAATAAAGTCATCATGAATAATCCAATAAGTATATGCTGAATATCATATGTTCATATACTTGAAATATTTCAAAAAGTTGAAGAAAGATTAAGATTTTGCTAAAGTTTTTCATTCTTAATCTCTAAGTTCAGTGATAGTCATTTGATTAAAAAATGTCTGCACAAAGGGAAAAAGTTAATTTATCTAACCTTCCTTTTATTATCAATTTATGTTTAAATTTTGTCTTCAGCTTTGATGGTTGACTCAGCATAGAAAGTGTGAAGTTAACTAAAAGTATAGAAGTTTTAATTGATCAAATTTAAATGCATCTTTTATAATCTTAAGCTAAATATTCTGTTCAATGCATGATTTTATAGACATGCATTTAAACTATAAGGATATATTTTGTGAATAAACAAAAGCGAGAAGTGTGAAAGCCCTACTCACAACTGGAAAACTAAAACCTTTTGCTTAAGTTAAAAAAAAAAAATTCTCATTGCTGCTTTTATAGATATATATGCAGCCTCTGATTACATTGTTTACACTGAGTCACATTTTATGTTCATGTTTCTGATGAAAAAGTCTTAATATTTTGGGCCTGAGATAACTTAAAGATTTTTCTTTTTATCCCAACAATAAGTCTTACAAGGAATGTACACAAGCTTAAATGAAATACTAACAAAATCCATGTGCACATTTTCACTGGTGCCATTAGAAAATAACAACAACAAAACAATAACAACAAGCAAATGGGATAATATTCAATCAGCTTATCATTCAAAACAACATTGATAACAATAATTAAGCAGATGAGAAACAATGAGGGGCTACCTCCACCCACAATTGCACAAACAACATGAAGTACGAGAAATATAGCTTGAAAAAAAAAAACGAAAAAAAAAAAGAAGGAAGACCTTTCAGATGAAAAAAAAAAGCAACCCTAAATGAATTTAAAATTAAAAACAAAAGGTTAAAAAATTTAGTTATAGAACTAATCTTTACATTACAAATTGGCTGTTGCTAATAATTTGTTAAAAGAAACATTTCTGGTTATCAAATAGATTACTTTAGCTTGCTACTACAAGTAGGCATCTGCACTTTTATATCTGAAAGCTCTTAGTAATTAGTAGTATATTTGTAAAATTAGTCATACCAATCTTATATAAACAGCAGAATAAAACTAGATTGATCAAAATCAGCATTTCTAATAATCCTAAATTCCAAAGAAAAATGATACAGAACTTAATTTGAAAAGAGAAAAAATACATTTTACTGTCTACTTTGAATGATAAATATATAATTAAGGATGACAAAATTCCTTCATAAATCAAGATTGTTCATTTTGCTCACTTATAGCTCTAATGTAGAACTCAGAAGCTAAAGACAGTTCTTATATAAATTAAAATAAAAATGTTAAAATTGTGTTCCTTTTGGATTTCAAACAAGTTATCAAATTATATACATGTTGATTTTTATTTAATTTTACACTTATTTTCATAATTAGCCAGGTAAGAAATAGATATTCAATTTCAGGATATAAAAGAAAAAATAATCTGAAATTCTAAAATGAATTATCATTATTTACATTATTTATGCTCAGATTATTGTTCTCATCTTTGTTCCTATTATCACAATGTTTCAGCCATTGTGTCCCCCCAGTCTTCTTCAGGTGTCTTTCAATTCAGCTAACCTTCAGGAATTTCAAACTGAAACTTATTATTCTTGTTCTGCTATACATATCCAGATATATATTCTCTTTAACTGAGTGTAAGTCTAAGGATTGAACTCACAATTACTATGACACCAAATTCACAAATCAACACGTTAATCCACTAGACTATTGTTTACAACCAATGCCTGAAGAGCACAATAGTTGTGATAAAAAAAAGGAGGATATTAGTCCAAATGTAGATAAATTTTATCCTTAAAATATCATAGCAATCTATTCAAATATCATATTAAGTACAAGAGATAAAGGAATAAGGAATGAATTTGATCCTACACAACTTTAAAATGATCTGTAAATATAAGAGAATATAAGATATTCAATATTATTGAGAAACTGGATTAATTAAAGCAAATTAATTTTAAGAGGCTTCAATGGACATAAAAACGTATCAACTATGTAAACTTATTTGAGCTCTCTGGATGTTATAATCTAATTGGCTAAGATATTAACAATATTATCAGAATGCAGATAAAGCCTTTGCAGTTATTTATAGTTAAAATTTGATATGCTTTTTAAATGGAATATTTATTCAATAGCTCAACAATATTTTTTTAAAAGAACAAAAAGAGAATTTTGTTAACCATAAAGAAAAACATTTTTCTTAAAAGACCTTGGATGACATTGTTCAATCAATCAGAGAGAAAAAAATTCTGGAAAAAATTTTGACAACTCAAAACTTAATTTCAATGATTTAAACATTAAAAAAATTTACTTCTGTAAGAATTAAACTGTCTGAAACAAACAATATTCTGATAATAAAAATAAAGATTCACATACCTTGTGTTCTTGTTCTTGAAGTAATTTGGCAAGCTCCTATAAAAGACAAAGAGAAAATATTTTTTAAAAGAAAGAAAAAAAATATGAAAGAAAGAAGAAATCTTCAGTTTTTATTTATTTTAATATATGCAATTAGTTTTTTGAGGAGAGATGATTCAACTAGTGCAGAGACTTGTAAATAGAGAAACTGCATTGGAAAATTTGAAATATTTTTTATTTGTTTTCTTTGGAATGTATTATTCAGAGAGTTTCTTAAAATAAGAGTCAATTTGGCACGTGTTCAATGTTCATGTATCTATTAGAACTAGTCGAAGAATTGTCTGTGAGATACTGATTTTAATTTCTACATTCAGTTTCTTGCATGTGATAACAGGTATTTTTAAAAAACTAAATATAGAGTTTGTCAGTTTAAAAAAAAAATTAGGTGATAGCTGGGCTACTGCTATGAACTTTATAAAATATATTTCTAAATGCAAATATTGGTTTAGATTAGGAATATGTGGAGCCATTTCATGGCATATAAGATGCCTCCTATCCCAATATACATTTAGTATTATGAAGTTAAGCTAGGTAAAAGTATAAGTAGTCTATCACATCCAACTTTGTATATAAAACCTAGGAGATATCTTTTAAGCCATATATATTTTGAGAAAGGAGGTCCAATATGCCATTGGATACTTATATATCATTTCACTCCAAGTGGTAATGCTACTAGTATGCAGGGGATTACAGAGAATGAAAGAGAAGACTGAGAATAGAGAAGATTAACAAAAAAAAAAAGAGGAAAAAAAAAGGCTTATGACAGATCAAATATAACATTGCATTAAAGTTTTCTGAAGATTGTATTTATTAGAAAAGCAAGGAAATTAAATGGGAGTTCCACAGGTGGGAAGTAGAATAAAAACTGTTAGAGTAGAAGTAATGGTTGCATTTAGCTATTTCAATAGTAAAACAGTGGGACCTAGTTGCCAATGTAGTAGCATGCTTAAATTCATCTAGTCAGGGTACTAGGGGAAAAAACCATGTCATAGCAGTTGTCATTAAAATATTTGTAGGAAAGTGATGTCATGTTAGTGAGAAAGTGACTAAAGTCAAGATGCCTGGTCAAGAGCAATTACATTATAGATCCTTCTTTGGATTTTGTCAAAAATCCTAATATATATCTATATATAAGCAGTATCCTTGGTAATTCCATGGGTGATCGTGATCTGATGAGAACTCAATGTTAGAATTTAATAGAGTATTATAATGAAAATAAATTGGACAAATTTATAAATCCATTGGTAATAATTTATTTCATGAATATTTTAAAAATATTCAACTCATCAGACCAAAATCTTTTACAAAAATGAATGGGTTATATTTATCCAGACAAAAGGTATATATATATATATATATATATAGTTTTAAAAAGTGCTCAATATCAGAGATAGTGTGTATGTAAATACAAAAGTAAACATTTGCATGCTGAAATTGCCACCTTAAGCTGATAACATTTAGAAGTCCCCTTCTTGATAAGTCGACCATGTTGAGATTTGAACATGGGTCTCATGGTCAGAAAGCAAACATTCTAACCACTTGGCCACATGCTCATTTGTTTCATGCATGAATGCATTCTTCAAACTGTATGTGCTGGTTCAAGTATTTATATATGCTGGTCAATGGTGCATTATGGGTAACAAGGTCTATTGTATTATCCTTACAACTATTGGGAAAGCAGTAATGATTATATTTAAAATTGTTCTATAGACTATTAAGTAGAAATAATTATAGGTCTGAATGCAGCTGTTGTTAACTTTTAATTTCTTTTTTCTTATTAATTTAATTAGTGTCTTTTTGTTTTTTCTTTTTCTAAAAGATAAGAATTAAATGATATGTTTGACTTGAGTAGAAAGTGGTTTTCAACTTTTTAATATGTCCATGCAATGCCTTTTTGTCAATGTTAATATTGTGTGTGTGTGTGTGTGTATTTGTTTGTTTTGGAATCTTAAGGCCAAATTACAATCCAAAATGTTTCAAGAAATAGTAAGCAACACCAAAGCAGGAAAAAAGAAATTGTCATAAGTTTTTGAAAAATCAGCAAAAAGTTAACTCAGGTGGATGACTATGCAAGATACGTTACTACTGAATAGTGATATTTGAAATTTTTAGTGCAAAACAATGATTTTAAGAATCACAAATAATGATGGATGTGTGGATAACATAAGGATTATTAGCACCGAAAGTAAAGTTGGTGAGCAGTGTTCAAATCCTAGCCTAGTTGTTACTTTCACTTTCTCACTAATGTCTGTGAAACTAATAAGTGAAACCTGTTAGTTTTTTTCTTGCTTGTCCCTTATTTAATCATTTTGTCAGATTTAATATGGAATAATATGGCTCTTCAACCCATCTCTCCCTCATATATTTTTAGGAAGTGTATTAAATCTGACATGTTTTTAATCTATTTGTTATTTGTAATGGATACTCATATTTGAGTAGATGCTCTGTTTTTACTATTAAATAGTATATTTATTTACATCTACTGGCCTGAATATTTAAGAAATCTTGTTATAAAAGGGTGTATATTTTCCTAACAAGATTTCTCAAATATTCAAGCCAGTAGATGTAAATAAATATACTGTTTAATAATAAAAACAGAGCATCTACTCAAATATGAGTATCCATTACAAATAACATTTTTAACAATATATATATATATATATATATATATATATATATAAGGAAAATTAATGATAAAGTTGAAAAATCTTTTTGTATTGTGCTTCATCCTTTAGAAGTTCATAGGACTGAAGTAATATTGACTTTGATGTAGCTATATATGCACAAGAGGAGAAATGATTATATAATACATATAAAGAAAATTACACATGGCCATTTCAATAAGTGAATTTAACATTTGCCTTATCAGGAAGAAAAACATTTTGTTCTTGCTGATGAGATGAGTTAAATTTACTTTTCGACCTGACCATTCGGTTTTAGAAAATTTGATTTTTTTTTATACATAATATTGGCTCTACAAATAAGTAAATTTAATTATATTGAGTCCTTTGGTTAGATCATTATTAATACTGAATATAAATAGGATCCTTTGGGATTCACCTCCAAGCCATTTTTTTATTCAGATTTATGACCTATATATACATATATATAATTCTTATTAGAAATTTTAAAAATTAATCGAAGAGATAATATCTGTAACAACAGTAAACTGAATTGCGATATACATTTTGTGACACCCCCACCAGTAATTATTACAATTGAATTAAGTTGTATGACAAGCAGCTCTTAAGAGGAAGCCATCCAAGAACATTAAAATAATCAAGACATCCACAAAATATTTCAGACTAAGACAATACTTGTTTGTTTGGAATTAACTTCTATACTTTATAGATAAAAAAATGTTTGAAAAGAAAACTTCACAAACTATAATTGCACCTATTATTTTAATTAATGGACCTATAGTGATAAAAAAAAAAAGAAAAACAAATGTAATTCACTATGCTCATATTGTACAAAATACATATCAAAAGATCAAGAAAGCCATTCCCACATCAGAATTTATAACAAGGTGATGTATTTAATGGACAATTTCCCCTGCCTCCCTAACATTGTCTCAAATGAAGAAAGGAATTCACGATATTTAAAATCTTACATTCCTGAAACTTGTGTCTAGGACCTCAAGAGATTTACTGAATTATTTTAAACCTATTATTCTTAGAGTACCTGAGCAGGTTTTGTCTAAAACAGAATAATTTTTAAAAGTGTCTCCTTAAGAACATTTTGAGAATTGGAGGCCACACTGAAATTAAAATGAAAACTTTCATGAAATGGCATACACCTTGATTGTCTGATCATTCTGACAATAGATCTAAGATGTTTCTTATGGACATACGCTCTATCTCTGATACCAAGCACTTTTATCCATAATTATAGCATACCTTAAAAGCATATATCTTCATCATATATGAGGTCAATGCTGTATATTTTAAAAACTATAAAGAAAGTTAGTTTCTGGAAATATACTAGTCAATTGGTAATTAACAGAAATACTTTGCAGGTAAGGCAAACCATCCTTAACAAAAGATGGTCAAATTGTGTGTTGCCTTTGATACTAATCTGGTGTTCCCTTCTTTCATTAAGGATAGTTTGTTCTACCTGCAAAGTAATTCAGTTATTTACCAATTTAAAGCTCAGTGTAAGGCTGATTATGTGAGGTGAACCACCTTGCAGTTGGTGACCTGGATTGGACAGCACATACTTATTCATATAAAACAAGGTAGAGAGAGAGCGACAGTATTTTCTTGATTCAGTTGACTTGTGAGTAAGCGATTGAATTATATTTATTGAACAACCCTCCCTAGTTGCATTTTAAAATATCCTGACAAAGCATTTAGGATACTGGACAAAGCTCGGTTGGCTAAACATTTGTTTTTTTAGAAGTTGTTCAAATCAAGCTTTATTGACTGATTTTGTGCAAGCAAAAGAACTGTCTTCATTCTGTGTCTCATGGGTGGGTTGTGAGTACAAACTTTTTTTTTCTCACTAGGAGCTTATTTACATCAACCTATTGTTTTAGTAATAAATTTATTTTAACTTCTTTTTGACTAAGAGCATTATCAGTATGACATTAGTAAGTTAATTTTACAATGCTGTTCAAGCAGCAGAATGCAGTGTAAAGAATATGCCACTTGCTTTGCTTATCTCTTGTTGGTTACTATTTTTTCTAGTTGCTGTTTTCATGAGATAAGGAAAGCTAAAGGAACACTCATGAAAAGCTCCTATGTCACACTTTCAGCTAATTATGATATTGCAGACCCATATCATTAACTTACTTTTACATTCTTGCAAAAACTTTAAAATATTAAATTGTAATTGAGTTTGGGCTTTGTTTAATGGCATATCAACCTCTGTGGGTTATTTAATGCCAAAAAGGTGGGATTTTAAGGTATTTTTTTTAATGTTCAGTTATAGTGAGAAAGTTGATTTAGTCAGATTTTGATGAAAATTTTTTTTTATTTTAGAAAACTAAAGATATCTTCTAGTTTTGTATAAAAAAATGTATTGCTGGTAATAATCTTTTTCCTTAAAAATGTATTTTTGGTAATATTTTTCCTTTAAAATGATTTTTTTTTTTTTTATAAGAGTCTATTTTTATGGATATATTTTTATAAAAGTCTATTTTTATACTTTCATAGTGTTTTGACTCCAGTTTGGGGGTTAAGTATTTGCCCATAGCTGAAGGCCCTAACAGGTGCTACCACTCTGGGTCAGGGTGGACTGGGGAACAATAGAAATTAAAAGGTGGTTCCATGCTCTTCACAACCTCCCAATCAAAGGCCTTGCTGCCAGATGCAGTTTATCATCATACCCTGGACCATAAATTGTAGTTGAGTTTATTTAGTAAGTTCTAAGACTGTCATAGGCAAACTGTGGCTTGTGAGTCACATGTGGCTTGGCTGGCTTTCTGAATGGCACACATAATTTCACAAGGAAAATATACTTTATTAAAATTTTGCTGGTGTCATTTCAATTTCACTTGTTCATTCACACACGCTCACATATATAACCATGTATATAAGCAATGATGAAGTAAAATGTTTCTTGGATTTTATAACCTTTTGTTGATAACTTTTTCATCATTTTAAACGATTGGAGATTTTTACTTAAGATCATACATATAAACTTCATTTGGTGTAGAAAAAGGAAATGTTTATTTTTTTCCCCCCCTTCTAGAGAAGAAATATATTGAAAGAAAAAAAAATGTATACTCAAATGATTAAATGAGAAACAAATCTCACATTAGTGATAGTATTACATACCAAGATTTCAGTTTTTTTAATTATAAAAAGTATAATCTTTCTTAAAAAGAAAAAAAAAAAAATCATATCCCCCACTCCCATTTCTAAGGTACATGCTTATGCATATGATCATTTGTGGTTGAAATGGCTGTGTTACAATCAATACAAAAATCAACTTAACTTTTTTAGTAGTGCAGCCCATGTTATGAGGAACTATATCTCATGCACCTGTTCTAAGATGTTTTCTTGATTACAATCTGAACAGAATCTACTACAAATCAAACTAGAGCAGTTTCACTTTTAGCATTCCTTCTGTCAACCATTTTAGTATATCAGGGATAAGACTATGTTCAAAATAACTTCATCAGTCAATTAAATGCCATACGTAATACACACTTAGGTGATAATGTCTCTTTCGATTCATGACTGACTATGCAAATTTTTCTGCAGTAGCTTGCCATTACTTTCTGCAAGAGACTGGTTGCCAACCAAGGCTATGGGAACCAATCCATCCTGCTATTCAACTCATAGCTAAGAGAAAAGGTAGATTAATACCTTCCCCAGGAATATTTGTGTGTAAGTAAATGCAACATTCAACTGAAAAGGAGTGAATTCTGCTGTCTCTCTTGCAACTTATAAACTAAAATAATTTTAAAAACAAATTTGTAAATTTTAAGTACCAACTCCTTTCCAGTTACATACTATCTGATGTCTGAATTTGAAAAATTCAGAAACTGAGCATTGTAAGAAAGGAAAAAATCTAAACACAACATATTTAACAAGAACAGATACAACACTTAGATCTGGGCCAAAAGAAAGAGTTTTAGACTGAAATAAAATTTTCCTCTTATATGAATGCCATATAAAATTAAAATATCTAACAATCTTTTAGAATTTATTCTTGTTTACAGATATATTTCTAAGTGGATAATATAATAAACTGTGGAAACATCATACAGAAGACACTTGAATAATAAAAGAAAATAAATCAACAAATAAAAGCTGAGGATAGATATTAACAAAATATAGAAAACAAAAAAAAATGGCCATTGTTAGAAAGCTATACTAGTGGACAAGTTTTGAGTGATGTTTTTAATAATATCTGTTATAATAAATTCACTTTTCTGTGTCTGATGTTTAGCCATTATAACAAGGGAGGAGTAACTGCAGAACAGTGAAATTTGAAAAATTATTGAATTATATAGAAGGTGAAAATTTTTATTAGATAATGATAATTATACAAACCACTTACAGCTGTCATCTTTATTTCATAAAAGAATAATATAGACTCATATGATAAAAAGTAACTCACTACGATACATTATGGGGTGAATATAAACTTTAAAATTCAGAAACAAAATATTCTTATGAACATTGGAACAAATTAGAGAAAAATTTGATTTGTTTAACAGCAAAAAAGAAATGAGTTCTCAGTGCCATTGCTCCCATAACTAGAGCTACAAACATTGTATAAAACAACAGCAAGAGCTTACTAAAATATACAGGGTGCGATGGATAAATTGTCATCTAAAATCAAGCAAAAATGAAAATAACACCGACATCTCATTTTAACAGATACATTTACCAAAATTACACAAAAACATCTAGAAATACCAAAGAGTAAATCTATTTAATAAAATCACCATTGGCTTCAACCACAGCCTCCAGACGACTTTGGAATCTCCTGCAACTCCTCTGGATTATCTCCTTGTTTAAGTTGGTGAATGCTGCCATAATTCTTGCCTTCTGTTCATTTTTGGTATTACAAGGAATTTTGGTCCTGATTTGGCATTATGCCTTCAGTTACTTTTTCACCACTCTTTTTAAATTTTTTTTTATGGTAATTGTTTTGGCATTTATAAATTTAATTGGAGTACTAGATTGATAGCAAAGTCTCATCATTTACAATTGAAATGACTAGATGCAACCATAAGTTTTATGCTAATACTTTATTCTCTCACACTTCTATTGAGAATACTTTTGTTGCACAAATTTTAGTACTAGGCTAAGATGTTAGTTATATATGGCAATAAGCAGTATAGGCAAGAGATTGCAATATTTTTTATTAAAAGCTGCTTTAAATTTGCATTTTTTTAACATAGTAACTTTTTTTTTATATAAAAAGAGCAGATTTATTACATTTAGCTGCAGCAATATAAACCATACAGCCACTGTTGTCAAAACTGTATGGTAGGCTAAAATGATAAAAACAATAATTTACTAGCTTATTATATGGAAATAAAGTTTATTAATTTGTATAAATTATCAGAGCATACTAAAATTTAACATTTAAAAACAGATATGAATCAACAAAACAATATCCTATTGATGATATCTTCACATTTCAACAGGCACTGAATTTTTCTTAAATTCTAGTTGACATATCAAAGAAAGAAAAGTACAATTAATAAGTGTTACATTAACAAAAATAAAAACATCTTAGAATCAGAAAAGTTAATATTTTGCAAGTAGATAGTAAAATCAACCAAGTAATTTATACTATAGTCAAAACGTTTCGGGCCATCCTCTGGATTTAATAAGTCTCATACCTTCTTTGGCTTAATTAACTCCCACTAAGCTAGAATGCTGAAATTATTTAACTCAGTAGTGATTGGTATCCAGTTTTTAGAGGGGGGAGGGGCCCTAAAATTTAAAATCTGCCAGCTCTAAATTATTAAGATGAGCCAGTTAAGTGCCATATGTGATATGATTGGGTGATCATGTCTCTTTCAATTCATGACTGAATAGCAGAAAATTTTTCATGCAGTAGATTGCCATTTCCTTCTGCAGTAGACTGGTTGCAAATCAAGACTATAGGACCAAGTCTAACCTGCTATTCAACCTATAGATGGGGGAGAAGAGATGGATTCATACCTTTTCCAAGGGTATTTGGAAAGTGAATATTACAAACTTGACTGGAATTCAAACTCTCCCCAATTTTTCTTTTTAATGAAAAAGGTTTTTTTCATTAAGTTTTATGAACTTTGAAAACGACATGAAAATATTTTAAAATATTAAGTCTTTTCAATACTTTAAGAGAGAAAAAATTAAATTGAATAAAAATAGGAACAAGCAAACAGTGACGATTTACAAACTTAACATTTTTCGACAGTAAACATGTTAAGGTGGAAGAGTCTGAAAGAAAATAAAGAGTCGCATTTTTTTTACCTCCTTCTTAAAAACCATTCATTCTTAAAAGAAGAAAAAAATTCCGCCGGGTTTACTATTGGATTTTCTAAAAGAAAATCTTTATCTCGTGACTTTTTTTTTTTTAAACAAAAACAATATCACTCATTTGAAATACATGCCAATCGGCGGTCGGTCTCTAACCTGTTTTTCAGTTTACAAGGAGGTCTTTTGATTTCTACCCCAAAAACATAACATTTCAAAATTGTTATTTATTTTTGTACCATGGACGATAGAAAAAAAAAAAAGAGAGAGAGAGAGAGAGAAAAAAAGATTTAAGACAAAAGTCACCTTTTAAAAAGCTGAATCGGTTTGATATGTACACTAATACAGTGTTATTTGAATTCTTGAAAAAATGGTAAACATACAGGCTCCGCCTTAAGTTGGCCGTTAGGGAAAAAACATTTAAAAGCATTTTTAACTAACATTGACAGTTTTACTCAAAAAGTAAATTATTTTTATTATTTTATTGGCATTTTTAAGAAAACACACCCCCACCAATGGGTGAAAAAAATCGACCTTGTAATGTACACTACAGTTATTAAATTAAATAGAATTTTTAAATTTATAGCTTTTAGTTTTGTTTTTTTTGTAGAGTCTAATAGTGAAAGTAAAAAAAAGAAAAAAAATCTTTTCAAATTAACGTTGGGGAGGGAGGCAATTTTTCATATCGACTGCGACTATATTTCACCACCAAATCTACAAAAATAAAAAATAATTTTCAAAAATAAAATCTATTATTATTCACTCACACTGGACTGGATGTCCAAGATTTGTGAACCTTGTTTATTACTGTGGAGTGCGGACTTCTTGTGGGAGTAAAAAGGCCACACCCACGCTAATTGATATGCTGCTGCGATTTCGGTAGCCAGAGTTTGAACTCATTTCGTCAATTCCATTATCCGAGTTGTTAACCGTTTGACCACACACGCCTCAACAAAACTCGATTTTTCCCTTTTCTCTCTTTTTTTTTTTTTATTAATTTTTTCAATTAAATGTTCAGACATAAAGCCTAAGAGCCACTCAATGTAGATAATGAGGTTGTAAGAAGAACTGAGTGCCAATTTTAAGAAGATACGCAGGATAAATAACGGCTGATCCTAAACTTGAAGTGACTATAAGTGACTATTCATCTCTCCTCAATGATTGATATCAACGTTTTTTCTTAAATTAAATTATGTGTGTATAAAGTACCTTAAGTTTTTAACTCTTTATTCAATTGGATTTTATTTCTTGGTTCAATTAAATGGCTTGCGTGTTAACGATCCTACTGATCCAGTGATATTGGCGGTGAGATAGAGGAAAGAATATCAAACAATAAAAAAAATACAATATGTACTTAACTACAACAACACTAACACTTAGAACAATTTCATTCGCACAAAAACGGAAGAAATAAATATTTTTGGCGAGTTGTATGAAATTTAGTATCAGTCATAAAAAGAAAGCGTGGATTCACTCCTAAACGATGAGAACTCATAAATAATAATTAATTAAAAAATAAAAAAAAAAACCTCATTCGAAATTACATTCTCAAAAAATTATAAAACAATTAGTAGTCCTCCAGTAATCTTCCCCTAAATTAAATTTAAAATGTTACTTACCTAACTTTGTTTAAATACTAAAAGTGTGTGAAAGGATTGTTACGGACAATTTTTTTCAAGAAAAGAAAAATATTAGAATTTTTGTCTGAACCAAAAACAAACTTTAAGAACACAATTGGCTGTGTTAGATAATCCTAGCTAAAAAAAGTTTTCTTGAGTTTTTAAAAAAAGGAAATACCATGCAAAACGCATTAACGCAAAGTAAAAAGTAAATTAAATTAAAAAAAAAACTTATGAAGAGAAAATTTGTTGACAACATTAAAGTTTCTTAAAAAAAAAGAAAAAAAATTATTTCAAATTTTTTTTTAAATAAATTTTTTTTTTTTTAACATTTTACAACATTATTACAAGCATAACCGATTATTTTCTTTTTTACTTACCAGCGCTAAATTATTTTTTTTCTTAAATCTTCCAATGAATAGCGAAAAAGTCGAACAAATTATATCACAAAATAAAAAAAAGAGGAGGGGGGTGACAAAACCAAAACCAAACTATAATCCTTGAAAATTTTTGCCGGTAAATCATTCAAGAAAAGAAGAGTCTCTAGAACTGATGAAGAGAATTTTTATTTTACTCTCAGTGTCGCCGTTACCACGTGAGTACTGCAGCTTTGTAACAAAGCTAAAATGGTCACTGGTCAGCCTAGGAAAAGCATCTTTGGTTTGTTTGTGGTTACAAAAATGTTAACATTTTCGTTGCACTCGAGGCCTTCAGTTCGTTTTTACAAGCAGAACTTCTCATGCAGCTTACACAGTAAAGAAACGGATCTGGTGAATTATGTGTGAACTTTTCTGTAACACGTATTTCTAGTTAGTGTGAAGAAAAAACAAAAAAAAAACAAAACTTACAGACTTGAAAAGACACAGAAGAATTGACTGAAGTTTTCAACAACTGAAAGATCCTTAAAGTACTGAAAATGAAGATTAGACAGAGAGAATACTTTCAGTTCAGTCCAATAATTCATTAAGAAACGTCTACACACGATTGTATAAAAAACAGAATAGCCGAGTAGGAGGAAGAAAGAGAGCAAAGAAAAGACGGACAGGGAGTGGTTTTGAGATGTTAAATGAACTCTGAAACAGTGTGTTTGTTTGTTAGGGGAAAGTGCGTGAAAATGAAGGAAAGAAACGCTAAATCACAAAATCAACGCAGTACATAATGTGAGAAATTTTAATTGAGGCGAAAGATATTCACGTAAAAATGTAAAAAAAACTGTGTGTGACTACGAATACGCTTTTTTTTGTTTCTGTTTTTCAAATGTAGTAAAACGTACGCTTATTACAGAAAGATTGCCACAGGATGCATCAATGCTGAATTTAGGTTTGAAATCACTCTCTAATCAGTTTGATCTGTGTGATTAAAAATCGCCATTGAATTATGCATTGTCAAGGAAAGAGATTGTTAAAAATATTTATGTGCAAAATAAAAATATATCAGTGTTCTGTAGTGTGAAAGTGTAATAATAATTTATTTTCCCCATAGGCTAAAAAAACTAAACAAACATTAATGAAAACGTAAGATCAAGCTTCATGTCTACTACTGTATATCAAGTTGCAGACTTATTGATGGAGGTGTACTTTAAAAAGAAAAAAAATAACCATATACCCCTGCATAATTTATGACAGCTATGGTTTTTGATAGACTGTTGGGGGTGATGAGTATTTACCCACCTCCCCAGGAACTAGCCATTAGATGTAAGTAATTCACATTTAAAAAAAAACAAAAAGGTCTACGCACACATATCCACTAGAATATAACATTTTTGAAATAAGAAATTATATATATATTTATATTATATATATATTTCATTTGTAAACTAGTTATTAATAAAAAAAAATATTTACAAGTTCTACAATTGTATTGAACACTTTAATACAACTGTGTAGTGGTCTATTTTAATTATGACTAAAAACTAATATATATATATATATATATATATATATATATATATATAGAGAGAGAGAGAGAGAGAACTGGACATAGGAATCAGCGCCACATATTAACTGTCATTTTCAAGACTCAAAGCTGACTGAGTCACTACTCATTTAGGGGGTCAGTAATTGCTACACTGAGATTAACTGGAGGAAAGCAGGAACAGGGCTAAACAGATAGCATTATTTATAGTCATGACCATTAGATTGTTGATTTATTTATTGTTTTATTCATTTATTTTTGGTTTTGTATATTATTATTTGGTTCAAAGTTTTTGTGTTTGGAATAAAGTTTATTAGGTTGAATTCTCGTATTTTATTTAGTCTTTGTAGTCCTGATTTAGCTATAGGTAACAGAGGAGAAATGTGTTTTCATATCTGCATTTGAAAATGTGCTTTGATCTGTTTTGTTTATCTTTTTCTGGAAAGGAGATTATATCTATTTTATCTTCTATTTTGCATTGTAAGTTAGTGTTGTTTTTCCTATTTTCCATGTTATTCCTGTGTTCTGGTTTGTACTTTTGAGTTGTCATATATGCTTGGAGAGGGTTGTGTCAACATTTGTTTTGTCAAATGATGTTTTTGTGTAAGTAGCTAGAAGATAGCATTGAGGCATGAAACTGTAATCAACACTGTATAACTATGCTCACGCTGTCTATATCTATAAACCCTAATATTATCTCTAATAATGTACACTCTTTACCTATAATATATATATATATATATATATATATATATAAACAAAGAATGAATTAAAAAAAAAAATATGGCCGACCTGTATATTTCTGGAAGATAACACTAAGACAAATAGTTTTTGTAAGTAAAGTTTACAATATATAATACTGAGTATTTATAAAGTAAGCCTAAATCTCTAACCTTTACAAACTAATAGGTCCTGAAGGAGTAATGTCACATTGTGCCATACTTTTCTAACTCTCTCTCTCTCTCTCTATATATATATATATATATATATATATATATACCTTGAACCACAAAGTAAAGACTACTCCATAATTGACCAATTCCAGTAGACTTTGGAAAGCACTCAAGTGCCTAGTTCATAGAGCAATATTCTTAAATTAAATATTGTAGAAAAAAAAAAAAAAAAACTTTACCAAGCTACCACAGTTTTACCCCTTGGATCTTAAGATTGGTTTGCTTATATCCTTCTATCTTAAATCATATATATATATATATATATATATATATATAAGCTCAACATTCATGTATAATGCAGTTCTGGTTTTATTAAGAATAAAAAATAATCAGTTTTCAGTTTATTCAATAATGTATCATCTTGTTAAGATGGTTTTTGAAAGCCAATGATTTAAACCCTATACTTAGATATCTGGTAGCTTTAGATGACCAAATATAAGATATCATGGATTGAGGCCAAGAGAAAGAATTTAGTCTTCTGTTGAGTTCTCAGTTGAAGTTTTTTTAATTTATTTTGAAAGTTAATTGCAGTGATGATTTTAGATTTCTGGGAAAACAATTTGAAAATGAAGTTTTGATTTATTTTTGAAGTTAATGACAATAATAATTTTAGAAAAATAATACACCTCAGTTCAATAGCATTGTCATTGACTGAGGCTAAGAGAATAAATCTAGTCTTCTGTTGAGTTCTCAGTTGAAGTTTTTTTTTATTTATTTTGAAAGTTAACAGCAGTGATGATTTTAGAGATTTCTGCATCTAAAAAGCATCTATCTGCTATATATACAGGGTAGCAATTGATTGATACCAATAAAAATTGCCAAAATATTAAGGTTATGTCTAACGTGCATTGTGGTATAATGGATATTAGTTGAAATGAGAAACTGGAGAACCAAGTTCAAATTCCAGTTGAAGTTGTTCCATTCATTTACACACAAATACCCTTAGGAAAGGTATTAGTTTGTCTCTTCTCCCTCCAGCTATGGGTTAAATAGCAGGGTACATTAGGTTCTGTAGCTTTGGTTATAAAATGGTCTACTGCAGAAAAATCTGCCTAGTAAGTCATGGATTGAAAGTGATATGATTGCTTAAGTGTGTATCATGTATGGTACTTAAATGACTGACTGATCAATGTAAACCTAGCCTGACTTTGAAAAATGCTACAATAATATGATTATAATATTATAATATTAGTTTACACAATGATAAAAATGATGGTATAAGTCCTTAAATTTTCATAATTACTTACTATTCTACTCAGCTCTTTTAGTCATTATCTACCAGTTTTATAAACTTTTTAGATCAGTCAACCATTTGCCATAAGACACTGCCAGCTGACGTCTCCAGTACTAAGGAAAAAACTAAAACAGCAAAATGTTACAGACATTACAGAAAAGAAAAGATCACTTAGTAAAGTTATAAACACAAATTTGTAGCCTTTGTATGCACCAATAAATTCAGAATGATTGATGTCATAGTCAGTATCAAAATCAATGAAGGAACAAGTTTTATAAGAAAATTTATAACAGCAACATTTGTTCGGTCTAAACAACCGGTCTCTCCTATAAAGATTCATGTTAGTTACGTTCATAAAAATTGCATTAAAAGACACATTCAAAGCTGTCTATTCTACACTTCCAATAATAGGACTTGCGATATGACCACTTTGTCTCCTCTTTTGTCCTTATCTCATGTCATATTCTTTTTTTTAACTTAATCACTACTTTTTTTATTTTATGCCTAATTATCATGTTGTAAGTGTAAATTATACCAGAAAATATTAATAATGCTTTGAACTATTTGTGAATACTTAACTGCAATGTTTTTTTATACTAAATGTTTACCGAGAAAAGTCCCAAAAGCCACTTAAAGTAGATGATTACTGAATGCAGACTGTGATATGAATGTAAGGAGGAGGAAGTAAGAAGTAAAGATTATGAAAATTTGGAAGAATGACCCAAGACACGAAGAGGTTAAAATTATATTAGATGGAGGAAGCATCCATGCAGGAGACTGTTTCCCCAAAGTAGTGGTCCTTAACAAAAGAATACATAAGGAACAGGGTGATTCAACTCTGTGGATGTAGCAAGGTGAGTTTTGGTTACAAAGGTCTAAGTTGGTGGTACTAAATAATAGTATTAATGATTATTTACCATGGGAGTAATGATAGTATTTGTCAGAAAAATTGCTGTAGGGGTGGAAAATAAGTGATCCCCCACAAGGTTGTATAAACAATTTTGAACTCTGTAGACACTGGAAAGTGGGGATTGGGCAGCTGAAATATGACAGCAATGCTCTGTTTTTTTTTTGTTTTTTTTTTTGCAATGGATTATATATAAAAGTTCCATTTAAGATATACTGACAAATTTTTTCTCTCATTGAAATAAATAAATGTGTGTGAGTATTTGGACACCAATCCTTTTATAAAAGTTTCATTAAACACAGCTGGCAAGGGACTGTGTTTAAGCTTTTATTTCATTTTTCTTGAATATAAGTATTTTTCTATTCTTGATATAAGGTGTGTAAAAATTGTCTGAATATTTTGTACATCCAAGTGCATTCATCTATTCTTTTAATCATTATCAAAGATGTTTTATATTTTTAATTCTGGATGTGTAGATTTTTATGTATGTAATTGGACTTATGGGAATGTATTTTTTTTTTTTCAAAACATAGTAAGAATACTGTGGTTGTCTTCATAGTTGATGTTATTGAATGTTGACATTTTTTTTTTTTACATGTGGATAAATAATTATAGTTGTATCGTCTATGAGTATGTTGTGGATGGAGTTTGGTAAATTTCCATGTGTGTTTAAATAAGTCCTAATTGAGCTATGGTCAGAGAGATGTAATGAGAGTCTCCTTGATAGGCATGTAGTGATATGTCCAATATAATTATTGCTGAAGTTGATTTAATCAAGAACACAGTTCCTTATGAGACATGTGAATTCATAAACAATACTCGTTCTCTATAATTTGGATCTTGCAGGTGAGTTGTTATGGTTAACTTTCAAATTTTTTATAGTAAATAATTTGTTTTGGTCAACTGGGGTTATATATTTCTTTATATTTATAAAAGAAAATTCATCCTGCTTGTAGTTAACAAGTATCTGATTTTTGTAGAAAGTATTAATGTTATTGTTTTTATCTGTATGTTCAATGTTGTTATTGGTTACCTTAGAAAGAAATGGTCTAATTTGGTGATCTATGAGGTGGTCCAACAACCATCATATTTCATAGATCTCACCCCTTGCTATTTTTTCCTCTTTCTAAAAATCAATTCCCACTTGTAAGGAACAGATTTCAAGATATTGAGGAAATCCAAGAGAATGTGATGAGGCAACTGATAGTTATTCTAAAGAAGGAGTTTGAGAAATGCTTCCATCAATGAAAATAACACTAGATAAAGTGTGTAGCTTTAGAGGGGACTACTTCAAAGGAGATTAAATGCCGAAATTATTATGCATTGATCAGTCTTTTTATATATCCCGTACATTGAATATCAATATGTATGTGTGTAAAAGTGACAAGATGAATTAATGCAGTTTAAATGAGAACCAATTTTGCCTTAAATTAATATGGGACTTTCAAATTTCAACTAATCTTTTAAGATAACCATTTTATACAAACAACAAATTCCAATAAATTAAATAAATATAAGAGTCTCATTTTTATAAAATCCATACAACTTAATAGAGACTCAAAAATAACACTGGCAAGCAAACTCATGAAGTTATTGTTTCTTTAGGAAAAGCAGGAATCCAACTTTCCCTGGTTCATCAACACTCATTTTGATTGTATTCTCATTAATGCTTTATAAGGTTAGACAGAGAAAATATGTGAAAATAATGCAGTGCAAATCTTATTTGTAAAACTATTTTAAGTATGATATTAGTAATTTTACAATGCTGGTGCAATGGATATGTTACTTGCCTGTCTACCAGCAAATCATCTGCTTGAACTGAAGCCGAATACAAGTATACACGTGTTTATCTTATATATTTATTTGCTTTTTGCATGACACAAGTTACAAAAAACAAAAAAAAAAACACTATTCATGATGAATATTTATCTGGCTATTTATGTCCAAAATTTAATGAATGGTGCTTGCTTAACTTGACCATATTAACAAACTTTAAATTTATTTACACTTAAAAAAAATAAAACTATATTGTGCAACAGATTTATGCTCAATTTAAGTTATATTTAATATCATAATGTAACCCATAGCTGTAAAAAACAATAAGACACTTAGTTTTAAGACATTTTAAATAACTATTTCAGTGAGAGAGAGATAAATAAGAAAGATCAGGGAGAGATAAATATAAGAGAAAGCAATTGAGAGTATCTTTACTTAAATGATTTACAGATAAGCACCTACCAACCTACAAGTAACTAATCTGATAAATGATAAATTTGCAAGTTTGTCTCCATTTTCATTTGTTATTCTAACAGAGACATAAGATAAAATTGTGATGTATCAAATAATAGATCAGTAGTGATAGAAATGAATTTGAGGTTCTCACTCTTAGGTGCTAGGCTAGCAAGTTTCATAAAGCAAAAGTCAAGAAATTAGGTTTAAAGAATTCAGTTTATGACTTAATACATATTCTGGCCTTTAATTTATTTATTGATGCTTATTACTTTTTTTTTTTAATATATATTAATTAAAATTTTGGAGAACTTGAAGAGTATGGACAACCCAAAGCTAGAATGGATATTTTCTGTTACTCTTTTTGAATGGGTACCGTCTAGAAGCCACTGTGCTAGAAGTAGATATTGAAAATCAAGTATAAAAGTCATTGTTTCTTGGTCTAATACTATTACTCAAATTTTTGGATTGTATATAAGCACTAAGCATTTGACTAAATTTTGTATACATTTTATGTGATGAATAAAAATCAATACTTAAAAATCAAAATATGAAAATAGTGGAGAAATGTATTTATAAGTAATCAATATTTTTTTTAATAAAGATAGATTACTTTAATATTCTGATGGATATTTTTTGCATCATATTAATATTTCTTTTATTTATTTATTTTTTTTATAATCATGTTGCCCCAAGCAAGGCATTTTACTGCCACTGTAGAGCAGGGGGTTTACATAGAAGGTAAGTTATGAGAAAGAGTGACAGGTTACAAGAGGGTAGGAGAAGAATGAGAATACTGATGAGAGTGGAGTGGACGAAGAAAGAAGCATGAGAGAGAGAGGAAGCAAGTTAGTGAGATAGCAGATGACTATTGACTTTACATTTGAATTCTTGAAGATTGTAGCTGTCAGGAAAGCAAGTAAATGGGAGAGGATTCCACAGGCGGGAAGTGCGAGAGAAGAAGCTTCTGGAGTAGAATTTGCATTTACAATTTATTGGTTTCACAGTAAAAAGATGGTACCCAGTTGCTAATCTTGTGGCTCAAGCAAAGTCTTAATTTTAAGTATGAGGGGTGCCAGTGAGCTAAATTCATCTGAGCAGAAGCCATGAGAGTATTTGTAGAAGAGACACAGTGAAGCCACATTGCCCTGGTGAGAAAGTGATTGTATCTGAGCTGCCAAGTATTTTCAAATATATTGTGAAGGATATAAATTCAAAATACAATAGAAGTTATCTACTTTTGAATAATTATGACAAAAAAGTTAGTTCAAAGAATATTTTGAAATAAGAACTTTTTTAGAAACAGAGAAGAGAGTGCTCAACTGCTATATAATATTGCCCCCTATACTCCTATACTGTAGTGGATATTGGACAATTTCTTCACAGATGAAGAGGAGAGTTGAAGTAGCAGAAATGCAGTTCCAACAAAGGATGCTGAGAATATCACGAAAAGAGTATCTGAGCAACGAGGAGGTTTTAAGGAAAATGATAACAAAAAAAAAAAATAATTAAAATCAGAATGATGGTTGAAATTTCTGGGACAAATAATGAGGAAAAGAGTTCCTTGGAGAATTCAACACTCAAATGATATTCTGAGAGGAAGAGGGAAGCAATGAGTAACCTACCTAATGAGCTTTTGTAAATGGATGACAGAAAGGAATACTAAAAAGACAAATATTACTAAGATCTATGAAGGATAAGAAGTTGTGGAGAGCCATAACTGTGTAATGTTTTTAAAGTGAATGGACATAGCACATAAAAGAATAAAAAATAACTGTGACTAGAAATATTTGAAAAATGAATTTTTGGCACCTGCAAGATAACTCTCGAACAAGGTACAGGGTGCAATGGGAAAATTGTAGCCATTTAAAATTTTTTGAGTTTATGGCTGTGCATTGTTTGTTTTTGATTTTGTTAACTGCACTGAATAGTAGGGCCAGTTATGCACTGTCTGTGAGCGCAAAGCACTTAGCATTCATGCCAGAAGCTCCAATACAAACATTTCAAAATGTTTGGGTGTCAATCTGAGGACAGAGGATTCAGATAAGTCTAATGGTGATTACGGAGGTGTTTGAAATGATCACTAGTGATGGTGATGTTATGCCTTCATTCATCTTCCCACAGGGCCTCCGACTCAACACAGAGGCCTACATCAAGTGCCAAGTGCCTTGAGAAAGTAGTGCTGCTCTGGGTCAAGAAGGTGGCTGCTGGAAGACCCTATGTCTGGCAATAAGACTCTGCACTATGCCACACAAGAAAACAGTCATAGCTGTCAGACAATTTCTGTAACTACATCACCCCTTTACATCTGACCACCTAACTCCCCAGACTGCAATTATCTTTGATTATTACGTGTGGGATGCAGTTGAGCAAGAGATTAACAGAACTCCTTGTAATACCAAAAATGAACTGAAGGTCAAGGTTATGGCAGCATTTACCAACTGAAACAAGGAGACTATCCAAAAGAGTTGCAGAAGATTCCAAAGTCATCTGTAGGCTGTGGTTGAACAAAATGATAATTTTATTGATTAAATTTACTCTTTAGTATTTCAAGATATTTTTTGTGTAACTTAGGTAAATATATCTGTTAAAATGAAATGTCTGTTATTTTTGTGTAATTTAGACAATTTATCTATCACACCCTGTATATGTAGTTGACATTATCTACCTAGATGATCATAACAATGGAGGTTTGTATTTCTTCAGGTAACACAAATAAAGTGGCGGGGGGGGGGGGGCACAAGTTTGTAGGCGGAAACTATAATAATAAACTTTATTCATCTCTTATGATTATTGTAAGTTTTTTAGTAAATATTTGGGAAATGTGTAAGTTCAAGGAATTTCACCTGTGAAACATGTTTACTTTCTACAAAGTACTTAAAGAAATCGGCTAAATGTCTGGGTCAGTTGAAATGCATCTTGAACATAGTTCAAAGGATGAACATTCCAGTGATTGTTCATCCTGTTTGGAAAGCATACTGTTATCATTGTCATTTTTAAAACAGATTTTTACATAAAAATGTACTTTATACTGTTGTTTAAATTTGCAATACCACTTACAAGAGATTTTATTTAATAGACCTAAAAATTAACCAAACCCAACAATCATTTAGTTGAATGGATTGTTGGGGTAACCTGAGGAAGTAGTGGGTTACAGAGCAAAAGGCAGTTTATTTGGATAGAAGAGAATTCGCTTCTATCCAAATAAACTGTCTCTTGCTCTGTAACCATAGACTTGAACAGGTTAAGATTGTAGTGACAGAGGAAATATCCTCCTGGGAGTCAGTTCTACAGAGCATGGGTTTGCATGAAGGAGCTGTTCCATGTTGAGTTCCAATTCCAGCTGGGTTTGTTATATTCACTTACCTTGAGAAAGGTATGGATCCATACCTTTTTCTCTATCTATGGGTTAATTAGTAAGACTTGTATCACTAAAACCACCCTTTATCTTTAATATTACACCAGAAAGAGAAGTGTAGAGTCCCTGTAATTTGATAGGTGGTGTAATGGATAATGGCTCGGTATTGGTAATCGGAGAGCCAAGTTCCAATTCCAGTTGGGTTCTTTATATTCACTTACATGCAAATACCCTTGGGAAAAGTATGAATCTAGCTCTTCTCCCCTATGTAATTTTTTTTTTTTTTAAATCAGTATCATTCCATGTAAGGCAGTAAAACTACTAAAACACAAGGGGGTTACAAGGTGTGAAAGAATTAGGAACAGAAACATTAATAATGAGTGGAAAGAGAAAAGAGTAATCAGGAGGACAGTAAATAGCAATTAACATTGCATTTAAATTTTTGCAGACTAAAGTTGGCTGGAAGGCATGGAGATGGAAGAGAGTTCCACAAGCTATAAGTGCAAGAAAAGAAACAGTTATTACAGAAATTATGCCTACATCTAGCCAGCTCAACTGTAAACTGATGAGATATTGACACCTGCCTAGTATTGGGCTTAAATTCATAAAGTCTAGGTACCACTGTAGAGAGTTCATCAGAACAATTATCATCAAAGTATTTATAGAAAAGGCACAGAGATTAAACGTTATAGTAGTGAGAAAGTGACTTCAACTGAGGCCACCAGGTCAGTACCTATAATATTGCTAATTCTTATATGGATCTTATCAAAGTGCTGAAGGTAAATAGCAGGGGCATTGGACCATATATAGCAGCGATACTCTAAGCATGGACAAATGATAGACTTATAGATATGTAAAATCAATTCTAGAGAAAAAAAATTGTCTCACATGACATAGTGAACAGAAATTCATATCAATTGAGAACATTAGCCTGAGAAGGTGTAACGAGTCACTTTCCTGGAGGTTAGCATCAGCCATGCTGATAGACAGCAGAGAAGAGTGGTCTCTCAGATAATTAATGGAGAGAAGTTTAGTTTTGGAGGCATTAAAATTAACAAACCATCTTTAGTCCCAGTTAACAGATTTGAGATTGCTTTGGACATCAGATGCCATTTTGACCTCCTCAGACTGATAAGGAAGGTCATTAATGAAAATTAAAAACAGAGTAGGACTAAAAATAGAGACCTGGAGAACATCTGCATTAGTACAAAAGTATCTAGATGAGTGGCCATTCAGAATAACATTCATTTCACAATTTGATAGGAAAGACTGGTTCAATTGAAAAAAGTGTCAGGAGACACTGTAACTTTTCAGTTTGTAGAGTAGACCTGTATGCCAGACTGTCAAAAGCTTTTGAGATGTCAAATGCCACAGCCCAAACTTTCCTGTTTTTATCTAGAGCATGGCAGACTCTTTCCACAATTATTGTCAGTACATATCAGCAGTTGACCTGGAGAAATGAAAGCTATATTGTTTGTCTGGAAAAAGACCCTGTGATAAACCAATGCAGTGTTGATTAGAGCTTCTAGGAGTTTTGCAAAAAGAGGTAGAAGATAATAGGCTGATAGTTGAAAGGGTTGGATGGTTCACCAGAGTTCTTAAAAACTGGAGAAACAGATGATGACTTCCAGCAGGTAGGAAAGCAGGAGGCAGTAAGGCATTTATTATACAGTTTGGATAGAACAGGTACCAGTTCAGGAGCACACTTCTTAACTATTACAAGGATACCATTGGGACCACATGCTTTGTAGTGATCTAAGTTAGAGATGATAGCAGAAACCATAGAAGGGGCTATATGCATATCACTCAGCAGTGACTCAGTTCTAAGGTGAAAAGTTAGGCAGAAATACTCCAGATGAGTCACTAGTAGAGTCTGAGAAGTAGTTACTGGCAATGTATTCAGCTTTATCACTAGAAGATGATAACACCTCAAATTGATTGAAGAGGAGAAGAATAGAAACCTTGCACTTATTTAATTACACAGCTACTAGTAATCATGTGAGTCAAAGTTGTTAGAAGCTATGCAGTGCTTCATTCTCCCAGCAAACAGGGACTTAACTCCTTGGAGGACTTGCTTATATTTATTATGAGCAGTAGAGAATAGAGGCCTGTCGTGATGAGAGCTGTCATGCTGGTATAGCTGAAAATAGGGGTTTCTGTGTGCAACAGCATCTGAGCATGTTGGTGTGAGCCATGAAAGAGATTGAGGTTTTATGTTTTTTTCTGAGAAGAGCTGAAAGCATTTATGCCAACTTTGATCCAAGAAACCTCAGAGATGCAATTTTCAATTGGAAAGTTACATATGTTAGTCCAAGAGAAGTTATGAAGAAAATCATAAGGTGAGTCCCAATCAGCATTCTAGTAATGGAAAGAGGTTTAATGGATAGGGGAGTCCTGTTTAATAGACAATTGAAACAAAATAACAATAGCTACTACAGAGTGGTTTGAGTTAGCAAGAGAGCAGTGTTGTGAAGCTCAGCAAGATTGAGGAGAGGAGGTAAGGAATAAAACAAGTAGAGAAGACTGTTGCTTGGTTTTGCTAGGGAAACGAATAGGGAAGGCCACAATTCAAGTAAGGGATTGGGCAATGGAAAAATTTAATGTCTAAGACTTCTATCATCAAACCATTAATATTTTCAAAAAGAAAAATTCATATAATGTAAATATATTATTTGGCTTTAAATAGCTCCCAAAAAACAAATCACCTTAAAAAAAGAAAAAGTAATGTCATGAAAGTGAGATATTTTTGCATGCAGATATAAGCAAATGCACAGATAATATAAAATTATGAAGCAATATTATTTTTTTCTAGGCCAGAAAGTAGCAACTATTGATTAAATAAAATATGAAAGTAAAAAGGCCAGTTATGCCAATGTATGAAACTGGAGAGAAAAATGTCTTTTTCATTCTGGAACAGAGTTTATATTCTTTAATAGAGGGTCATAAATAGTTCCATTCACTTTTAATCTATAAAAAATAATTAATCAAGAACAGAATAACGATTGTAAAGAAAAAGGTAATGAATATTGTTTGTATTAAGTGGGGACCTAAAAGTACATATTTTTATTGTTACTCATTCTTATTACTGTTTAATTAACAATGATACACATTATTATTATTACAATAAAATCATCACTTATCTTTTTATATCTTGCTTTTGGCAAAGCCAGACATTAACAATAGACTAAACACAGGAAATCCATACTAAAGACATTATTTCTACTTTATGCTAAAAAATTTCTGCAGCTAACAGAGGATTATGGGTAGTTTTTGTTGTTGTCTGCCTATATAAAGCAAGCTATTGTAACTAGTCTTTGTGGATTTGTGTGCCTCAAGAAGATAATTCAATGAAAATGTGACATTTAGGAAACTTGACCAATAAATACATTTATTAAGTTAATGCCTAGATGCTGAAGCCTTTTAAATTTACAATGGTGTGGCCCATATTCATGCTCAACTAATCTACTATGCACAAGAGTAAAAGTATTATTTAAAGTGACTTAAAGCCCTTTCATCAAGTCTTCTTTTAAGCATCATATCTCTTCAGGACATGACTGACCATGGCTCTTCACAACTTCCTATTCTGTGTGGCTCTTAGCTTTTTTTGTTATTACTCCCACTACCTGTTTTGCCATTCATTTACACAAGCTCACTGTTTCCTTTTGTCTTTCCTGCCTTTAATATATCCTACAAAGATAAAATTTTTCAAGTCTTCTTTTCTTGTTATACAATCCAGAAATTTCAACTGTCTCCTGATTTGAAGTATAAGTATTCTTTGTTTCCATTTTCCTTAAAACTTTCTCATTGCTCACATGTTCCATCCATAATATTCTCAGCATCCTTCTGTTACTTCAAGTTTTCTTTTCATCTGTGAAGAAAATGTGCAGCATTCATTGCCATATATGAAGATTGATATTACACTGCAGTTCAGCACTGATTGTTTCTAATGAAATTTTCTTGTTTCTTAATATTTGCGCTATTAATATATTTTCAGATTGAGCAAAAGTTAAAATTTCTTCAAATTACAAATGTATTTCAATTAAAATATCTATATTAATTTTCCTGTGACTTATATCACAAAAATTGTTTAAAAAACAAGTGACAACTAAAATATTAGAGGAAAAAGTCAATCCAGAAACTTTAACTACTTTCCAATGTTTGCCAAATTCTCCATTTGATTCCAATTCCTTATAGACAAAAAAAAAAAAAAAAAAAAAAAAATTGGAAGTGAAAATATGCAAATTCCTGCTGAAACTACCAACACTGAACAAGTTTTATGAAAGTTTTCTCCTTCTTAGATTAGGTTTCAGCAAACTATCACATGCCTAAATATTTAACTTTGAAATGTGTATAACATATTGTAGAAATTCTCTGGTTTCATTTTAGGCATACTGATTAAACAAAAATACATGTGGGTAGTGTGTTTTTCAATATTTGCTTTTCTGACCTTGAAAAAACAGATTAGAAAAAAAAAAAATTTAGATAATTTGCAGACTGCTTCATATTGCTAAAATATATCAATATTTTAAGTTTCATGCTGGGAATAAATGAATCTGTGACAAGTCTGTTCCCCTTGGACTTGATGGCATACATTTCAATGACTTATTTATAGTATAGAATATTTATCATAAAGTAATTTTACATTTTAGTCACATTTTAAAAAAAATAAATAAATAAATAAAAAACTGAAAAAATGATCATATTCACTACTAATTTAGGATATTTAAACTACTGCATTGTGCAGTCTATATTATTGTTAGAAACTACTAGAATATAAAACTACTTAAGTTTTATTTTGGAAAATAAAATTTATTAATATTTTCATGGTTACCTTGGATATTTGAATGCCATCTGTTTTTGTTAGTTACCACTAGAAATTGTTTGAGACTACACATTTTTCTTTATGGGCTGTGTCCTTTCAGGACATAGGTAATTATGGAATTTCCCTTACCACTCTTAATATTTTTTTATCTTAGTATCTCTCCCAAACCCTGTCCCACCACAAACTTGCTCAAGCCCATCAAGTAAGTCTCGTGCTGCTTTCCTATTTCTTTCCCTTCATCCATTCTGTGAGTATCAGAGTCTCCAAGCCTTCCTTTATCATTACGTGTCCCAGAATCCTCAGCTGTTTCTTTCTGATGCCAAGTATATTTTTTTTTGTTTGCATCCTCTCCAAAACCTCATCGTTGCTCACATGTTTGGTACTTGGAATCCTCAGCATCCTTCTGTAGAAACACATTTCTGTTGCTTTGAGCCTCTCCATTTTTGAGGAGGACAGATGCATTAGTTTGGTAAATAAAATTAAATTCCTTAACCTATAAATAATGATACTAACTTACACTTAATACTGGTTTTATATATTTTTCTTCATAGGTGTTGCCTTTGTTTTTCTTTTTTAAACCAAAAAAGTTCTATAAATCCAGATTTAAGATTTTTATTATTTGTGGAAATATTAAAAAAAAAAGAACACATAGGCAAAATTTTATTAACAAAATGAAATGAATGCACGTGCATAAGAGTCACAAGATATACATGTGTCCTGTACCAGTATATATCTATAAGTGGAATGACTAAAAAAATGCAACGACTCAAATAACAATAACAGTGAGATTTGAGACGTGAGTAGCTTGGAATCTGAGATGATGTCATGCAATCAAGAAATCTGGTGTTTTTGAATTGTTGGTTAAAATTTCATTATGTATAATGAACTGCTCAGTTAGAATGCAAATATGTGTTGACTAGTGTTAAAAGGATACTGAGGCGTAGTCTTCTATTAACCTTTAGTTTGTGACTTAGTAATTTCAGCATTTGGCAAGAAATGTGAAGTACCATTTACATAAATACAACAGTATTCACATTCGTAGGAATGTATGTATTCCGATATGAATCACAGGGAAATAAAACTGTGACTAAACATACTATGTGGGATAGTTTAGTAGAAGCCATATTGGAATGAGGAACAAACTGAAGGACTTGCTAGATCAAGATCAATAAAAAAAATAAATGGAATATTTTATGATTTTTTGTGTGAAATAAACAAATCCAGTTAAAATAATTTCATATTTTCATTTATTTATTTTTTACATATAATCTATTACAAGACCATAAAATACATAGATAAATAAGTAAATCAAGTAAGTAAATACTGAGAGGTGCACAGTCCCGTCAGTCCCCCACTTCATTGCATTAGAGAAGGGCTGGAGTGTACAATGGCAAAAACGTTGTGAATATGGCAACAAAGATGAAAACAACAGTCCAAATAATAGTGTAAATAATTACAATACCTTATTTCAGAAATATAAACAAATATTAAGTCTTTTATGTATCATTCAACCACGGCAGTAGTTGAATATATTCTTAAGTCCAACATTGAGTGAATCTAGGCAGCTTTCAAGCTTCACCACTAATTCAGTTATCAATCAAATTTCAAACAGTTTACAGAATTAGATGAGACACCTCTTCAGCTATATTTTGAAAAAAAAAAAAAAAAAAACCTTTGAGTTTTGGTTCAGTAGAAAAAAGGTTACATCAAAATATGTGAAGTCTGAAAAAGGGAGACTAAGTACATAAGTGAGTGAGTGACTAACGCTTCTAATAATAATTCATATTCTTTATAACCTTTTTCTGTTTGATATTTTTGCTTGCAGTTTTCAACATTTAACTTCTGATGATATCTTTTATCATTTTTATCAATCAAACTTTGCTTATTTATTTTATCAGAATTGATTATCAGAATTAATTATAAATATATCAATTTTTTATTGTTTTAATTTTTGGATTTGTTTTTTTCTTTTTAATATTTTTGAATGTGGATTTCAGCATTAATTTTATATTAAATTAATACCAATGGCTGGAAAAAATCATGAATTACATGGAAAAAAATGTTCACATGAAAAGTAATATTCTTATTATTAAGCCTGAAAAAGCACAGGACAAGTTACTAAACCTAGAAAAGTAAAGGACAAGATATTCTAGTGAAGTAAAAAACAAGAAATTTCTTACTTCAAAATATTGCAGCTGAAAATAAAATTCGAATGCAATATTTTAAGATAGAATTTTATTGTTTTGTACTTCACTAGAATATCTTGTCTTTTACTTTCCAGGTTTAATATAATCTTAAGAATATTACTTTTCATGCACATATCTAGCCATATAATAACATTATTATTCATTCACACTTTGTCAATTACTCTCAGTGAGAGAGGGTGTGTGTGGCTTTGAAACTTTCTCTAAATATGGATTCTATATTTCCATAAGGAGGTAAAAATCTTTCTTCTAGAGTGGGTGCTTATATATCTACCTGTCAACCAGTTTGTTCCACCTGTGCAGATCCTAAACATAGATGAGTTGACCATCTGTTTGCATATCGGAGACATCCACTGACATTGAGTGAAGATGCAAATTTGCACCTGGTTGCTCAGAGACTATCTTTTAGATGCACCTGGCTTCTCTGAAGAATCTATGTAATACTAAGTGCAAAGTCTATTATCGTAACATCAGAGGTGACTCATATGCTACACATACACTTAATTCAGTAGTGAAGCATCAAACATTATACAGTGAAAGTCTCATATAAAAATAAAACTAATAACCATATGAATAAAGACAAAAGGAAAACTTATCTTTGCCAACACTTTTCATCTTCTGAAGAACTTTATCAAGGTAAATGCAATGATTTTATTTTGTAACAAATATTTATATACAAGAGTAAAATTATTGGTTTTTCAAAATTTTAAATTTAAGAATGCTCATGAATATTCATCAGGTTAGCTGAAAAGTTTAGGCAAGCTATGGAGAATAATTATATGTCAGACTACACAATTATCCACCTTTGTATATTCTGTATTTAAGTCTTCCCTTACATTTTTGCTGTTTATTTGTTTATGTTTAGACTGACACAGTCACCAATATTCTTCAGGTGCATGTTGTATAGCACTTTTTTTTTTACCTTACCATTTTAATCCCTATAACTACAATTGTCCGATAGATTGTAATACTGTGACTTAAAAAATATACTAGTGATCACCCAATACAAGGAACTAGAGTCACTCAAAGTAAAGGTTTGCTGAAGGAGTGTGATATGAGTGTAAAAGAAAGTGGCAAAAGTGATGATAAGAAGGACAGATAATGATTGATCCTTGAAGAAGAATCTTCAGGTGTTTGTTTTACAAAAAAGAAGTTATTGGAAAAAAAAACTGTCTCAATGGAACTTTCTACTGACAATTAAAATGTGGAGGAAATGAGAGTAGAAAGAGAAAAAAAGAAACAAAACAAAAGTACTGAGCGAATTCTAAAGATAAATTATAATATATCTGGGGAAGAGAGAATTATGTATTTATTGAAAAATGTTAAACAACAATTCTCAAAATTTATAAGAATTAAAATCTCTCTCAGAACTTCAGAAAAACCATTATATTCAGGGTTGAATAAAAACTATAATCAGGAAAAAATTCAACTGGATACAATAAAAATATAGAAACATTTAAATATTTCTTATGAAGTTATAATATATATATATATATATATATATATATATAGATATGTGTGTGTGTGTGTATGTATTCATTCTGTAACTTCTGTTCCTCACACCCTCTAAAATAGTCATATACTGACCAATCAAAACCAAATTTTGGGGAGAAGGGCAAACAGGTAAAGGGGTACAAAGTACAATTGGTTTTATTAGGGTGCATAGTTTAGTACAATTAATTTTCATTGATTTTTTTATTATTTAACATAGAAAATACTCCCACTATTTTAAAAATAATTTAATGATTGATCAACAATGTTAAATACTGTGAGGATTTTAACACATGTCACCATGTTGCAAAAATATACTAGGGTCTAATAAATTTAGCTTTGTGAAGTCCTTTTTGAAAACAGTCTGGGACACAGGACATAGTGAAGAAAAGAGTAACAGGAGTAGAGGATACAGTAGAGGATCCCTAACAAGTTTCTGTAAATGTATGGCAGAGGGACAAATTGTGATGGCAAAGGGCCAACAAACTATTTAGAGCATCAAAATATAGAAAGCAATAGAATACTATAGTCATCTATGTCCTAAAAGGACTTGATGCAAAAGATTATAACATTTATTTTATATAAACTTTTGCTGGTTTATTCTAAAAAAAAAAAAAAAAAAAAAAAAAAAAACACACACACACACACACACACAGAAGTGAAAGTATTCGGATTTAACTAATTGTAATATTTAGTCTTAATTGTTGACTTTCTTCTGGAGGTCATTGTCACATTAAATAAAATATTTAACCTTTTTAATCCTAATTATATATGACAAACATGTATCTTAATATCTTAATGCCAGTTGTTAATTTCTATAAATAATTCCAGCTGTTTCTTATATAATAATACTATTGGGATATTTTCATTCCATTTTGAGAAGAAAATTACTTTATACTTAAAAACACATTGGATCCAAATCATAGGGCTTATCCAAAATTCCATGAAGTGTATATTAAAAAAAGCTATTTGTGCAAAATTTAACAGTTTATTGTATTCATTAGAGTTAAGAACTATCAATACATTTGTTTGCATGTTAAAGAAATATGATGAAAGTATTAATTTGTATATGTATTTTTCATTTGGAAACAAGTTATTACACAACTCAGGTTTCTACCTTTCAGTATCTTCAGGTGATTTTACAATAACTGATTTTATAGTTTTTTTTAAATGCTCATGTAACATAGATCTTTTATGAACATGCAATTTTCAAAATTAGAAGTTACTTAAAGTCTTGGAACACTTTCATCCATGATTGTATGATCCTAGTCGGTATGGTTACACTTGGACATAATTTTTGTTCTTTCATTTAGTAATTCATTTTTGTTTGGGAACAATTTTTCCTCCTGGCATAATCTGCATATTTTACCATCATTGTAACGTTTGGCTGTTTTTACTTTGCTCCAAGTTATATTGGGGTCTTTTCCATACTTTAATTTTAATTTCCATACATGGATAACCAGTTTTGTACAAATTTTTTTTGTTTTTCAGTTTAAATGTAGACTTATGGTTATTCCATCTAAATTTAAAACTGTCTTTGGTAGATCCTAAATATGTTTTGCTGTGATCATTGATGTCATGTACTTTTGTTTTGTAAATAATCCCTTTTGTATTACAAAGTCTATTAAGTGGGCATTTATTTTTGTCCCTGCAGTTACATTCCTTGTTAATGATGTTTTGTATGTTATTTAGGTTTCTGGCATTTTACAAGTACAGACGTAACTCAGTTTGATTACATTTCTATTAAAAATTTTGTTTATTTCCGAGTTTTCTGGAAAGGGTTTATCAGTTTAAAAATATTTGTCCTATTTTGGTTTTTACTTCTGAGTTGAATGATGGGTTGAACCTGATAATGTTTTGATTTCTATTATTGTTTTTTTTATTTGTCTGTTTGGTTGGGATTTGTATTCTAAAATGTTATGGCCAGATTTTTTTAGGGCATCTTCATAATTTTTTTTCTTTCCATCAAATATTGCTTTGTTTGACAATTTTTTTTGATAGCCTATGCTCTATTCCTTTATGGATGTGCTTGATTATGCTTGTAAGATGGTTAGATCTTATGTTTACATACTTTAAAGTTGTGTTTGCAACCCCAACCAAACTCTGGTGTCTCAACCATATGAATTTAAGTATGCTACTAGATTAGCATCTAAGTCCTACTCTTTTACTATTGAAATAGTTAAATGCAACTGTAACTTTTACAGTTTCTTTTCTTGCACTACCCACCTTCCATTTACTGGCTTCCCTGATAGCTACAATCTTCAAACATTTAAATGCAACGTCAATTCCCATCTTCTATTTTTTTTTTTAATTGTGTTTATCTTTTATCCTTTCCTTACTTTTCTCTCAATTTAACTTCTTACACACTAGTGGTGGTCCCATCTTGCTTGGAGTGAATTAAAAAAAATACTTATGTTTATATTAATGAAACATGTTTATATTATTGAATGAAACATAAACACAATTCAAAAGTTTTTTTGTTCTTTTTTTAAATTGGGTCAAAACAGTTATGTACTTTAAGAGAAAATTATCATACATGGTTAAAAGAAAAGGTGAGACATGATCTTTTTTTGGTAGAAACTATATTATGCTTAAAAAGAAAAAAACCTTTCATGATTAAATTTTGTTTTCATCAAAATATCCTTCTTTAGCCTTGATTACTGTAGTACAAATTTTTGCCATCTGTTGTAAAAGTTTCTTAAAGTATAAGTTTGATTACTGATTCCATTCTTTTTTTCAATGACTAAGAGCTTTTTTCATTTTATTTCACTCTTCTGTCAATTTCTTCCTGTACTAATTCTAGAGGCATCTTCAAACTTTTGATCTGTAGTCTATATATATATATATATATATATATATAATGCTCTCATTATGATTGAGCTCTCTGGAGAAGAACATTTTGAAAACAGTTTCCACTTCTGCTATATGCGTGACTCTTCAGAAATGAATCGAGTTCTCTCAGTGACTGGCGTGTGTATACACTGCTTATATACAACACATTAAAATTTCCCTTCTCTGATTCCATGCGTCGATGACTTAGGGAGTAGCGACTCCAACTGACACCAAATCGGTCGAGTTTGGATCCCGGCCAGAAGCAAGTGGATGCGTCTAGCCACACTGATGAGCTGTGATACAGCAAAACAGGCTTGTATGTGGATGACTAATATAATATATATATATATATATATATATATATTTTGTTACAAGGATGCATTTATATACAAAAATAATAATAATTATGTTTAAAAAGTTGTAGTAAAGGACTCTATTGACTCCTACTTGTTATAAAAAAGTTTTAATTTAGAAAGTGGTCATAAAAATAAGGAAATTAGAAATAGAATGTTTGGAAGTTTGTAGAATGTTCCAGATAGTTTGAAAGGTTCTAGAAGTATGCAAATTAGGTGTTAGCCCCTATAAAATAGGTTTTAGGGGTCTGCTGTTGTTATCAACTCTGGTTTGATTCAGGATTTATATCCAGCCATAAGGATCTAAGAAGCTGCCGTCCAACAAAAACCTGAAAGAGAACCTCATGGAACTATATGGGTAAATACATATTTTTGATTATTTCATTGACCATACTGAAAATATTTCTTTATATAATCATTTGAGGATTTCCAAAAAGTATAGCACTTAACTCCCCACCAAATTAACTGGGTAAGATATTTGACACCTTCCCTCTCTTTCCTTTCCTCATAACACTTTGCAGGGCAGTAGTAAACTATACTTTTTTATGTTTCTTGATTTGAATGTCAAAATTGTATATTTGTAAATATTTTATTTGGTGTGTTTTGTAAATTAAATATTTGTCTGTGATTTATCTCTGAGTTTTGGTCAATCATTTTTTTTTTCTTTTTGTTACACATAACAAAATAGATATATGGCTCTGTAAAATAGATAATACTATTTACATCAAGCCCTCCACCTGGATCATTTTTTAATATTGATAAAATTAATAGGACCTCGTTTTGGGAATTTTACCTATATACAGTAGTGGCAGCATGAAGAGTAGGTTATAGACTTTTTTTTAAACTCCAGGAGAGGTTCAAACTACATTTACCTTGCACAATTAAAGACATTCAATTTAAAATTTTATATATATATATTGTCATCCGCAGACAGATCTGTTTCGCTGTATCACAGCTCACCAGTACGGTTAGACTCCAATTGCTCCCTTACCCAGGCTCTATATATATATATATATATATATATATATATAGGAAAGAATATTAATAAAAAGTTTTGAATTTAAAAATGTACTTTTTTTGAACAGTATTTGTTTATTTTTATTATATTTTATATTTCAGACCACCCTCGGTCCTTCATCAGAAACAAGACTAGTTTCTGATGAAGGACCGAGGGTGGTCTGAAATATAAAATATAATAAAAATAAACAAATACTGTTCAAAAAAAGTACATTTTTAAATTCAAAACTTTTTATTAATATTCTTTCCTATACATATTAAGACAGTATACGTGGATGATCATCACTATATATATATATATATATATATATATATACACACACACACACACACACACTCTCTCTTTCAACATAATATCTGATACCCAAATCTAGAGAAGAAATTATGCAAAAAGATTCTATCAGATTTTGTCCCTTCTGTTTTACTACCTGACTTTACATACTGAAAATAAGCAACTTGGCTTTCACTTTACACACAATGAAAACTGCAGGCATGCCAAATTTATAGAAAAAAATTAATAAAAATTCTAAATCTTCAATGAAAACAAATATAGTCAACTTGAATAGCTGGCCTAAATAGATAAAGAGGACAAATCAAAGGCAAGTAGATAAAATGGTAAACAACACAGATGCAATCCTGATTGTTACTTCAATCTTGAATTGAGCAAGCAAGAAAAAAAAAAAAGAAACGTGGGGGAGTACAAAAATTATCCACATTCTATACTTCATAGAAAGTGAAAAATTGTACATACAGTTGACTACAGGTAATGCTAACATAAATGTTTTCTTATAAGGAAATTCATTAACCAAGTAGCCAGTACTGCTGCGAGTTCAAATTTATAAAATCTTTCCCTTAAAACAACTTCATTAGCTACTATTGCTCTTTTCAGTATTGACAGGGATTTGCTTCTTAACCTTTTATTATGTAGAATGTCAACATCTTGATTATGTCATTTGGAGTTCCACGTGATATCCATTTTATGCATTTCTGCCTTTGAAAATTCTCAAATGCTGTTATTTCTGTTATTTAGTACAGTTTTTTTAATGATTTTGTAACCCCAGTTAACAAGGTTTGAAGAAAGCTTTACTCACTCAAAACCATAGTTAACCATTATCTTAAAAAACATTTTATACAGCTGACAGTTTAGATATTTCTGCAAAGGTCTGGTATGATAGACATAAAAATAAAACATTACCATATTTCCAACCTCAAGCTCAATACCATCAGTTTATCTTGTCTTAAGAATGTAGGATAAATGTAAACCACAAATTTAGCCAAATCAAGTTGGATATTCGAAATGACCCAAGAATGATTTTTAAAAAATTCAATACAAAATAAAGAAACAACAAAGACAATATTTTTACACAGAGATTTTGTAGCAGTTATAACAAAGCTAGCAAAACGCTAATACTTAATATCCAAAATTTTTAGATTCTTTATAATAAATTTGGCAAGAAGAAATCTATGTTAATTTTAAATCATATTTAAATTGTATTTTTTCTTTTTTTAAATCATTTTTATAGAAAAAAATATTTATTCAAATTACATGCTCTGTTTAGGATAAATAATAACTAATTTTAACCTCAAATAGTAAAAGGTTTGAAAGTAGTTAGGCAAGTTTTGCGTGACTTCTAAAAAATTAATTTTTAAAAATACCGTTTTAATTGACTGTTGTACTGTGTGGCCTTCATCAGCTATCTTATTTTAGAAGGCAATTGAGGAAGACTGAAGTCTCTAACAGTTAAAACAATAAAAAATAAATACAAGAGGAAATTAGTCTGAATGAATCAAAATACAATGATCACAACACTTTTTTAAAAAAATCTTTTTAAATCATTTCACCCCAAAAAAGATGATAATGCCACTAAAACTTAAGATGACTGAAAGTGAATGAAAAGACTTTAAAAGAAAGCTCCAGAAACCTAATCTTAAATAGGAAACAAGTGAAACCTCTACTTCTGTTTAAAAGATGGGAAAGGAGTGTGAACTGGGTGTGTGAACCTATCTAATCCTCTAAAAAGTTAGACTGAAGCATGGTCATAAAAGCAATAAAAATAAGGAAATTAACCCAAAATGCAGTGATTACATCTTGTCCAGAGAATTCAAAAAGTAGCATTAATATCTGAAATTATGGTAATTTCAAAGTTGGCAATGAAAACTTAAAATAATCATGCACACATGCAGCTGCACCCTCTTGTCAGAAAAACATTATCTCTTCATTAATCATTGCACAGCAATGTGTATGCATATGACTTTTCAGCCCAGACTTGCATAATCGTTTGCAGATGTGATACTTGAACTGTCCATCTTTTGAGGTCACCAGTTAAAATACATATTTGTGTATTTTGGAATGTCTGGTCCAATCAACAGCTGACTTACATACTAAGCCACATGTAGGACAGGTATGCTATGATGAATGTGGTGGCAAGACTTCTTTGCAATCAGCTCAATTCCTTTTTGGCCCATGCAACTGGGTGGTTTACCAAACTTGCTCTTGAGAGAAGGAAGCATACACATATTACACTTCAATACCTGTTCGATGTCTGTAGGCACTATACCTGTGTCTTGTTTTTAGGTGAAAGTTTAAATGTGGTATTATCCATCCATTTCCATTCAAAATCACTACATCCATTCTGGATGAGGTTACAAGTTGCACAACCTTGATTAAATTTTTCCAAGTGTCTACATCAACTATATGAAGGAACATAATTTCAACTTAAAGTAATTTATTTAAAAAAGAAAGTAATTTATTAAGGCAAAAAATGTATTGAAAGTGCACTAACATCAGAATCTTCCATCCAAGATCATATAACTTCTTCCCTAACAAAACTTATTACAATGTGGGATACTTAAAAACGATAGTAGTAAAAAAAAATAAAGACAAAAGAGATTGAAAACTGAAAGACATCAGCTAGGCTTCACACCTAAAGATGATAAAGACTTTAGAATTTTAATTTTAAGCTGTATGTTCCTGTATCTGAGGCATTATTACTATACATAGAATTATAACTGGCATTTGTTGTATTTCCTGCTCTTCTCCCATTTATGTTCTGTATAGAACCTCTATTCTTTTTTTTTTGTTTGTCTCATTTTTAGTTTAGGTACATTTTAGATTACTCACCATTTTTTACCACTTCCTGTTCAACTCTTAGTAATCACCAAAACTGGTACAATAAAACAGACTCAAGCACACAGTCCATATTTTCATATCCCCTGAAATCAATCCTTATGATAACATCACCAGTATGTACCATTCTAACCTCTGCATTGGTCTCTTAATATCACTATTTGAACATTTTGTTTTAGGTAGCCACCTTTGTATACATTTGTTTTACTGTTGTATCTCTCAATGTAGAACTACTTTCACTACATGTTGACTGTTTACAAACTGTTCTCAAACTGTAACTTCATGTAACTTTCATTTTTTAAAACTTATCACTGCAAACTTTATGCATATTCATGCAAGCAAACTATTTGCTACTTTTTCACATTTAGACTCACAGAGTTACTGTTTGCTCTATTCAGCTTCTGACTGGCTTTGTCATATTCCTTTTTATTTGTTATTCAGAATAAACTAGTCTCAAGTTTGTATTTCTTTTTTTCACCATTTTGGCTTTCAATAAACCTGCTGATGAATAGCATTGTATTCAGAGATTTGACTTTTGTAAGACATTTATTAGGCTGTTTGAGGTAAGCACATGTGCAAGACGAATGTGCATCAGAAAGCAGAAATATATATATATATATATATATATATATATATATAAATAAATAAAACTCCAAAAATAAAACCATTATCACTCTGAAGAAGTCCTTTCAAGGGATGAAACATGTAACAGTTTTCTTTTCCCATTTTGTTATTCAGTTATTCATTTTAGCCCAATGTAAAGATCTGTACATCATATCTTCCACACACACACTTTAATATGTGTGTGTGTGTGTGTGTGTGTGTGTATATATATATATATATATATATATATATGTATATAGTAAACCTGGCCGAGTTTGCCACAAATTTATGACAATGGATAATTCAGTAAGATTAAAATAGTTTGCTAACAATAACAATTTCCTTAGAAGTGCCTCAAGATTTATGGAGTATTTTTGAAAAAAAGACTCAAAAGATATTATTCTAAGATAGACACATGAATAATAAATAAAATTTTCTTAAAAAAAAATGGGGAGGTAGTAAACTTGGTTAGACAAGATGTGGATATAAATGGACTTATTCAAAGTCTTTGTATAAGTTCTCTACAGAAAGAATCCAGCTATTTGCAAAAAAAGTCTAACTTAGGGCAATAGCACCTTAGTCCACTTCAAAGTACTCTCCTTGGGAATTCACTCAATAATTATAATGTTCCTTCCACTATACAAAATTTAGCAAAGTCTTTTTTCAAGATCACCACTATCTGTCCTCTTCTTAATCTTGTCTATGCAATTTTATAATTGCCAAAAGTCATGTGGTTCAAAATTCAGATTCTAGCCTTTGGCTGACAACATATCTTGAGAAATGTTAAGAATCTATTCATAAATATGATGGTTACACAATTCACAAACTCAGTGGCATGCACTGCTGATCAAGTAACCTCACAGAAGAGTGTTTGTGCATGTATAATCAGGTCTCTTCTGATTGGTTACAAAGTTATATCAAACCTGTATAATCAATTCTTGAGGTATTCAAAACAGCTGAAATGTCAGACGTACATGTTAATGATCAGATGGGTTTCTTTCCTTGAACAATCTATGAGTGTGTGTAACCTTTCATACCTCAGACATGTTTTATGCTGTTTGCGAAATGTGCTCATCCATTCTGTGCAAACAGTTTCTAGTCATGGAGACATGCTGTGAGCTTACACATTCTTTTTTTTTATAATGGCCATATGAAGAACAAATGTTAGATAATCAGCACTTACTTAAAACTATTCAGTCCATAGAAACAGTAAGTAAAAAAAAAAAAAGTAATAATAAAAAACTATGACTATTACATTTGCTTTCATGAGTGAGGGAACAATTGACAAGTATTTTTTTTCTGCAATTTGGTAAGATCTGCTACCTCAAATTCACATTATCACTGTCTTTATATATATATATATATATATATATATATATATATATATATATATATAAAAACATGTTACGGAAATCAATGAATTTTAACGAAACTTGGTTATAAGCAACCGACAATTTGAAATGAATTGTTTGAACATTATTTTTATTTATTTTATCCTGCCGAATGGCACACATTTTCGTAATAAAAATTTATCGTAAATAATCAGGCCGGTAGATACAAATATATAATACTGTTTCATTAAAAACAGAATATCTACTTAAATATGAGTATCGATAAAAAATAATGTTCAAACAATTCATTTCACACACACACACACATATATATATATATATATATATATATATAGTTTTCACTCCTTAACAATTTTTCTCTTTTTTCTTATTCTTTCATGCTCAGTAACTGATTGCAGCCTAGTAACTTTACTGCCTTGCATGGAGTAGGATTATATATATGCAAATTTCATAAAAAATAAATCAAACATTTTTTTTTTTTTAAATTTTTCATGTGAGCTTATATTTTTCTTTTCAGACTCATGCTACATCTCTCTGACTATAGCTTTTTTTAAGTCTCATTTAAATACACATGGAGACCTACCAAACTATCTGTAACATACTTGTTAAAAATACAAATATAATAGCATTATACACCTATAATAAAAAGTTAAAAATAATGGATGCATTATTAAGAAAAAAGACATCAACCATGAACATGACCGTAATGTGCTGACTGTGTTTGGAAAATAAAACATTTAATTTTTATTATGTACAGTAAAATAATATATATATATATATATATATATATATATATATAAAAATAAACACAGCAGTTGCTGGTAGTAATAATTAGACAGTGTTCAATCTAAAATAAAGCTAAGACTGATATTAATAATTATACTAGTTTTAACCTAGTGAAAATTTAACCTGTGAAAATTTCATGGCTTTACTGTTTAAAATTTGATAAATCTTAATTCATTAGTTAATGATTGCCAAATCATTCATGCCAAATTTTATGACAAGAAAATATACATAGAAATTCCTCTAACATATCATTAAATTAGGAGGAAACCCCAAAAATATATGAATAAAACAAATATTAAGTTTTCAAGTTAAATATTTTTTTAGATCATAGTTCAATGTCCAAGTTAAATACTAATTACTATTTAAAATATTTTTTTTAGATTAATCAATAGACAGACCGCCCTCACAATGTGAGATTGACCGCCACCCTCACAATGCGAGACAGACCACCGCCCTCAATGTGAGACAGACTTCTTATTTCCACATGTCAAGCAAATATCAACAATAGACAAAACATTTAGATGACAAAACTAAGTAATATAATGTACATAAAAATTCAACAACTGATTTCAAAGTAATTGTTTTTATGTTTATATCATCAATTTGATTTGTTCAACAGCATATGGGTCATTTAATGCTGAAATTTAATTTTCTTGGGAGCTTTAAAGTAATAAAAATACATATTCTGCTTTCACAATTGAGTATGTGGTAGATGATACTCATCTTTTGTGTATATACATGTTTATTTGAACATAATTATAAGAGGCATTGATATGTGTGTTTTATGTTATAATTTTGGAATACAGTTTGATTGTAGGATATTGTATGGATTAACACCATGAAAGTGTTCTCATGTTGATTGATGCACTGTTGGTAATTTTACTATAAATAGGTATTGTTGGTAATTTCTTTTTATATAAAAATGTATTGCTGGTATTTTTAAAATTTCATAGGGTTTTGTTTTTGCTTGGACCCTAACAGAGTCAGGGTGGAACTAGGAACAACAGCAATAAAGAGGTGATTCCACACTCCTCAAAATCTCTAATCTCTTAATTAGAGGCCTTGCTGCCAGATATAGTTTATCATTATGCCCAGGACTGTTACCGACATAAACATAAATGATTTATATTTTTTCAAAAGGCATCTAGATTTATGATAAATCTAGATGCCTTTTGAAAAGAAGTGTTAAGGATAACAGGTTTTTATGTATAAAAACATTATCCAGAAATTCATATATTGTCAGCATATAATGTATAGTTGCAGAACAAAATCCATATCTCATCAAATCCAACAAGGCCAAAAGCAAAAAGTTTCTGCCATATACGTTTATAAAATAGCACACAAATGAAATTTGCTTACTTAAAATCTACAAACAATTGCCATATTAAGAACAGATGTTAAGAATTAGCAGAATCTTTTTTGCCTACAAACACTTACGTAGAGAAATTTCTAGTGCATTTTTTTCAATTTTGTTTAAATGGAACAATTTTTTTTAAAATGAAGTTTCAAATATTAACTCTTCATAAAAATAAAATATACACAAGTAATTACTTCCCAAATAAGAACAATATATCACACATGGACACTTACATGGGCAAAATAATATATTTAGTGTTGACTAATTTCTGAGTATTAAAGATTTTTATTGTATAGCATATCAAACAAATTTAAAACCTGAGAGAGAAATCAATATTATTCCAAACATTGAAATAGAGACAAAATGAAGAACAGAGGCACCAAAGTGAAATAATGTTTTTTCATTATAAATAAAAAAAAAGAGCAAAATAAAATGAAAAGGACATCTATTATGAGTCAGTTGAAATTTCTGAAACACTAAAATGAGGAAAGAAGGCTTGTAGAATTTGATGCTCAAAGGACATATTGGAAGCAAGAGGAAGAGACTGAAGCAGTAAGTAACTTACCTAACAAGCTTATCTAAATAGATCACAGAACAGTGAATGGGAGGGATAATAAAAAAGCTAAAAGCTACAAAGGAAGATCTGAAAAGACATAAATAGTAGTAAAGGGAGACATAGGTAATGTTCAGAATATATATATATATATATATATATATATATATACATACACGTAAGGGAGAATATAACAAAGTGGAAAAAGTTTTCTTGTGATGTGTTTCATCGAACAAAATTTGTTATGATAGTGCAATTACTGTGTGCGTTCTAGAAAAATTTCGAGCTTAATATTTGATGGGTATCAAGGGAAGTAACTTCAGTTATTCAATATATTCCTAAAACAGTTAAGAATATCGGTAAATGTCTTAGTACTATAAAATTTATTTTTAGTGGCTACATGTGTCCAAGTTGCTATTTCTGTTCTTTTTTTAAACAGTGGAATTAATAACAATCTTCTAAAAACGGCTATAGAAGCTGTTTCGCTGATGGGAAAATGGACACATGTTCGGTTCCTGTTGGGAGGCACCATTTTTTCTTAGTATGACTTCTCTATCTAGGCCAGTCATTATTAATTTCACTATAACAAAAAAAAAAAAAAAAAAAAAAGAAACTCAAACATGTGTGCTCACTAAAAATAATGTTTACAGTAATAAAAAATAATGTTGGATAAAAATAATCCTTTCAAAAGTTACTGTTGTTTATGTTTTAGGTATGAAACTGAAGTTAGCAGATATAGATTTGTAGAAGCCCAAACAAGAAATGTGTTTTCCTTAAATAGATAATTCAAACCTTGCTCTATCAGGCTGGCCCCCAGAGTAAAAAAAAAGGATAGCAACTAAAATGTGTACCCACTAAAAATAATGCTTATAGTAATGAAGAAATAATGTGGAATTAAAAATTTAGTCAATAGAAGTGTGGAGTGTTAACTAGAAGGAGAAAGTCAGGAAAATGAAAAATGTCACTTTCTTCTTATGATAAAAATCTCTACTTATCTTAGTATTATAACTACAAGCTTCTTGTATATTATAATAAATATCAAAGACAACAAGATTGATATTCATGGTAACTGAATTTCTGTAATAATATTCAAACTGGTATCAATAGGAAAACATTATTTTATTAGTAAAGAGAGTATGCTGGTCAAGATGAATACATTTTTTCTTTAAGTTCCATTAATGTAATCTATTATTGTTAATTTTTCAACTAGTATTTCGTTCATCTTAATTACAGTTGCTTTTTATTGCAACTCTTACACCATTATTCTATGGTTATTAATAAGGAATGAGCTGTTAGTAAGAATGCCAGTGCACAAAGAATAATTCTATAAGAATTGAACTCATTCCTTTTCTTCAGGAATTCTGTTTTAATATGGCAGCTGATTTATTAATTTGGCCATGGAGCCCCATTAGCTACAGCTGTTCAAAATTAATCTTGTTTCACACCATTGAAGGAATTATTTTTTCTTGTTTTGTTTACATGAGTTTTGTGTACATATGAGTATTAATGGTAATATTTTTTTAATTTCTTAAATGAAGCATTATTAACTAAGTTTAATTTTTTTTTACTAGTATTTCTTTCATGTTAATTCCAGTTGTTTAATAAAAGTCCAAGAATAATGATCTGAGAATTGTGAGAAAAAGCAGCTAAATTAAGATAAAGAAATATTAGTCAAAGTTAATCACTCAAGTTATCTAAGAAAAAAAAAAAAAGAAAAAAAAGTGACCTTGTTTTAAAGTTAGCTTCATCCAGCAATTACCCATGACCTTCAAGGGAAGTTAATCCAATTATTTCCAGTACAAGGCAAAAGCTATTCAGTAATTAATACATGTCCTTTGAGCATATTCTGAGCTTATTTCTCTTGACCATGTATAATGGATACAGATGAAGCAATTTGTTTTTCACAGGGAGTAACATTATACACTACAGTCAGCAACAATTTTTAAAAAAGGCATTTATTTTTATAACTGTAGCATATTAAAAAAAAAAAAAAAAAAAACAAGTTTCAAACAGTGAACTTTTCACTCATTCTAAAATGAATTCTGAGAACAGGAATGTAATAAAATAACTCAAAGCTCTTTCACAGAAATTTTGGGCTTGAACAAATGTGTTGAAGCTAATAATAATAATAAATATCCAGAAACAATTGAGCATTTTGTATCAAGTAGCACAGTGTTAGTGCCCACTAAATATAAAACTCAACATGATAGAGTGGGCCAATATCTGCACTGGAAAATATGCAATTTTTATGGGAAATAATTGCAAGAAACTGGTATGAACATCACCCAGGTTTAGTTACAGAGACAGGAGTTATAGCCTTTTTTCTGTGACTTTACAATACACACAGAGAGAATAATCAAAGCTAATCACACAAACATTGTGATCAAAAACAGAATGTGCTTTCTTATTGACATGGTAGTCCCTGCAGATTGTAATGTATCTTTGAAGATCTTTAAAAAACTATCAAAATACAAAGATTTTGAAATGGAAATCTCACAAATGTGGCAGATGAGGACATCAATAATTCCAGTTGTAATTGAAGCCCTAGGATTGATTAGAAGTGTCCTGATAGACTCATTGAAGGGATTCCTGGTAGCCTATGCCTTAAAGAAAAACAAAAAATTATAGTCACAAGTATAGTGCACACATTACATAAGAGTTTTATATAAAATGTGTATGATCTTGAGGGGTTTTTTTTTCCATACAAAAATGATCAGTGGGAAATCACATGAAGTCATTTCTGACCTTAAGAAATCAAAGGAAATAATAAAATGATTTGAAACTTTCCCAGCAATGAGAATTGAAGTCTTTAAATGAAGGTGGACATGAAACTGAATCAAATTCTGTATTATTTAGTGTTGAAAAATTCTGTGCCCTACACCTTCCAAAATCTAACAAAACTTCATTTTTTTTTCTTCTTTTGGATTCCCTTCTTGGTCAGACCAACAATTTTTCTGCATGTCCTCTTAGATGAAAAAAAAAAAAAAAAAAAAAAATAAGAGTGAAGTTGTTTACTTGAGTCGTGAACATTTCATTTTTTTAGAATTTTGAGAAAATAAAAAACCCTCTAAAATAGAAATAAATTTAATTAAGGTGATATATAAAGGAAGCAACATTGTACCTTCTCAGGCTAACATTTCTTGCTGACATGAAGTGGAGTGATTATATATCAATTGCTAGGTCTGCTGCTAGAAGTTGGTTTACGGCATCATGCTAGAGAGTTTTTTTTCTTGCCATAATTTATCTTTTTTTTTTTTTTAAATCATTTCACCCCAAGCAAGGTGGTACCATCACTGATGTGCAGGGGTCTACATAAGAGTAAAGGTTTAGGCAGAAGGAGAGTGAAGAAAAAGACAAACCAGTTACAGGGGGTGTCAGAGAAAGGGCAAGAGAAGGATGGGAACACAGGTGTGAAGACTGTTGCAAAGGCAGAGAGAAAGGAAAAGAACAAGATATATAGAGTGATGTAGAAAGGACTGAAGTCAAGTGAATAAGAGTTGGGAATTGACATTGCATTTAAATTCCTGGAGGTTGTAGCCGTCAGGAAAGCAAGTATATGGAAGGGAGTCTTATATATTTATAATCCTACCATTTGTTCATGCATTGAATATTGCTGTTGTATCTGGTCTGGGACTTCTGCTATATATTTTTGATAAAACCCAAAGAAGAATCTGCAATGTTATTGGTGCTGACATTTCTAGCACATGTCTCTTGTGGAACTCTTCCTGATTTCCATTAAACTTTGATTATCAGAAATTTAAATGAAATACCAATCATTATCTTCTATCTTAATTCCTGTTATTATTATTATTCTTTCTTCTTAATAATGTTTCTCATATTCTTTCACATTCAGTAATCCCTTGCATCTTAGTGGCTTTATTATCTTGTTTGGGTTGAAAGGATTAAAAACAAAAACAAAAAAATACTAACTTGAAAAAGATTTAAGTAACAAACTTTGTGCTTTCTTAGTGAGACATGATTAATACTTCTATCTGCCATGTCTATTCAGACATTGGTAATCATAGCTCTTTAAAACTTCCTGTTCTTTGTAACTTAGTAAATTTGGTCTTTTCACCATCTCTCCCAAAACCTGCTCCATCATCCCTTCACTCAAACTTGCCAGGTAGGTTATGCATTGTTTTCCTGTCTCTCTTGTCTTTGATCTGTCCTGTGAGTTTCAAATTTTCCAAGCCTTCTTTCTTCATTATGTGCTCTAGAAATTTCAACTCTCTTTTTAATGCTAACTATAAGTGTCCTTTTTGTTTCCATTGTCTCTAGAACTTCATTACTGACATGCGTGGCCCATGGTATTTTCAGCATCCTTGTGTAGAACCACATTTTTGTTGTTTCAAATCTTTTTCATCTGTGAAAAGATTTTTCAGCATTCATTGCCATATAGAAGGACTGATATTATGTTACAGTTTAGTATTCTTGTTTCTAAGGAAAATTTTCTACCTCACTTCTTTCAGATTTCAAAATGCTTGAAGATCAACCAGTGTGTGTGTGTGTATATAAAATAAGGATTTGTTTTTTAATTCAGTAGATTGAATAAGTGAAAAATACCATTATTATTTGTAGTAATAGTATAAAGAACGTTCATAAGTAGGATTTAAATGAAATGTAAGATTGAACCTTTTTATTATCATAAACTGGAAAGTAGTTAAATAATTTTCCTATTTTGAGTTTGACAAACTATTTTTTCCTTTTCACCACATTTATTTCTAATTATGCTTATAAAAGATACAACTTCTTAGATATATATATCTTTCTGAAAGGTGCTAATCACAACTTATTAAATTTGAAACCACACCTTCATGGATAAATATAATTACCTTATTACATTTGTAAACTCTTGACTACTGCTCTAATTCTATGTGCTGTATCCCTTCAGGACACAGGAAGTTGTGGAGAGCCATGATTGCCTAAGCTCCCTCCCTTATTCCACCATCTATTCACACAGGCTTGTTAGGTAAGTGGCTTGGTGCCTGACCCTCTCTTGCTCTCAATATACCCAAGTTTTTCCAAGCCCTTTGTTTATAAAAATAATATCAGCTCATTCATAAAATGTAGTATTTTGAGATTTATTTTCCCTAGTTACATTACTCACAAAAAGGAAAGCTATCATTTTTTGCTTCTACATTAAAAAAATTAATGATTCAGAATGTTGTATAATTAAGTTTTTGACATAATTGATAATTTATAAAAATTGCAAGTGACCTTTTCACAAAATGGAAAAATCCAAATTAATAAAAAAATCCTAAAATAAAACAAGAAAAAATGAAATTGAGATGTCTTTTCAACAAAATTACCTACAAGTAAATTTCTTTTCGGGATGTGTGTAATAATTATTGCTACAGAAATTAGAGTTAGTAAACAGAATTCAAATTATCATCTAGTCTGTTGCATTCTCTTTTGCCCAAAAGCAAAGAATCCACCTCTTCTCCCTCCAGCAATAGGTTAACTAACACAAACTCTGGTTATCCTTGAGTGGCAGCCAGTTTAGAAGGCAATGATAAACTACTGTTATCTTTTCCAAGAAGTCATAGCAATTCATAGATAAAGAAACAGAATTTGTGAATAATCATGATTCTTTTGTATCCTAAAGAGACATATCAGAAAAGTTTCTTTTGAGAGTGAGGAAGAAGATTTGTTAAGGGTTTCTATACACACAGAATATCTGAAGGTTATAAAAACAATGTGTACCAAACACAGAAATGTTGCAACTGTATTCATGACAAAATGAAAATTAAGAACCACAAAAGTTTTGAAGAGAGATTAACAAAAAAAATAAAATGCTGTAGATTTTGAATCATTTAGTTACTTGAACTTAAAATTTAACATACTAGATGATTTTGAGTTAAATCGGCATACTAACCACAAAAATACCACAAAGGACTAAAAATTCTTAAAAAAAAAAAAATTAAAAAAATAAACAAACAGAAATATGTAAAATACTGAAAACTGGATTTTTAAAAAAAGATTTCAAATAGATATCCTAGAAGCAGTGAGTATATTACTTGTAAAATTCACTACAAACAGATTTATATTTTAGAGCACACTCTTCATTATGACATTGGCTATCAACTATTATAATAAAATCCCAACACTATTTCACTATCTTTAACAGCACAAGCTAAATATAAAAAAATGTCAGGAATTGGTATGACCAGAATGTAAAATGCCTCAAAGTTTTGGTTTAATCTCTCCTTGTCAAAGACAAGTTCAAGTTTATAAAAAGAATTTTTAGATATAAAGTAGTAAATTACAGATTGATTTCAATCTTGTTTATATTGAACAAGATTAAAATTGTTTACGTTCGTGAGTCCAAGGGATGTAACTCTGTTTCCAAAGACTTACAGGGCTATAATAGCTAAAGGATTCTGACAGAAACTTGCCTACAGTTAAACCAAGCCGAAAACTCTTAAGCAACATTAAACCTGGTCAGTATTTAAATGGGTTAAATGCTAAGGTATACAAAGTGGTGCAAGCAGCTTGTGCTAAATTAATCAAAGCATAGCAAATGCAAGATACTTTATTGCTTGGTCCTCTGGCAGAGCTCCTCAACTGACAAGACTAGAACAGTGTAGTAATCTTGTGCCTGCTGTTTGTGATGACTAAGGCCACCCCACCAGTCAACTGCCAGTTCTCCTTGCTAGACCAAGTAGCCACTAGAAGGATGTTGTCTGCCAGAATGTCCAGCAGATCAATCTGGCACTGATGTTCTGACAAGACTGAGAGCTGGAGGAACAAGGTGGCTCTTGTGCGCTCAACAGCTTTATGGCATGAGACAGCAGCAGCATAGTAAATAAAAGATTTTGATCACCCTGAGAAAACCTTGAAATTAATAGGGTGAAATGAAAGAAGTATCATGTCATGGAATCCTAAAACCAATCCCCTGTTGATTCAAAGACAAGATTGTATGTTATTTCAAATGCACCAAATAACTACAAGATAAAACAAATCAGATATAGAATTAAACTAGCATGATTTAACAAAATTTTACAAACCAAAGATTATGGATATTTGCAAATCATATCCTGATGCAAGGATATTTGCCACAAGGGGAAAATTTTGTAAGCTTAGTGTGATAACATTACTCCTTGTGATTTCCTGGCCTACTTTTGAAAATAAGCTCAACTGAATTATGTTACTTATGAAAGAATCAATTCAAAATTTATTAACTTTTAAATATAGCCTATTCTCGTATGCTTATTTCAAGGCCATAATTGTGGGAAACTCAATGAGAACCGAATTTACAAACAATGGCCTACAATTATTTACATTTACAATGGGACTAATGTCCTCATGTTGTTTTGATCACTATATTTCAACAGTTATACCTTCCAGCCTACTTCAGGTGCTTATTAATCTAAGTAACCTTCAGAGAATTTTGAACTATTTTTTTCCCAAACCACAAGGGTAGATAGGATATTTCATCTTGATTAATTGTTCTGTCATTGCTAATCTTGTTCCACAGTCTATTTGCCAATTCTTAAGACAATGGCCTATAGGATTAAAACATTAGTTTGTAACTTTGGTTGGCTGTCAACACTGACAACTTTCTGGTAACTCCTGCAGCCAATCTGGTCCCAAATGTAATTCACTTCTTTGGATCTTGTCGGTACATTTGAGTGAGTGTGTGTGTGTGTGTGTGTGTGTGTGTGTGTGCGCGAGTGTGAGGGGGATAGCATGTAGTTAGGGCAGCACACAGCCTCCATATATCATTGCCTAGGTCTGCACACTGGAAAGGTCACTCCAGTCTCACTATCAAAGAAATGAATTTTGATCAAACAGGGTGTTACCTTTATCTCAAGAGATAAACATATCTACAGTGAATTTGGTGACAATAGCATTGAGTTAAATTCCTTGGTAGGTAATATAGTTATACATTGTGACTGAGGCAAAAAAGATGAGGATATTAGCCCAACTGTAAATAATGGTAAATCCTCATCCCCAAAACTTGGACAGAAATTGCCTACTTGTCTGCTAATAATTCTCTGGCTTGTATGATGCCTTCAAACAGATACAAAAAAGGGGGGGTTGATCAACAAGAAAAATGTAAGCTAAAATATGATATGGCCAACATCAATTAATAGGCTACTGATAATGTTGATGTTAATAATAATGATATATGCATAGACCAGAATCTATTTCAGAGATGGGTAAAACTATATGGTACTTCAAAATTTAAACAAATCATCCAATTCAGAACAAAAGATCAAATGTAGTTTTCTTAAAGGAAAAGAAATTGCCAGAAAGGGGGTGATGCTTTTCTAGTTAAACTTTATTACTCTCCTCTGTTGGTTCCAGTCCAATAGAGAATGGTGATTTTCTAAGCACTACTTAGATGTGGCATAAGGCTGAAAGTATGGGGTTCGCAGAGAGTCGAACTAACTAGTCAGTTGTAATAGGTTCTAGTGAAACAAGCTAGCTAACCATTACATCACAATGAGGTGCCCGCCGTCCAATAGAGAATGGCTGCAAAAATATCCCTCTCACCAATTCATAGACAAAATATACAAATGCATGCTGGGATTTCTTCCTAGCCAATAAGGTAGGCCATTTCTTGGTCACATCAGACTCGGTTCTGTTCTTTCTTGTCTAGAAGCCAAAATGCTGCAATAGCTTGTCTGTATCCTCTATTGAGAGTTACCACCTTTCTTAGTTTGCAAGCCCATTACCTTATTGCTGTTGTTTTGCCTCATAACTGTGTTACCTTATTGATGTTTTGCCTTATATATATTATTTGCTCAATATTATTTTTGCTCTGTTCTTTTTTCTTTCTCTTGTTATTTTTTCATTGTAAACTTTTTATTGCAATCATTTTTGTTTGTTGGGCATTTCTGCCATGGCCAATTACTCTACACCCCATTCTCTTTTTTAACCTATATACTCCCTATGGAGTATAAGGCCACATCCAGATCACACTAAGTAATACTGCCATGGTTTCCATAAGAAGTAGGTTTTAAGGGGTGGAGTTGCTAACCCCATGACCAACCAATCTTGAATACAGAGTTATCCTTCTCATAGATTGGTTGCTAACTAAGGCTACAGAGCCTAATCTACTCTGCTATTTAACCAATAACTGGAAGTGAGGTAGACAAGAGATGAATTCATACATTTTCTAATGGCATTTGTATCAAAGTGAACACAATGGCCTTGACTAGAATTTGAACTTGGTTTGATGATCCCATGTTGCATGCCAATAAATATGATACCTGATTTAAAGAATTAAATAGAAAATAAAATAAAAATTATATGTGATAGTTTTACTCATTATAACTGGCACACTAGAAGAGTCCTGAAAACTCTTGAAAGAATATACAATCTGAGGAAGAATTTAAACCATATGACAGCATGACTAAAAGAATACTGAGGTGAAAACAGAAATACTGCAGCAACTTGTCACGTCAAGTGACAGCCCATGGTTATTACATGTACACAAATAATAAAGTGTGCAAGCATTTAGAGTAAAAAAAAAATATTCCAGGGAAAAATTGGCTCACCTCATCTTGACGCTCCTGTAAGATTCGGCGTTCAGTACAACTCACATCATCAGGAAGCACATAAAAATCAGTGAAGTCACCCTCATCCTCCAACTGACCACCAGAACGTACCCTGTAAAAAGACAGAAATTAAACAAATTACATTTACAGCACGAAATACACTTTCTATAGAACATGATATTGAAAGGTACCTGAAATTTAACTATCTTCCCTCCTTGACAATGTTTATTGTTTGAAAAAGTGATGATTAGAATTGCAATAAAACCTAAACCTATGAAACTGAAAATATTAAACACTATTTATCTATTTCATGAGGGAAGGTAGTTAAAATAATAGTGGTGTCAAATGAAGAAACATACTTCTGACACTTATTTTTGTGGGCATGAATTCCAAGTTTGTCAGGATTTTTCTTTTAAATTTACAAACCTGCTTTATTTTTGTGTTATCAAATTTTTTTTGAGAGTTGATCAATAATTACAGAACTTGTTACAACTTCACTCAGAATTGATCTGATACGATGAAAGGCAAGAAAACTCAACTTACAAAATCACACCTCCACCTCATTTGACATTATCATTCTTCTGTTATACAGTAGAACCTTGTAGTACAAGTGCACCATTGTGCAAGCAATTTGCTTTACAAGCTACCATTCATAATAACTTCTGTATCATACGATGAGTAAAAATTTGCAGTACGAGTGACTGTCATGCACAGTGGCAGTTGGTGGTTGAGGCAAAGGGAGGTAATCGATAGCGTTGCTAGTTGATGTCATCAATTTCTAAAAAATATGTTTTATTGTTAATTTTTTTCTAACTGCACTTTTTCTGCTTAAAAAAAAAAAAAAAAAAAACTTAAAATAGACATTTTGAGTGGTTTTGGGGGGTTAGAACTAGTTATTTTTCTATTAATTTCAATGGGAAAAATTGCTTTGTAATATGGGTAAATTCCAATATGAGCTCGGTCTGTGAACGAATTAAAATTGTACTGCGAGATTCTTCAGTATTTTGAAGATCAGTAGATCTTAGAAATATCAAGTAAACTGCATTCTAGGTAAAAAAAAAATTCAGTACAGTTGAATGACTAGCAAAATGACAACAAAAGTATTGAAACTGTAATGAAACCTAAGTTGATCAGTAGCTGATGAAGAGAATAAAAACCATCACAATAGAAGGGTCTGTTCTAGAGATCTAATCAATGACATTGTTGGTATCCACTTTACTCATTATGGTTATTTTTATGCTAAAGTGTTTAGAAATATTTTTTTATGAATTTAATTAAATTTTAAGATCCCAAAAAAGGAAACATTATTGAAGAATTTATCAATTATCACTTAGTAAAAATATCAGTGCACATTATTAATAATACCAAAAATCTTACACAGCACAAATAAAAAAAAAACAAGAATTAATATAGACTGCACTTACCTAACATTAGAACGATTCTGTAAATTTAAAGCTTCCATGTCATTACCCACTTGTTCAACACCATCTACAGAAAAAAAGGCAAATAACTTTGTTTTATACCATTTTCATTTACTGACACAATGGAAAAAAAAAAGAAAAAAAAATCACGATGAATAAATATTACATATACAATAATGAAATATCAAAAAGTATCATATATATATATATATATATATATATATGCACACACACATTATTGAATTGTGATGGTGCTTAGTGCCAGGAGGTGTTTTTTCAGTAGGTTACTGATAGGGTGGCATTTATGGCAAGCAGGTTTTTCGTCATAAATTGCACGATAGAGCGTCAATAGAATTAATGTGGAGAGGTTTTCATAGTGTTATTTCAGTTATGCTGGCTTATCTTTTCTAAGGGTATTTGCATGCAAGTCAGTATAATGAACCCAACAGGAATTGGTACTCAGCTCTTCAATTAACAATTACCCACTACACCATTTGCATATCCAAGCTAACAGCACCAGTTATTCCTAAGCTGTCACTCATTTAGGTACTGACCAGACTTGATGTTGATTAACTTTGGTGAATATACAGGAACTAGTGTTTCAATGGGATGTGACTGTAAACTTGCAGTTTCTATAGAAATATCTTTTATTACTTATAAAGCAAAAGTGGTGGTAGAATTAATCTAATTCTAATTAAGATTTATTAGTTAAAAATAATTGAAAAGATTTTACAAGGTAAATACCCTAGAAGTGAGAATATATATAAAAATAGAGACATTATTTGAAGTATATCACAAATGCTAGCCAGGATGAATTGGAAAGTTCCTGGTGAACTCAATTATTTATATTGTCACATTTGGTTGTCATAGACAGATTAAACTAAGTGATAAACTAATAAACACACATCCACTTCATGATTACTTTTGTCATATTTCTTGTTTTGTACCAGGAAAAAAGAATATCACACAAGTTCAAATTATCAGTTTATATAGTCGAATATAATAAACAGATGTTTAATATATTAATAAACAGGTGCTTAAATTGTCACACAGTTGATATTTATATTGTCACATAGCTGACTAACCCCTAAGGATATTCAGAGACTTTATTCTATAACTGGTAATGGATTTTTACTTTCCTTAGTGAGGATATAAACTTCATTCATTTTTTCAGGATGTGAATAATTATAGCTCTCAAGAACTTCCTGGTTTTTGTTGTTCTAAGTAATCCTTATTTTTACCATCCCTATTTGCCCTGCTATACATTCACACAAATGTGTTCCAACTGGTTATTCCTCACCCCTGTTTCTCTTGCATTCAATATGTCCTGTGAATGCTAAATTTTCCAGACCCACTTTTCTAAATGGGTTTCAGAAATTTCATTCTGATTATAAGTTTCTTTGAAATCCTTAATATACACCAGCATATTTTATAAAGAATTCTAAAGGTTAAACATTAGCTGTTTTATGTATTAGCACAAAGTGCCTAATCTATGATACAACCAATTTTCGGAAAATTGCACAATTCATAGAGGACCAAGTTGAAACAAAAAATTACTAGTTTGTCAAACTAAGCACTGCTATGAAACAGTTGATCCAATAAGATATTGTAATAATGTAAATATATATATATATATACTTAAGTACTTATTAAAACAAGACTTGGTTCTGAAAAATTATAAATTAAAAATAAATTCTGAGGTTTTGTTGGGACTTTGGAAAAGAACTGGGTAGAATACTTTCCAAATACATAGATATTAATTTCAGCCAAATTAGTCTTACCAGTCTTGGTGAAATAATCTTTGAAAATAGAAAAGAATCTTTTTTCCTAAGACAAAAAATGAATTTTCTAGTTTAACACTTGAAACCAAACTACAAATCAAGTTATTATCTAATGGAAAACTTAATTTTATAATTTGTTTTTGACATAATAAAAATCTTATGAGAGCAACAAAAGTAGACATAATGATAATACTGAAATAACAGAAAAAAATATAAAAAGAAAATAAAAAAAATTGAAGTCAAAAAATGTGCAGTGACTAAAAAAATTATACAACCACAAACTTATTTCCTTGAGACTGCTATTACTGTATACACTTTTAACTCCCTTAAATTTTTTAATAAGATTTCTTTTCAAATGTACTTCTTTACAAAAGGTAAATAATAAATATCACATTGTACATGGTTCACATTTTTATAATCTTCTAAATAAACATTGCTGATGGAGTCAAAAATTTATACTCTAATAGAGGTGGCAAGGGAATAACTATCCTTTTGACACACTGTCTTTTTTTATGGGCACAAAGGTTAAACATTGCCAAAAGAAATATTGTCATCACTACAAGACAAACTAAATGATTTTTGGTATAGGTCAATGATATAGGTCAAAACGTAGTAACATTTCCAATATTTTCTAGTAAATATGAATATTAGTTGTTGTGTGACACTATGAACACACATGTAGAAGAGGAAAGTGAACTTTTATCTTGATATCAGGATTCTGCTTTATTGCTGGTAATTTTTTTTTTTTTTGAAGTCTGGTCTTTGAAGCAACATCAACTTTGACTAAAGGCAAATGGTACAGTAAAGGAGTGGATGGGGGTTTTTGGAGACAAAGTGACAACAAAACCAAAAACTGAGTGTATCCAGGTGCTGGTCTATATTAACTGTCATGCTTGGAATTGAATCAGCTGTCTGCTCTATGTGGGAGATGGATTTAAATGATCACAAGTCTATTCTTATACATGCATAGATCATATAGCAAACCAATCTTGTATGAGTTCTTTATAAACAAATTAAGTCTTCTGTCTATACTGTCACATTAGCAGATACATTGACAAAAATATCTCCACAAAGGCTGACACTCTTCTATAACTTAGTTGCCCAGGCAGTAGCTGCAGAAAAAATTGTTAGCTTAATGATTATATTTTATGTGGCGTGTCCCTTCAGGATGCTGGTGATCATAGTTTTCCACGTCTCCCTATCCCTTGTAGCTCTTAACACTTTCTTGTTACTCACCTCCAAAATTCTGCTCTGTCATCCATTTGCTCAAGCCTATCAAATACATCATGCATTGCTTTCCCATGTCTCTCTTTCCCTCTGTCCTGTGAGTATCAGATTTTCAAAGCCTTCCTTCCTCATTACATGTCCTAGAAACTTCAGCTGTCTTTTTCTGATATTAAGTATCAGTTTCCTTTTCATTTCCATGCTCTCCAAAACTCTGTTGTTGCTAACATGTTCAGTCCATGATATCCTCAGCAGCCTTCTGTAGAACCACATTTCAGTTGCTTCAGAGTTTTCCTTTATCTTTGATGAAATTGTCCAACATTCACTGATATAATATTGAAAAACATACATCACATAACAATCCAATATTGTTTTTTGTTTCCAGTGAAATTTTTGTATCTCTTAATACTCTATTCAGCTTTTGGAATGCATCCTTGGCCATGCCAATACGCCCTCAGATCTGTGTCACACTTTCCGTCCTCTTTTAGAACATCTCCCAGGTATTTAAATTTCTGTACTTGCTTGATTTTAGTATCTCTGACCTGTAGTTGGCATTTTGGCTCCTTTTTACTGATGACCATGCTTTCAGTTTTCTTGAAGTTTATATGTAGTCCTTTCTTTCTACTTTCTTTAACTACCTTCTGTAGAAGATCTTGTAGTTTCCTTTCCGTGACTGCTATCAGTACTATATCATCTGTGTATCTGATATTGTTCAGATTGTGGGCACCAATGACAAATCCTGACAGGACTTCTAGTTCTCTCTAAGAAATGCCTTGCTGAATTGCCTCAGTTGAATAGATCTGGTTTTTATCTTTGTATATCTGCTGAACTCATCTCAATGATAGATTGTTAAAAATTTCTCAACCTGAATAAGCTACCCTTAAAAAAAATGGTGGTGGAGGATTGATCTGATTTGGTCAGGTTTTATGAAACAGGCCAGACCAAGAAATTCATCAGCTGTTTGTGTAATCAGTCTGAACAGAAACCATTATAGTTCTTCCATATTAAAAATCTAATTTTATTTATTTTTCAAGAATTTTATTGATCTTGTGGAAGGTGGAGGTAGGAGAGTGAAGATTTAGCCTTGTTAATAAATTCATCATGTCAAAAAAAATGTGAAAAGCAGATAAAGGGCAAATACTAAATTTTATATTTAAGAATTGTTGCAGCATTTTACAAATAAAATAGTTTTGAAGACCAAGTTTTTGTACAAATAAAATAGTTTTGAAGACCAAGTTTTTTTCTAGACAATGGAAGATTTTTTGTATGCCTTTACTGACTACTTCACATTCCTTGTTTCCTGTTTAGGATGCGGTTTCCAGTTTTCTCTTTTCTAATCTTCTCACACTTATGTAGCCCCCTGCACATCAGTGGCATTAAAACCTTGCTCGGGGTGATATGATTAAAAAAAAAAAAAAAAAAATGTTGTCCCAATTTATACTAAAGTATAGACCCAGCATTAGATGCCAATATTTAACAGAAATATAATAATTTCTGTTTGAATGAGTCACTTGAAAAGCATAAAATTTCTTATTACATAATGACTATAAATGCCTAAAATCAGAACCTCTGCATATTGATAATTTGATATACATTTTAAATGCTGTATAAAATATCTCTGTAAATTAGAAGTTAATTCACTTTGTTAGATTCAACTCAATAGGGATATTGTATTTCATCAATAATTTCCAATTAAAAAGGTTATTTTGTCTGAAATTAAATAATAGAATATGTTCTAATAAGGGGTCTGAATCTGCTTAATTTGTTAATTTTATCAAATCTTAATTTATATAAAGTTTTTCTTCACAAACCCTACAAACACTTAAAATAAAGCAAAACAAAAAACAGACTTTCTACATAAAGTGAACCAGTTTCTTATTTAAGGTAAATCATGGTTAACATGCATAAACTACTTTTATGTGCCATGTCTCTTCAGGAAATAGACAGTCATGTCCCGCCACATCTTTCTCTCAAAATGTGAGTATCAAATTTTCCAAGCCTTCTTTTCTCATTATGTGTTCCTAGAAACTTCAACTGCCTCTTCCTGATGTTAAGCATAAGTTTCCTTTTTGTTTCCATTTTCTCCAAGACTGTCATTTCACACATTTGGAAACTAGAAAACTATAAACCTCATTAATTTCTTTGTCAATTGGCATTGTCAATTACTAATTTTTTTTATTAGGATTTCTTTCATCTTAATTTCAGCTGCTTTTAACTCAGATTGTCATTCTGGGGTTAGTAAAAAAAAAACAGATTGAAAATACAAAGTAAGCCTCTAGTAAAACTTAAATTGTATTCCTTTCTTCAGTAAACCTGTGTTATTTTAGTGGCATATTAACTCCTTATGGGTCATTGAATGCCAGAATTTAATTTTCTTGGGAGCAGTAGTAATTTTATTTACAAAAACGTATTGCTGGTAATTTTTTTTTTTACAATGAAATGTATTGCTGATATTTTCACTATAAAAAATCTATTTTTATACTTTTATAGTGTTTGACTCCAGTTTTGGGGGTTTATTATTTTCCCATAGCTGGAACCCTAACAGTTACTACCACCCTCCTCAAAACCTCCACTCTCAGAGGCCTCTTGCCAGATGTAGTTTATTATCATGATTCAGTAAACCTTCCTTAATGTGATAGCTGCCGTACCTATTAAGACAAAGAGCACTGGCTACAGTCATTCAAATCTGATCAGATAACAAGTTTTCTTTTTCGACAACTACCTTATACACTAAATTATACACATAAATTTACATATATTGGTAGTATGAGTAATATTACTTCTTTTAATTTTTTTAAATAAAATATTTTTTCAATGATTAAAGATTAGCTAACTTTTTTTATTGCAACTTTCAGATCATCAAAAAGATATAAGCATATTAGACAATTAGCGAAAGTGAAGAATAGCTACATGGGAAGATTTGAATTTTTGCAGTTGATAGCATAATTAGCAAAGCAGCTGTCATGTTGATACAGGTTTCCCAATAACAAAAGTGATTAGAGTTAGCAAATTGAATTGTTGTATATTTTGATTTCTTTATTTCTAACAAGTCAGTTTAGGTGCCATACGTGATACACGCTTGGGCGATCATGTCTCGAAAGAGACATGACTGACTGGGCAGAAGATTATCCCGCAGTAGGTTGCCATTGCTTTCTGCGGTAGACTGGTTGCCGACCAAGGCTATAGAACCCAATCTGTCCTGCTATTTAACCCATAACTGGAAGGGAAGAGACGGATTAATACCCTTCCCGGGGGTATTTGCGCGTAAGTGAATACAATGGATTCAACTGGAATTCAAACTCGGCTAACAAGATTTTCTCTAAAAAAAAAAAAAAAGAAAAAATGAGGCCAGGTGGAAAAGATTTAAACCCAAGAAAAAAGAAAAGAATGACAAAGCACCAGCAGATATATAGGTACAAAGTAGATGCAATAAAGAGATAATGTCATCAGTAGCTGTCACAATAAATCAGCGCATATATGGGTTTCTTATATTGTTAAGAGTCAACAGGATAAAAAGAGGGAAAGATGCAAAATTAATAAAAGTCTTTGTTGAAATCAGTTACATTTTTTAATAAAGCTTTCAATTATGATAGCTACTCTTAATATTTCAAAAATTTCAATTATGTTATTTACTATTGAAAAAAATTCACAAAAATGAATTTGAACTTGAAAATTCCCACTAATATTAATAAGTATGAAACTTTTTAGCATAATAATTAAATATGTACCATAAAGTGAAAAATCCTATTTTATGAGTAAAAAATGAAGTAGCACATTTTTTTTAATAAAAAATGGCACAGAGAGAAACCTACTTCAATTTTTTTATTTATTTTATTGTTTCAAATTCACCATAGTAGTAGTTACATTCAATCTATTACAATTTGCACATAGATCACACTAATTTCATTCTAATATATTAAGTATTAAAATGACATAATTCCACGATGCTTTTTTTTTTTCTTGAAAAAGCATTAGGATAAATATTAATCTAATGATGCCTTTTTAAGTAAATAAAAGCTTAAGAATAAAAGTTTGGTTTGAATAAATAAAATTTATAATCTAGTTTTGATTTTTTGTTTATTTTTAATGCTAAAAGAAAAAACAATGTACTGTCAGAAGTCTTTAAAATCTAGTTTACTTATGCTGCTAAAAATGACAGTATATCCTGTCCAGACCTTACTGTCATTAGAATTTCACCTGTGAGTCTTTCGAAAATATATTTTTAGTTAATATGAAAAAATAGGGAATAGTTTATTATTAACAATATAAAACCAATCCACCACTCTATATTCACTAGAACTTTATATCAATAAGAGTTTACCCATGTTGCCAAAAATAACAGAATTTTTCTTAAGCCCTTAATTAAACCTTATTAAAGGTTTATGTGCAAGTCATTAAATATTTTCCTTAATTATTATGATTTACTCCTTTGTGCTCATCTGATACATTTTCTTTTTTCTCAGATTTTTCTAAATTTCACAAAGATAACATTTTTTGAAGTAATCATTCAAACTGTCAAAGATACTGCCACCTGGCCTTGCCAGTATAAGGGAGATAACTACCATCCTTGCACTGGCAACTTTCAAATTTAAATACTATGGATAAGAAATATACAACCATATTTAATTTATTCAAATATATTTAACTTATATAGTAAAATAAAAAAAAAATGTGTTCACATGTTGAAAGACAGGTTCCTGTATGATCATCAAAATTAAGCAACATCAAGCTTGGCAAGTATGTAGATGGGTGACCCTTTGGGAATAGATGCTGTAAGCTTGAATGTGTGTGTGATTGAATGAATAATGGCTTGGAATTGTACATCGGAGAGCCAAATTTTGATTACTGTTTACGCGCAAATATCTTTGGGAAAGGTATAAATCTACATATTCTTTCCCAGCTATGGGTTAATTAATAAAAATGGTTTAGTGATACAAGTCTTATCTAAAAAAACAAAAAAATCTTACAATCTAAAAATATTTTAGGGCTTTAAATAACCTGCAAAGGGTTGATAACCCATATATAAAAAATAAATCAGTCGCCCCCAAAATAAACAAAAGAAAAAATCAGAAAAGAAAATTGTCATAGTTATGTTATTTTTGCAAATAAAAAGGAAATATCAAAAGTTATTAACTAAAAACAGCTTAAAGTTTTTTTCTTACCTCAACATTTACATTTTAATTGTGTTTAGTACCATAGAACATGGTTAAGTTTAATTTCCAAAATAAACAAGCATGTGTGTATGTGTATAACTATTACATGATATCGTGACAAATAAATTTTGTTTACATTCATATATACCTTAATACAATTGAGACAATAATCCTACATCTTTTCACACAATATTAAAGGAACATGTTTATCATCAGGCAAGAAGAAAAAGATCAACCTCCCATGAATTGCAAAAAGACAATTTTACAAACAGAAAATATGGACACATGGAAGTGATACAGAAATGAACAAAGAAATGCCTGAAAACTTAGAATTCTAAGTTTAGCAGGCAAGCAGGCAACATTCTGTGACATGATACCCAATTTCCATATGGTGGTAAATTTTCTTTGTCTGTCACTTCTAGCAAAACATTTTTCTTAATAATTAAGAATAAATAATAAAATAAAAAAAATAAAAATCAGTCAACTTGATTTTCAGTTCAGTTATTTTTTTTCTTTTTACAGACAGCTGAATAAAGTTGAAATAAGAAAGTGAAAGAAGTTTGATGCCTTTACCCGTGCTGCTCAGTCGTGCTTCTTCAGTCTGCTTGGCCAAACGCTTCTCTATTTTCTCACGCTCCTTCTTCAACTGACGTTCCCTTTGCTTCTCCAAATAGCGTTCATATCTCCTCTTCTCTTTCTCTTGTATTTGACGAGCTATTTCCTGAAGAAAAAAAAGAAAAAAAAAAAAGAAAAATATTCAATATCAGAATTATATATATGTTTTTTTTTATTTACAATATACTGAAAAAAGATTTTAACTTGAAGTATCATAAAACACAAAATGAAGTGGAATTATTAGTATTTTTTGATATATCTCATGCACATCCGCAATACTTTAATTAAACTAAATTATGTAAGAGTTTTGAAAGTTCTCTGATGAAATCATTTCAGGTAAGCATTGTTGAACAACTCAGTTAAATCTCATATTAAAATTTAATTTAAAAATATTTTATATTCTGTCATTTAAAATTTTAAATTATTGTGTTGTGACCTCACTATGATATAAAATGCATTGCGACCTTGTCGTGATATATAATGCTTTGTGTCCTTGCTATAATATATAATGCAATATGACTGTATATCTTGATCTCCCTAATTTGAGATTAAGATATTTGTTGCTAGAATAACAGAAAGCATTACAAGAAGTAAACATGCCATGTCTAACAAAATATCTAATTAGTAAGTAGAGATCAGGCAGCTAATACATTTTTTTGTGTTAGCTTTCTTGGGATATTTTTACTTTTCCTGATTTAAAAAGCAACATCATTCTTATATGCAATTATTGTTAATTGTAAATATAAAAATTGGAGAATCCTCATGCATAAAATATAAACAATGCATTTGCAGTCATTTTTGTGAGTATGAATAAACTTGTTGAAAAATAATTTACAATTAGAGTCCAAAGTAATATCAGAAACTTGTCTACTGAACTTACTTTTAAAGTAAGTTTTAAAAAATTAATATTCAAATGGCTATAAAAAAATAAGTGGGAAGGAAAAAATTTAGGAGGCAAAAAAGCAAGTTTTAAAAACAAAATAAGGTGTCTGATATCATCAGCAAATACTGAAATTTTCTGTCTTCTATATGCTGTGTCACTGCCATTTCCTCTTCTGCTGTCCATTTAGATAAGCTAATTAGGTATATTACAGCTCCTCTCTGCCTCTTGATATCTTCTGTGAACATAAAATTTTCTAACCCTTCTTTACTCATTATAGGCTCTGGAAATTTCAGCTTTCTCTAAATGCTTTTTGTTTCAATTTTCCTTAAAACTGCCTCATTGTTCACATGTTTCATTTATGGTATTCTCAGCATTCTTCTGGAGAACCAAATCTGTTGCCTCAAATTTTTTTCCTGTGAGGAAATTGTCCAGGATTCACTGCACCATAGGAGGATTGATATTACATAGTTCACAACACTTTGTTTCTAATGAAACCTAATATTTTTAATTTTGGGAAGGCATCTTTAGCTATTTCATTTATTAATACAATGACCCCAATTTTTTCTTGATTAAATTTTAGAATTTATGTTTTGACAGATTCAAAGAAGAAAATTATAATAAACTAGTCAAACATTTTCTTATTTTTAATGAATATACTCACTAAAGTTTTGGAAAATGCATAAATCTATTTCCCTCCTAGTATTGGCTAAATAAATATCAAGGTGAACCAAGCTCACTTGCCTTGGTTGGAAGCCAATCTAGATGGAAAACTGAATTAAAATCCCTACTGCCTTGTGGGTATCTTTGGGGGAAAAAGATGGTTAAAGAGTAAATCCTACACAAATCTGAACTGGAATTGCAAAGGTGAGTCAATTCTGAGTTTCCAGAAACCTATGCAACTGGTACCAAACTTGCACAAGAAGATTTTGGATTCTACCAGCAACCCTGAGAAATGGAGACTTATTGTATGGGAAACCAAAGACCTTTTCAGTTCCTGCCTTGGCCTTAGTGCTCTGTGCTATACCATTGATTCCCAAGACAGATGAACGGATACCATCACAATGTCACATTACTGGAATGAAATAATGTCATTCCTAAGCTTAAAATATCTCAGCTTTAGTCAAGACACTTAGTACACTGTAAACTACTTTTTAAAGATCGGTGTAGATCAGGATGGTCCCAATCTGGGCAATTTCAACTGTCATGAGCAACTGAACAGAAAATGGCAGAAGACTGAAAATTTTGGTAAGCAATATAGAATTTTGAGTATTAAAAAGGTTATTTCAACATTCTATACAAAAAAGAAATATTAAAAGGCAGCACACAAAGAACATATATAAAAAGTAGAAGGCTAAATTGGAATAAATGAGTCCCATTCCTAGTTCAGATAAAAATATTTTATAATGAACATTTTGTTATTTTCTATAGTTTTGAGAAGGGTCATTAACATTCAAATACTTCTTCAGACAAAACATTTGAGATATGAACCAGATAAGAGAAGATCAAGAAAAGCAAAAAAAAATATGTTGAATTTCTATTAGTTGATAGTAGTGTATATTTTTTTATTTTTATATTAAATTATTTAACATTTTGACAACACTAATCATAAAATATTATCTCTCTCTCTCTCTCTCTCTATATATATATATATATAGATCCAAACAGAAAGTGACATGTAGGTAAGATCCCAAGGAAGATCCTCTTAATATTAAAACTTGAACCAGCCAGAGGGCTTGATGTAAATAAAATTATCTATTTACAGAGCCACGTATGTATATTTTTCTTTCAATTAAAACTTAACATGTGTTGTATGATCATTTCTACGAAGTATTTTTTTTAAAATCATTTCACCCCAAGCAAGATGTTACTGCCACTTATGTGCAGAGGGCTACATAAGAGTGTAAAAGTTTAGGCAAGAGAAGAGTGAAGAAAAAGACAAACCAGTTACAGGGTGTGTCAGAGAAAGGGTAAGAGAAGGATGGTAACACAGGTGTCAAGACAGTTGCAAAGGTAGAAAGGAAGGAAAAGAACAAGATATACGGCGTAATGTAGAAAATCCCGGAGCCAAGTGAATAAGAGATGGGAATTGACATTGCATTAAATTCCTGGAGGTTGTATCCGTCAAGAAAACAAGTATATGGAAGGGAGTTCCACAGGTGAGAAGTGTGAGAAAAGAAGCTGCTAATGTAGAATTGTCAGCTGCATTTGGTTGATCTAACTGTAAATGGGTGGGACCTTGTTGCCAGTCTGGTTGCACAAGTAAATTCTTGAGGAGGGGGGCTCCAGTGACCTAAGTTCGTTGGAGCAGAAGCCATGAAAATATTTGTAGAAGAGACAGAGGGAGTTCCACAGGTGAGAAGTGTGAGAAAAGAAGCTGCTGATGTAGAATTGTCAGCTGCATTTGGTTGATCTAACTGTAAATGGGTGGGACCTTGTTGCCAGTCTGGTTGCACAAGTAAATTCTTGAGGAGGGGGGCTCCAGTGACCTAAGTTCGTTGGAGCAGAAGCCATGAAAATATTTGTAGAAGAGACAGAGGGAAGCCACAGCCTGAATGAATCATCTGCAATATAGGTGAACAATTCAACTAGAAAAATTGAACTATAATATAATATATAAATACAAAGTAGTGACATGTCATAATAGATCATTCCATTGTAAATAAATCAACAATGTTTTTGCAGAAATTTGTAACATCAACTTCAGATTTTTTTTTGTTACATTCAGCATTAAGAATTAAAAAAAAATTGAATTTTATATAGTGTTTGTTTTTTCAAGATTTAGAATGAGTAAAACAAAAATTACAGATTTGGCAACCTTAACACCCCCAGAATGGTGTCAAAACCTATGAAAATTTTTCATCTTTTAATATTCAGTTGAGTTTAGTTTGATTTTATAAGATATATAAAAACAAGTGTTTATAAAATAAAGGTATTTTCTTTTCTTTTAACTACATTGTAAAATTAGTTTATGAACCAGTAACAAACTTTTACCAAACAATTTTGACATGCTTTTGAATATTTACTATATAGGTGGGTGGTAGAAATTTTTTCAGTGTGAAAGTGGGCAATGACACAAAAAAAGGTTAATAATCTCTGGTGTAGATTATAACAAAAATGTAAGTAATTTGATGAATGCTGAGTAAATAACGATGTCAAAGATTACATGGCAAAAATCACTAGTTTAACTTCCATGAAATTGTTTATGCAAACTTATTCATGCAAGGTATAATATATTTATAAATTTCATAAAAAATATTGGTCTTGAAACTTCTCTTTAATGAACTATCTGTCCACTTCACAGCATGAAACAAGCAATGTCCTTTGATTTTGTTTTGCTTTTTTACAGTAGCTTGGATAAATTGTTTGGATTTCAATTCATTAATCCTCGTTTTAGAAATATGACCTTGTACCAGATGACACCACAATTTACTTCATCTATGCAGATGACACCACAATTTACTCCTGCATCAGTAAGAAACCCGGCGTGGTGGACAAACAATCTCGCTGCTGATCTTGAGAGGGATCTACATTCTGTGGTGGATTGGGGTAAGAAGTGGCTTGTAAATTTCAATGCGTCTAAGACCAAGCTGCTGTCTGTCAATCATCACAGACAACCTCTCCTGCCTCCCATAAGCATGGACCAAGCGAGTCTTCCCGAGAGCAATACTCTGCGCCTCTTCGTCCTTACCCTCTCTTCTGATCTTAAGTGGAACCACTACATTGAGTCACTAGCTAAATCCACTGCTAGGAGGGTTAGATAATGTGTCGAGCCAGGATATTTTTCCCGCCTGAAACCATCCTGCATATATACAAATCAACCATTCGTCCATGCATGGAGTACTGCTGCCATATATGGTCAGGTGCCCCCACTGTTCATCACCATATTCTTGACAGGCTCCAAAGGAGAATCAGTAATGTGACAGGTACTGACTTGGCAGCTCGACTACAACTGCTTTCCCACCGACGGGATGTGGCTTCCCTTTGTCTGTTCTACAAATACTTTCATGGCTTCTGCTCCAACGAACTTAAGTCACTGGTGCCTCTGCAACAGGTGTTTACTTGTGCAACCAGACTGGCAACTGGGTCTCACCCATTCACAGTTAGATCAACCAAATGCAGACGACAATTCTACTTCTGCAGCTTCTTTTCTGCACTTCCTGCCTGTGGAACTCGCTTTCTTATTTTTGCTTTCCTGACAGCTACAACCTCCAGGAATTTAAATGCATATCCTTTCCTTTCTCTCCACCTTTGCAACTGTCATCACACCTATATTCCCATCCTTCTCTTGCACCTTTCTAACTGGTTTGTCCTTCTCTTGACTCTCCTCTAATCTTTTTACTCTTATGTAGCCCCCTGCACATCAGTGGCGTTACCGCCTTGCCTGGGGTGATATGATTAAAAAAAAAAAATCAACAATTCAAATTCTTTTGATTTTATGTACTCTTTTTGACAGTTTAAGATAAACATGATGAGATAAAAGTTAAACTACATATAGACATGTATGTAGTAAAGTGGTTATTAATGGAAGTAGGATTGACATGACAAGGTCATTGATTTCACTTCGACAAAAATATTTTTGGGAAAGGTATAAATCCGTTGTGGTGCAATGGATATCGGCTCGGAACGAGAAATCGGGGAGCCGAGTTCGAATTCCAGCTGAATTCATTGCATTCACTTACGCGCAAATACCCTTGGGAAAGGTATTAATCCGCCTCTTCCCTCCAGTTATGGGTTAAATAATAGGACAGATTGGGTTCTATAGCCTTGGTCGGCAACCAGTCTACCGCAGAAAGCAATGGCAACCTACTGCGGGATAATCTTCTGCCCAGTCAGTCATGTCTCTGTCGAGGCATGATCGCCCAAGCGTGTATCACGTATGGCACTCAACTGACTGATAAATCCATTTCTTCTCACCAAATAAGAGTTAAATAGCAGAGTAGATTGACTGGTGATTCAGTACACCATTCATTCACCTTCTAGATTTGTGTAGGTTTTACTTTTTACCCTTTGAACATGCAGAGATTTCACTTTAGAGCTTTCCTTCTAGACTGGCTTCCAACCAAAGTGAGAGAGCTTAATTTGACCTATTTAACCCATAGCAGGAAAAAAATAGATTAATGGTTGGCTTCAAGGAGAAGGAAAACTCTGATGAGTGCTGATTAGAGAATTCATAGCATACTGTGCATCATTTCTTTATCCTCAGTTCTGAAAAATGTGGCTGATTCAACATAATATTTTACAACCATAATAAAATCACATGTAGGTTGTCTATTTGTTCAGTTCTATAACAAAGTCAACTGTAGAACCCAACAGCAGTCCACCACTACATTCCTTAGCAGATATGGACACAAAATAAACTGAAAGGTGTACATTCCTTATATGATATGAAAATCTGTATAAATGTAAAATTTACATCTTCAGTACATGGGATATTCACAACTCACAATCCTTTGTAGCAAAATGTTTGAACAATATAAAAAAAATTTACTATCAAAGAAAAAAAAGTTTGTGTTTACTCAGTATGTAATTAAAAAAAAAAAAAAAGGAAAAAGAGAAAAAAAGAATAACAAGAAAATAAAAAGAAAAAATATGTGTGTATGTGCGTATATATATATATATATATATATATATATATATATGTGTGGTGCATCAAAAAATACTTTTAAAAACTTTGTAGGCAGGTTCCTCACAGAAAACCATGACAAAGGCCCATATAAACATGTTTGTGAATACTCAATTTTTGAATTGTTAAATTTAAAGAAAGTTTATGATAGATGGTGCTGTGTTACCATGATGTAGACTAGGTTACATTTGTCATTCACGTACGTTTGTGGCTACTCTGTCTTCAATGTTTAACATGCATAGTAGTGAGTGTTCTGTTCAACAATGACAAGATATTCATATTGTAAGCAGGAAGATATGATTTTTACATATGACTGTGTGAATGGTAACAGACATAAGGCTGCACAACTGTATCAGGTTGCGTTTCCAGAGCAAAAGAACCTGAGTCATCCAACCTCTGCTGTTGTTTATGATCACATTGCTGAGACAAGATCTGTAAAACTACAAATTATGGTAATAAATATTTTTGGATTGTATCTTAGATAGTACAGTTAACAGTGTCTACCATAAAGTTTAAACTAAAAAATGAAAGATTTGTTTATAGGGACGTTTGTCCTTGTTTAATGTGAGAAACCTCCCACCCTAAAATTTGTAAAGTATTTTTGATACATCCTCTCTCTCTCTATATATATATATGTAAACTATGTTAGTGTAATTAATAGACAATTTGTCAGAAAACCCAACACAAGAAAAAAATCTTGAAAAAGAGAAGACAAAAGAAATACCATTAAGGCAAACACCAACCTAGCCAGTAAAGTGCTCAATAATTAGATTATTTCGATCAAAAACCACTTCATAATGTGAACACCTTAAAGGAGACTCCAAGTTGTTACATGTTTTATGCTTTTGCAATTTTCAGACAACTGTGTGTGTGTGTATATATATATATATAATATCAATATCAGCTACTCAGTTTCATGTAATAATCATCAGGCATAATACAATTTGTTTATTTTATATTTTAAGATTTAGTTTTTACTCTTTGTGTGTGTGTGTGTGCACGTGCATAGGTGGTCATAGAGACAATACAGGCTTTGACAGTTTTAGGTGATTTTGCAAATGAAAAAGCCTTATTATACTACACTTTTTCTTTGATCAACAAATAACTCCTTTCTGATGCTTTTCACAATTGGATGGCTCATTACACACATATATATACAGAAAGGCATTCTGGAGATTAGGAAAATAGTTTCAATAGAGAAAAACAAAATAAAAAAATAAGTAGTATTTTCAAAAAGAATCTTGGAATTTTTCCCATGTATCCATTTGAGAATTTTCCACATTTATGGACAGTCATGTTTGACATCCTGTTGAAGTCACAGAGAAGGTGGCAGACAAGAATTTTAATGAATGAATGTCGACAAACACAAAAGCTTATTTAATGACTGTTAATCTTTATTTGCAACAGAAAAATCAGTAGCAAAGAACTAAAAATTCTCTGGGAAGTTTTCATATAATGAATTATTAATAAGGCTTCCTCTAAACAAGTTCTTATGAACTTTTTAAAAATATACTTATATTTCAAGTAACAGATTGTATTCTTTTAAGAATTATTTTTTCCTTTTTTTTTTAAAAAAAAAACTTTGATAACAAATATGATCAATAATAAAACTTAATCAACAGAAAGTTATAACAATGATATACATTGACTAATATCTTCATCTTGGTTACAGCTTTTTCACCTCTGGCTTTCCTTGACCATATCATGTGAAATGATATCTGATAAATGTTACAGACCACACACACAGTTTTTACAAGAAACTATTTCAGATAATTTCATTTTGAAATGGGATTGAAGTATATCAAATACCAAATTAGGTAGCAAGTGATTTGGATATCTTTCTCTCACGTATATATGTGTGTGTGTGTGTGTGTGTCTAATTCAAGTTAACATGTATTTCACTCTGCATATAAAAGTTCATGGTCAATTTAGAAAGAATTTTAATTTTATTTGTAAAGATCAGTTACATAATTTTTAATACTAATATAAATATAATAATAATAATAATATAGCTATTGACTAATAATCAACTTCGGAATCTCCTGCATCTCTTCTGGACAGTCTCCTTGTTTTAGTTGGTGAATGCTGATATAATCCTTGCCTTCAGTTTATCTTTGGTGTTACAAGGAATTTTGTTGGTCTCTTGCTCAACTGCGCACCACACTTAATCAAGAGGACTGCAATCTGAGGAGTTACGTAACCAGAGGTAAGGGGTGATGTGGAAATTGTCTAACAGCCATAACTGCATTCTCCTGTTTGTATAACATGGTGCAGAGTCCTGTTGCCATAGGGTCTTCCAGCAGCGACCCTCTTGATTCAGAGCAGCTTTACCTCCTCAAGGCACTTGATGTTGGCCTACATGTTTAGTTTGAGTTCCTGTGGGAAGATGAATGGAGGCATGTTGCTATCGCTACAAACACCTTCATAATCACCATTAGACTCATCCAACTCTTTCTGAATCCTCTGCACAGTCTTCAGATTGACACAAAAACATACTGAAATGTTTGTACTAGAGCTTCTAGCACAAATGCCAAGCAGTACAGCATGCTGTTTTAAAATTTCTGGCAGAATGAATTATGTCATAGTGCTCTTTTTTCTTACAGATGGTGCCCAACTGACTACTATACTGTGCAATAAATATGCATGCGACAATTTACCCATCGCACGGAGGGAAGAGAGGGGGCTGGGATGTGATCTCAAGCCTTGATTGAGGACCCTTTCTAGATACAGTGTTTTTATCAAAACACCATAATTGGACAACTATGAGTGTCAGGAAGAGCATCTGGCCTTGTAAAAACTTGCCATAAATTATTGTGATAGAGATCCTATCTCAGACAGGACTCACTTTGCTATGTGCAGATTAATCCTGGTCTGGCCTAACAAAACAAATATATGCATGTATACATACCCATTAATGTCCACCATCTCAAAGGTGAGACAGTAGGCATTAAATTAAGAAAAATTAAAAGCAATCTCTGAACTAACCCGTGGATTTGGATTACAAAGAAGAATTAAACATTCTTATAAAAAAAAAAAAAATCAACAGATGAGAAAAAAATTTAAATGAATGAAATGTCAAAATGTATTGAATGGTGATTTTCTAAGCATAGCATGTGGCACAAGACCAAAAGTATGGATTACCCAGTGAGAATCACTCTCACTATTTAGTTGTCATTCTTCTAGTGAGACAAGCTTGCTAACCATTACACTATGTCAAAGTGCTCTACAAAATGTTTTAAATGGAAAGTGGAATAAAAGTCTCTCAGTAAACGAAAAAGAAAATCTGATAAATTATAGATAAAATTACATAAAAATTATTAGTTATCATACAATGGAAAGAGAGATAAAGATTTGTTAGTATTAAATCTTATTAGAAACTTCAAAGCAAACACCAAACAATTATTAGAATTATTTTTGACGTTTGCAGTAACAAGGATGATAAAAATCTTTTCTGCATTCAAGATTCAGTCTTGACTTGAGTCCCAAGAATGTTAACACCTTGGATAACAAGAATGATAATTTTTTTCTTTTTTGAATGCTGTGTCACATTAAAGACAAAGATAATGACATGGTTTCCTACTGTTTTCTCCAATTTTGGATTGCAGTATTCATTTCCTCAGATCAGCTGCCACCAATGACTTAGATAGCTCAGTCAACATTTGTCAATCTTTGTCCGAGTGTCAATACTATTTACAGTGCAATTTTAAAAATCTTCCTCTTCTGACAATTTATCAGGAAAATAGGTTTCTCAGGTTCAGTAACTGCTATTGCTTGCTCCAGTATTGATAGGTGTTTCCTTCCTAAACTTTTATTTGAAGTTGTGTGGAATGTTAATATACTATGTTATTCAAGTTACATGTGATATGTATCTTAGTTGTTGTTGCCTTAGAAAGTCCTCAAGATGATAATTTATAGCTTTCCCATGATCAGTGGGAAATGACATGTAACATAATTAGGTCAAAATTTGACCTTTGCTCAGATTCTACTTCTCATTTTAATAACTGCTATACAACCTGTATATCATATATAATCAAATTAAAAGTACATTGTGACACGGAAATGTCTATGTTTCAAGATAAAATCTCTTGATCAGGCAATGTTGGATGTTGGTTGTGAAAATGATTTATAAACTTGTCACTTCACATATCAAGATTTATTTATTTATAAACTTGTCACTTCACATATCAAGATCAACGGATCTTGATATGTGAAGTCACAAGTTTATTCGCCTGAAGAGAGTCAACTTTAGACTCGAAACATATGTAGCAACACAAATACCAATATGGATACTTAATATATCATACAAAAAGCAAGTAATATTAATAACAACAACAATAAATGTACACTTTAAACAAAACGTTCAAAGCTTCTCATGGTTTTTCTTTTATATATAAACCTGTATATCATAAAACTTACAGGCTAAAATGTCACTGCACCAAATAGAGAAACATTTTAAAATTATTTTCTTTTATTTATAAGCAGACTATGGTCACTTTCTCTTTAGTTGTTATCACAGCATTTCACCACTGTGTCCCCCGGCCGTCATCTGGTTATGTCAACCTGATATCATCCACAGGACAATAGCATAATGGATTAAAGCATTGGTTTTTGAATTTGATGATACAGTAATCGCAAGTTCAATTCCTGGTGTGTACTTGGTGGAGACAGGTGTAGGGTGTGTCAACCATACCTGGTACAAGGCCACTTCCAAACATCTCCACATTTAAAAGATACTTTTAGGTTGAAAGAATGATTTGAAGAATAAAAGTGTTTGTAAAATAATTGGAAGGAGGAAGAATGAATTTGAAATTTCTTTTGTTACATTTTAGGGTGGTGTCGTCTCTATGCTGCTCTCATTTGACTGACTTTTGCGGGTCAAGGGACATGGTTAAGTAGTGAAATCTAGTCATGCGACTAGGTTGAAACACCATTCCCCAAATTTTTTTTTTTTTTTTAGGTGTTAAGGAAAATTGTCCAGGGTCATAAATCAATTTGCTATTTCCTATCCAATCAGTATCCAGAATCTTAATTTTCATACCGACCTGTGAAATTTGCCTTGGTCTGGGTTTTTCCAAAATGTTTTCAGTTGTTCTGATACATTTTTGCTGGTGTGCAATTTTACTTTTTGCATTTCAGTTAATTGTTGGATGATATAGGATTTGTATTCTACACAGGGTAAGCAATAACTGAGCACTACTAAAATAAGAACTAAGTGAGACATCTCTAAACATGGATAGCGTAATGAGAACAATCTACATGCATAGATCAAATAAAGGGTTCAGTTGAGAATTTCCTTTAAGTTACTCTGATTAAGATATATCTGATTAATGCCAAATGACATAACAGCTAAAATGTTGTGATAGCAACAACAAAGATAGGAAAATAGCCCTCATATAAATAATGAAAAAATTCAAACAGTTGACAATCACAAAAATGAGGACAATCATTCACAAGGTAAATAATTATAATTCCTCATCTCAGAAAAATTCAGGCTGAAGGCAATCAGGTGATAACAAAAACGGAGACAATCATCCATAATGTAAAAAAAAAAAAAAAAAAATGATAACTCACAGAAATTCTGATATTTACTTTGATGATTGAAATTTAAATGCAACAGAATAACATGCTCATTTAATAATTGCTCTCTTTACTGTAAAATATTCTTATCACTATTTTTAATTGTTGATATTTACATTTGGGGGATTATGCCTGGCTACTCTCAGAATATTGAAGACTGAAAGTTATTTTAGGTTTTAGCCTTTTTTTTTCTTACATTTTAATTAGACATAATTGGCCCTGCTCAGTGATGATAGTGGAACTCTGAAAGCAGGGAGCTACTTAAAGTTAAACTCAAGCAGTGTCTTCATTTTCATACTACACCACTATTGTATATACAACTTAATTAGTTTGAGTATAAGTATGTTACTTCACTAAATTAAATGAAATAACTTTTCATTTATAGTAGTGGAGTTCTAATCTATTTTTGCTCTCTTTTCCACTCAAGCTATTGGAACACAAATGAGGTTAATTTCAAAACAAAATCAAAGAGTTAATACTAACATCAATACTAGCAGAACAGTGTTGTCTGCTCTGATTTTTTTCCTCTACAAAACTTTTGAAGCACAAAAAATAAATGTGAGAAAAAAAAACAAAAAAAAACAAAAAAAACAAAACAGCGAAAATAATGTAATGAAATCAGTCAAAATGCTGTGGCTTACAAAAATCACCCAAAAATTTAATTTATGTTTTTGGTAAAGATTGACCATACAACCAAAAAGCTACTTTGAAATAAGAAAATTAAATAATATCATTTATCCTTGACTATATGACTATTAAGTCTCTATCCCTCCCTAACAACATGTCTGTTTCTATTTGGTTTTATTTTGTTTGTTTACTTTCAAACTGGTCTCCATATGTATCTTTACAAAGATAAATGAAAATAAATGCAGAGTGAAAAGTGCTGAAGATCAAATCTTATCAAAATCAGAGACTGATTAGTTTCATAAATTTTTGAAGCTTATAAGGGAAGGGGACAAAATTCAGTGTGTGTGTGTGTGTGGGGGGGGGGGGAATTGACACCTTCCCCACTAGAGTTGCCACTGGTCTTGCTCTATTTTAACTTGATCCTTCTTTCAAATTATTTTTTTGACCAATTAGAAAATTTTGTTAATTAAACAAATAGAAATGATTTTTATTAGGGGGGGGGGAATATTTTAATAAAATGCTAAGAGAAAAATACAATTCATATATAAGATATATTAGCTACATTAACAAAAAAGAGGAAGACACCTCCCCCATAAAAATAAAAGTTAGAATACTTTTTCACCTTATCAAAATGCTTGAAGGACTATATAAAAAAGAAAAATCTTCACAATACAAAAAAGGATGGGCATTTTGAAGTGCTAAACTATACTGTAGATAAGCTGTAATAGAATTCAAATATTTTGGTACACAGTACCTTTACAATTCTGGTCTTAACTGACTTAGGGGAAATAATTTAATCACTGTAGATCACACACTAACTCAAATGGTTTTCACAGATGGTTGAACATTCCGGAAATGAGGGTGGATATGGAAGAGAGATTAAAGAAAATAACACTTTGATTTCTTCCTCATTTCTTGTTAGAGATAAGCAAGTGTAACACGTGAACATACAGGAATGAAATTAGGAAAACTATGTAGCTAAATTAATAAATTCATTACTTAAAGGTGGAAAAAATATCTTACTTGTCAATGCACTTAACTCAGTGGTGAATATTAATATAGATAAAACATTATACAGTGAACATTTCAGATCAAAATTCAGCTAATAATTACATGTTAGAGTAAATGATCTATATTTGTATATTGTGATTGTTGATATTCTTTGAGAAATTCTGTTGTGATTTTTAATCAAATTCATTCTCAAATGAAATTTTGATTTTCATTTATAAAAAAAAAAACATTAAAAAATTTAATGGCATCAACTGATGAACATTTTAATTTTTTATATCTAAAAAGTGTTTAAACAGAGGACAGAAAATGCAACACTGAAATCCAAAGGCACATTGAGATAGCAAAAGATGCTTTCCAAAAGCTAAGCAAAATATTAAGAAACAAAAATTACTTATGACAACCTAATACTTAATTTTAACTGTTTTGATAGCTTATGGCTTTTGGCTAAATCATGTTCCCATATGATTGACAAAGTTAAGCAATATTGAGCTTGGTCAGTACCTAGCACACTTGTATTCATGTAATTGGGGAACAAGGAAAAAAAACAAACAAAAAACCTTAGAGCAGTTGCCATGAAAATATTTGTATAAAAGATAGAAAGAAATCACATCACATTGGTGAGAATGGGACTGAAATTGAGATTCATGATCAGAATGGATTGCATTACAGTTCCTACTTTGAATTTTGTCAAGAACATCAAGATGTACAGCAGGAGCACCAGACCAGATATGACATCAGTATTCAATGCACATATTAAATGGTAGATTTGTAAATGTGCAACATGGATTCTGATGAGAAAATTTTCTGGCACACCACAGTGATCCAACTTTGTAATAGAGGCAGCTATTGATTCAATTTAGTCACACCACTTCAAGCCATTACATTGTCATCTGATTTAAATATTCCAGATAACACTTCTTCAGTGCTCAGAAAACATCCAACTCATTTTTTTTCCTAAAAACCTATACTGACTGTTTTGTTCCATAGAAATATGTAAATGTGTTCAACCATTATACTTATCCAAAAGTTAAGAACTGTATGATGATAAATATTCTGTCAACATATTTTAGAACTCTAAAATTGAACTACATAATATTATCAGTTTACAATGATTACATGTCAGTGTATTTTAAGAGTAAACTAGTTTATTAGATTTAAATCATGTCATTGTTGTAAACCATAAAAGCACAGAACATTGTCTCATTATAATCACACAATCCTTTAATAACTGTATGAGAACTAGAAGTCCTATCAGGATTTATTATTGTTGGGCATAATCTTAACATAAGATACTCAGATGATACCATGTTGACAGCAGACACTAAAAAGAACTGTGAGGGCTCATAGACAAGATAAAAAAGGAATGCAAGAAAAGACTATTAATTGGAAAACGATGGAATAGATGGAGAGTACAAAATGCAAGCTATGAATTGGAAGACAAAGAAATTAAGTACAGAAATTTAACTATGTCAAGGGTTTTAAGAGATGATAGACAGCTAAAGATGCATTGGAATAGTGAAATATACTTTTGAAAATCTAAACCAAGTATTAAGAAACAGGAAAATTTCATTAGAAACCAAGAAAAGTGTATTGAATTGCTATATAATATCTATCGTCCTATATGGTAGTGAATGTGGAATAATTTCATGACATATAAAGAGGATACTTGAGGCAATAGAGATATAGTTCAATGGAAGGATGCTGGCTTATTTCTATAGAACTGAATATATTGAGGTTCATATAATTTTTGGTATGCTAATTTATTAGATTGTAGTTTTAGTACATATTGTGGGGGTAATTTTCCCCATATCAAAAATATGGATTGTTCAATGGCTTTTATTATAGAGATGGGCAAGTTCCAGAAGACTGAGACTTAATTTTAGTCTTTGATTTTGTATGATTTGCAGTTTTTTTAAAGAGAGGATTGTTATGTGGCACTATAAATATACAGCCATAGTCTAATTTTGATCTGATGTGTGACATTCTGAGAATTTTTTTTTTTTGTCAGCACTCCAATTCAGTTTTGATATTACTTTTAGAAGCTTCAAAACTTTTGCATTTTTGTTTAAGGTAATCAATGTGCACCTTGAAGTGAAGTTTGATATCTAGTATGATTCCTAAAACTTTCATTGGGCTATGGAAATTAAGTGTCCATTTTATTTTTATTCTGGATCAAGGTGGTAGATTCGTTTTTGCAGATATGCATACAAACAGTTTTTGTTTTAGAGAAACTGCACCCATTTTCATTTGGTTTAAACATTTGTACACATCTTTTAAGGGAAGGCATGTTTGGTGATGCGTATGATATTAAGATCATCTACATATAGGGATTTTTCAATTCCTGTAAGAATAGTTTTAATAATACTATTTATTTTGTGAATAAATTATGTAACTGAGAAAATGTGACCTTGAGGTACTCTTGCTTCTTGCTTGTGTGTGTCTGATATGGTGTTTCCATTTCATACATTTAATGTTTAGTTTGATAGGAATTTTTGGATGAATATAGCCATTTTTCCTTTTATTCCCATCTTGTGCATGTCTTTTAGGATACTATACTTCCATGTAGTGTCATAGGCATTTTTAAGATTGTAGAATATTGATACTACATGATGACTTTGAACAAAGTCATCATGAATAGAAGATTCTAACTGTACAAGTTAAATATAGATTCCTTGGCTTTTCTGGAATCCACTTTGGTTGCTAGATAAGAAATTGTTCCTCTCCAGGTACCACATTAGTTGAGCCTTTACCATTCTCTCCATTGTCTTGCAAATGATTGGAATTCTGAACACCATATATCATCGAAGATTTGGAAAAGTATTCAAATAGACCTTTGTGGCAGACGTTTTAAAAATTGATAATGAATTTCATCTGGACTGGTTGCAGAGTTTTTACTTTTGTTTGTGAAGTCTTAGTTCTGTCATAGTAAAGAGAATATTGTATTATTCTTTTTTTGAAGTGAATGTAAATTTTTTTTGTTCCATAATGTTTTTATATTTTTTAAATTTAGGAATGTAGTGATTTGTTGAAGAATTTCTTTGACATTCTGTTGCTATTAGATTAGCTATTTCATTTTTTTTCCCCAGTACATTTATCTCCATTTATTTTGGTTAAGTGAACTGTTGCAATTTGTAATGTTTTCCATTAATTTTCCATGTTTTATTTATTGGGGTTTTGTTGTTTAGTTTGTAGTTGTATTTTTGCTAAGATTCTCTCTTGGATTTTTAAATTATACAGCATAATTTTGCAGGTCAACTGTGGTTCACTGTTTAAAAATATTTTCATTTTTTTTCCCCTGGTTTTAACTATTTTTCTGCATTCTGCTGTGAATCAGGATTTTGAGTTGGTATGTGGTTTAAAGGAAGATTTGGGTATTGTTTGTTTTGCTATTTGTGTTAGTATATTTGTAAAACAGACTATTGGTTCTGGCCCATTGAGAAATTCCATGTTGATTTGGAATGAGCAGAGATCATTGAATTTTAGCTGGTTAGCTTTTTGTAGTTGTCATTTTAGATTATTTTCTTCTGGCACAAGCTTGCTTATATTTAGAAAAATAGATGAATGGTTACTACTAACATTGGTCATCATGAACTTTCTTTTGAAAGTCCATAAAAATTGATGGGGAGCATATGGCTAGGTTGATACCTGATGTTGATCCAGTACCTAGGTGTAGGTATACGTACATTTGGTTATTAAGGATACATAGATCAGATGGTTCTAGAAGAGAATTTTACCATTTTGATTAAGGTTCCTACAGCTGTGCATTTTGCTGTGTACATTAAAATCTCTCATTAATAGAAAGTGAATGGGAAGTTGGCCAATTAGCCTTTCCTATTTCAGTCTTATTCAGTCTGTATTTTGGAGGAATATAAACTGAACATATGGTTATTGTTTGATGAACTGAAGCTTTTACTACTATGGTCTGTAGATTTGTATTTAATTGTAGTTTTTCATGGGGTATTGATCTTTTTTTTAACCAATATTAAAGTATCCCCACACTGACATATTCTCTATTGTTGATACATTTATTTTGTGATGAGTTTCATATCATTTTAAGGAGATGTTGTCAGTTTCTTTGAGAAAGGTCTCCTGCAAGCATACCATATTTAGATTGTAATCTGTAAGGATTGTTTGATTTCTTCATTGTTTGGTTTAACACCTATACAGTTCCACTGTATGATTCTTGTATTCCATTTGTCCATCTGAGTGGTCATTATTTATTTTAGTAAGTGGATCATAAGGATGACTATGTTTTTGATTATCTATTTCCATATATACCATACTTTCTATATTGTTTGTTTTCTTTGTTTGTGAACTTGTTCTTAGGGTTCTTTTCATTTTGTTTATTATTTTTATGTAGGTTGTCATTCTGTTTATTTGCTTTTAATTCTATTTCTTCTGTTTTTTTTTTTTATTTCGATTTTGTTTTGTATTGAGATTTGATTGGTTTTTGTTTTGTCAGTTTTCTGTTTGAGGAATTTTTCATTTGAGAAGTTTTGAGTGTTTTGTCATTGAGAGGTGAATTTTGTGTTGGATTAGCATTGTTTCTGGATAGTTTTGGGTCAATGGTATAGGTTGTTTCCAAATTTACAATTGATTTTAATATTTTCAATGTTTTGTTTTTTAATTCTTGAATTAAGAATGTCAGTTCTTGTGTTTCAAATATTTTTTTTATATTAGATTTTCATAGATATAGCTTGATGTTGTCTGGGTAATTTTTGCATATGATGGTATATTGGAGTTTGTTCTGATGCTTTTCCTTGCTTCTGAGTAGGGTTTTTTTATTTGGTGTTTAAGTTTTAATATATCTTTTCTTCTTTCCAAGTTTTGCAGTTCCTAGAAGTTGCCTTATGATTTTTTTTTTTACAATTCGGGTATTTGGCTTCATTTTAGCATGTGATCTCTGTGTGGCTAGGATAATTTTCTCTACATTTTCCACACACTGACTTCCTTGTACATTTATTTTTGCCATGTCCATATCTTTGGTAGTTAAAGCATTTTAATGGGTTTGGAATATATTTTTACTTTGGAAACTGTATATTTAATTTTTATTTCCTGTGGTGGTTCTGGTGCATCAAAAGTAATGATATAAATGCTGCTATCTATAATTCTATCATTTTTTTAAATAGACATTCTTCTTACGTCTGTAATGTTTTGTTTTTTGATAGAACTATTATTCTTAATTTCCTCCAAAAGCATGGTTAGAGTTCAGCACTTCTCACCATGCTTTTGGAGTAATTTAAAAATTAGTGTGGGTAGACCCTTACTTTTATATCATGAAATTTGGTCATCTTTAGTAGAGTTTCAGCATCATGTTTTTCTTTGACTTTTATCAGTAATGTATTATTTCTAGCTTTATAACTGTTTTTGAAGTTATCTGAGATGCTAAGATCTTATTTATGACAAAAGTAACAACTTTGTTATTAGTTTGTCTATTAGTTCTATCAAAATGTTTTCCTTTGATTTTCTGTGTTTCTTTTTGTGTCTCAATGTGCAGTCTCTTAGGGATTTTTCTGCTTATACTTTATTGTTATTATCCATCAAGCATGCTCCTCACCTACCTCAAAGCCTCATGCGGGGGTGAAGATGAGGGGTGCAATCCCATTTGCCTCATTCCTCCAGTACTACATGACGGGTATACTCAAATGTTGAGAGGGTTTCAAGCACCTTCATATCTGGGACCATCCACCCAAGTACAAGCTTTTCTTACAGGTTGAAACAGCCATATCAGATTCCTTTGTTCAAAGTTTGACTGACCCTACACATATCAGTTTAATGTTTGTTTTCTTTGACTTAGGGCTTGACATTACCAGCTGGTTTATTAGATCAGGCCTCTCCAACTGCCTGTCCAGCTCAAATAGGAGCCAACATAGTGTATTGGAGATGTGTAACCCAACTCCTAAACTCTCAACCACTAGGATTTTATCTTCAAGCATCACAAGTCGTCACCCATGGCAAACAGAAGGCCCTCTTGAAGAGGTGTAGACAGTGAATCATGAAGCCTCAGCAACAAGACAAGGAGAAGTACTTGGAGAATTTAACACTCACAGAGCATACTGAAGGCAAGAGGGGCCAAGGGAAATATTGAATAACTTACCCAACAAGCTTATGTAAATTAATGGCAGGAAAGAGACTGATAGTGATAGTAAAGGGACAAACATTGGTATAAAGGATAGGAAGTTGTGGAGAACAATTATCACTAATGTCCTGGAAGGGCACTGGACATCAAAAACAAAAAGAAAAACTGTATATGAAAAGTAATAAAAACAAATTGTATCTTCAATCTTACCTCATCATCTAACTCTGCTTTCTTTTTTTGACTTTCTTCTTCCATTAAAATCTCTTGGTAAACCTTCTGAGCCACTTTCTCATCCTCTTGGGATCTACAAAAATTTAACAAACAAGATGAGAGAATATCACTTTTATCACACAAAACAAATGTTGAACTATTTTCTTTTAAACTGATAAATATAGTAAAAAAAGTAATGTTCATACACACTTAACATTTAAATGAGTATGAGGTTTTTATATTTTTTTTTAATCATTTCACCCCAAGTAAAGCAATAAAGCCACTCAAATGCAAGGGGTTAATGAGTGTGAGAGAATATGAGGAAAAAAAAACATTAAGGAGAGAGAACAATAAAAGAACAGGAAATAAGACAGAAGATAACAATTAACATTGCATTTAAATTTTTAAAGATCAAAGTTGTCTGGAAAGCAAGAAGTCAGAAGTGTGAGAGAAGAAATTGTTAGCACAGAACTTGTGATTTAACCATTTCAATCATTAAATGAGGATCCCAAGCTGGCAACTTAGTACTGTGCTTAAATTCATAATGTCTAGGTACCAAAGAGGAAATTTCATCAGAACTATTATCACAAAAATATTTGTAGAAAAGGCACAGGGAAGTTGTATTATGGTAGTGAGAAAGTGGCTGAAGCCAAGACACCAGGTTAGGGACAATAACACTGCAAATTTATCTTTGTATTTTATCTAGAGTATCTTAATATGTCATCTAAGTACCAGACCAGACGTGGCAGCAGTATTCAATACATGAATAAATGGTAGACGTGTAAAATTTAAAGTTTGAGTTCAAAGATTTTGAACAAATCAGACTTTTTATAATTTGACCCTTTTGCAAACCTGTAAATACACACAAATATATATATATATATATATATAGTTCCTCTAAGTCTATTCAAGATGAAATTAAGCAAGCCATTGAAAATGTTCCTAATATTTCACAGGGTATTATTACCTTGAATATTATTGAAACTGAACAGAGGCAAGGCCACTTGTAATCTTATCAGAATCCACCAGAAACATTATTAAAATGTTTGAATATTAGATTTCACAGCAAAAAAGTAATTTCTGCAAGTCACAAATTTAAGCATTATTTAAATTGAATCCAAATATCTTAAGTTTGGATCTCAGAAAGAAATAATTAGTTTTTGGGGAGCATAACAACAAAAAAAAAAAATGATAACCTAGGGATAACTATTTGGCAACAGTCTTAGAACTCATATCATTCAAAACCAGTTATACTGTATTTTTTAGTATGACAAGTACTTATATTAATACAATCACACAATAGTAACAATTTCTATACAAGAAACAATTTCTAAACACATATAGTCAAGTTTAAATTCCCACTGAGACAGTGTATTTCACACTAATACTCTTTAGGAAGTCATAACTATCTCTTCAAGCTCTGGATACAATAGCAGAGCAGACAAGGTTCATTTGCTTTTATTCCCAGTAGCCCCTTGCACCTTAATGACATTATTACCATGTTGGGTTTAACTGATAGAAAAAAAAATATCATTGCTTTTTAAAACAAAAGTTGCAAAGGAGTGAAGGTAGTTAAAATAATAGCAGTGTCAATGGAAAACCACCCTCTTGATATTCCATTTTTTTTTTGTAGGCATGAAAGTCCAAGTTTGCAGGAAAATCAATAATCATAAAACCAAACACAAATGTACAATTCTTAGTATATTGAATGTGCATTGATGAAAAAAGTAACTTTTTATAAAAAGCTGTAAAATATGAAGAAGTTTGACTGATAAATAAAAATATATTATGCAATTACTGTATTGAAGGAGAGCTTCAAAGGAGTTAATTTGTAAAAGTGTTTTGCAAGTAACATTGGGAAACTGACCTCTGGTGTAAAAGGGTTAGCTGCCGCATCCGCTCCTCCTGGTGGCGCTTCTCTTCCTCATCTTGAATTTCCTTGGCCACTGGGAGGTCGTCACGGGCAGTACGCCGGTTAAAGCGATTCAAACCATAATGGAAGTCAACTACAAAAGAAAAGAAAATATCAGCAATTTTATTAGAGTGTGTGTGTGTGTGTATACACACACACATATATATATATATATATATATATATACATTGTAAAAAGATATTTTTTTTATATCAAGAAAAATTCTAGAGAAAAAATGTATGACAAAGTGGAAAAGTTTTCAAGCGATATATTTTGTTCTTTATAACTACATGGGATGAAGTTTATGTCTACACAGATGTACCAACATATATGCATGGATGAAAGATGCTGAGAATTTTAAATCAAAATGATCATTTTTTTTAATCTTTCAGGTATATAGTCTAGCCAATTTCATTTAGATTCATTTTCTTTTTATGTTTCTATCACTTTTGTTATTAAATATCCCACCTTGAGATAAGAGATCTGCCAAGAAAAGTGAAATGTAAGAATTGGGATTCAAATTTAATGTGGATAATCTAGCAAAACCTTTTTACATTCTGACATATTTTTTCCTATATATATATATATATATATATATATATATATATATACATACACACACACATACACACACACTGTCTCTTTAACAGAGCAGATTCATGCTGACTTCAAAGTTTTGTGAGAAAATCATAATGGTGTCCTCATGAAAATTTGAAGTTGGCATGAATCTGCTCTGTTAAAGAAAAACTCTTTGTATCTATCAATGCTCTTTCTAAACCCTGATATCGAGTACTTTAAGATAAAAAAATACCTGCTTGCCAAAATACACTTTATCAGTAAAATCACTGATAAACTACAACCTTGGTGCTAAACCTTATCACAATATATATATAATCTAATAAATTTCCTTTGAGAATTTTTTTTTCTTCCAGAAAAACTTTTATCAGCATGACTTATCAGAGATATTAATTTTTAAGAATTATCTTATTTATGCAGGAATGAAGATTTTACAAATATTTTTATGAAGAAATTTATTTGAAACTGTTTTTACAAGTTTCTGGGGGACAGCCTCCCATCATAGTATCTTCTTTATTTTAATCTTTTGTAAGTCCCCAAAAATTATATGAAAATAGTATTCATATATTTAAAAATGAAATGTGTTGCAGTCAATTCATCTTTGTAGAAGTTATTTCTTTATTCTTAATCTATAAGAAAAATTTGCAAACAATATATTGTGTACCTCAGTGTTAAACATTATTTCCATTGTTTTAGATGTGTTTCCTTTTGTTTTATTTTGCTTTTTGCTATTTACTTTTTTTTTGGGGGGGGGGGCACACCCAAGAAACATAATTTTAGATTTGGAGCTGTAAGCTTGACAAAAAAGGATTATCTTCAGCCTTTGTTCATTCCTTGACTAACCTACTTTACAGTGGATTCTTTTTGATTTGTCAGGGTGTTAAAACTTAAACACTGAGAATATATTTTTAATACAGAAAAAAGTAACAGTGACAATTGTATAGAATAATATATGAGAACCAGTTTTACATTGTTAATAAGTGAATTATGTACTGCATTTTAATACAATTATTTTGTAGTTTGTAACTTTAAGCCTTACATACAAAAACCATTCACATAATTGGGGCAATGTTAGACTGGCTATAAGAACATTATTTTTCAGAATCCATAACACCATTATTCACTTGTTTATTCAAACTGATGTATTTCTCTTGGATGTAATATTCATGTTTCAATTATTTTACACTCTGGCGTTCTTTGGCCTTTCATATATGGTAATATTCTCAAAACTATAAACAAACTGAAATCAATCAAAAAGGATACACAATTCTCATTCTACTGTCAATGCTAGAAAATATCTTAAGTGTATACACCACTGATCTGCAACCTTTTTTTGTCCAATGCACTCTTTTTATAAAATTGTCAATGTCACTCTCCTCCTTTCCAAAATTGTCCAACTCAAATGGTAAATTCCAAATAATATACATATATTATTGAAAATCTTCATTATTTTCCATATTAGTGCATATACATGGATTAGTTTTATAAAGGGATTTTTATGAATTTAATAGCAATAGAAAATGCTGGAATTTTAAACTTGAATACATAAAGTAATTTGTTTGCATTCAAAACTAATTATTTAAATAAACTGAAGCATAAAAGAAAATAAAAAGTTCAATAGAATACTAGGGTATTGTAATCCAATAACCAAAACTCTGTAAATAAAAAAGTAAAAGACACCACAGCTGAAATTTTCATATGAACTGAATTTGTTAGGTCTTTATACATCATTGACAAGAGAATCCAGACTGACCACATACATGCCTACTGGCATGTAAAAAAAAAAAAAAAAAAATATATATCTTAACATATACAAAAATATAAAAAAAATTATAGAAAACAGTCAATAACTTAGATGAATCAGAGTGATCTAAGATTTATATATATATATATATATATATATATATATAAAAATAAACAAATAATGAATAAATACAAAATACTCTAAGTAATCAATAATAAATAGTACATTAAAAGTTAACAAACAACACTATACAATAGCTACAAATAACTGCTTTCTGATCCATAATTATTTCTGCTCAAATACCTTTAGAATAATTTAAAATATAACTGCTAAAGTCTACCTGATAACTCCTAGGATAATACAATAAACAGGAAATACCTGACTTTGTTACCAATAATGCCCCATTGATTAGCATATATAAATAATGAAATCACTATACAACACACATGGCCTGAGACGTGCAGGCAGTTAGCTGAAAGAAAGTTTGCCAACAAACAATTCACAGACAGGACAATTGGTCAACAATTTAAGTCTTTCCAAGTTCAAGCTCTCATCCAGTTTTTTTTTTTTTTTTATAAACTTAGCGAACTGTCTAGATGTGGGTGTATGTGAGTGTTCTGAAGGTGTTCTGCTAATTACATCATCAATTATTGTCAGTCTTTCATTGCAGTTTTTGTTGTTCACACATCCAGTAACTTTTAGATTCTCTGGTTTTGTCAAAAATATAGCCCTCTCCCTCAAAGCTTTCTGCCTTTTCGTTCTGTCTTGGCAAACTCCATGATGACATCTGATGATAGGCTTAAAAAAAAAAAAAACTGGATGAACTTGAATTTGAGAAATCTTAAATTGACGACCAATTGTTCCTATTGCCGAATTATCTTTTAGTTGCAAATTGTTCAGCTGTTGCCTAAGATTGGATTCATGCATGAAGCAGACATGTCCACATATATATTTGTTTTTTTTTGCATGGATTAATAATGTATTAAAAAATACATTATTTCTTATTGCTATAAATGTTATTTTTAGTGATTACATGTGTTTCAGTTGTTATCCCTGTTTTTTTGTTTTCTTAAACAATGAAATTAATAACTAGCCTAGATTGAGAAGCCCTTACTAAAGAAAATGTGTGCCTCCCAACAGGAATTGAACAAGAAAACTGTTTCCATAGCAAAATTTGAGTACCTATTAAAAATAACATTTATAGTGTGTGTGTGTGTGTGTATATATATATATATATATATATATATATATATATGGGTTTAGATGTCAGTCCATGATGACGTCTACCAGCAGAAATTTTGTACCAGATGGAGGATATATTGTAAGGTCTGGTGATATGAGCTAATTAAACTCATTGAAATGAGCTATAGTTTATAACCAATTGAAATGACGTGTTGAGTTTTTCCTTTATAAACTATATATAAATATATATATATATATATATGAGTTTAAAATAGTCTCCAAGGTCTTCTTGGAGAATAATTACTTTCCACACTCCAATCTCTCTCTCAAAGGAATGGAGTGTCTCACTGCTTTATTGCTACTACCATGGAGAGTGTTCTGACGAACTGTATCACTTGGTTCCACCAGGTCTGACCTTCACAGCTAGGACCCACCATGCCAATTACACAGCAGCAAACTTACACTCCCTTCATATTTCATCAGTGAGAAGCAAGTTCCACTCAAACAGCTTCTTCACATAAACCATGTTCCGATAGAACAAACTTCCAAAATGATGTTTTCTCCTGATCATTACTATCTTGATCTGTTCAAGTCTAGAAGTCTTCATTATCTTCCCCTCCCATCCAAAGAAACTACCCTTTAACTGATTTGGAAATATAATAGTAAAATAATAGCAAAAGGTACTTTACTACAAGTCTAAAAAAAAAATTAAAAAAAAAAAAAGAAAAAAAAAGCATAATGGCTCTCAACAATTTTCTTTATATCTATAAATTGTGATCTGCTATGAATGTTCTTCAGAAGAGGAAGAGAATTGTTTCTCTTTGCCTTCTCCTTGGTTTTGAATTCAGAATTGTTTTTCACCTAGGCTGATTACTCTACCAAAGCAATATAGCAAAGTCTACCCTACTATTTTACCCACAGCTGGAAGGGAAAGAAATGGATTTATGTCATTCCCAAGAACATTAGGGCTAAGTTAATGGAACAGAGTCGAAGTTTGAAGTTTTTTCATGTCAATAACTTTTATGCTAAATGCAAGATATACTTATAACAAATATTTAGCTTAATAAAATACTGATATTGATATATACTGTAGGTTTGACTTATTAACATTGAAATTTTATAAACTAACATGTCTAAAAATACAAGCTATTTTATTACTTATAGACCAATGATTTTTTTTCATCAATATTCATAGGTTTATAATTACTTAAAATTGTCCCACAAATTCTTCACCAAATTGGAAAAAGAAATGTCCTAATCTCAAACAAAAGTATAGTAGAATTTTTTTCAACCATATGTGATTGAATACACAAATTCTATAGCCTGAGTCACTTTTATCCTACTGACTGAACCAAAAAGTGGATTTATTAAGGATAACAAAAACAGGTTGTATTTAAACATATTTATTCAAAATAAACAGCTGTTAAGTAAACCTTGAAACTTCATTTCTTTGTCAAATAGCACTACAAAAATATCCTCCAAACATTTAATAAACAGTATAACCCACTTCTTTCTATATAAAACAGTTTTTATTTTTATACGATGTTATTGTGGCTTCATAGCAAAGTGTTTATAATTCGGAATATCTTTACAGTAAACATGATAAAGCTTAAAAAATGTAAGTTTTCAGGTTAAAAACTATTTAAAAAAAAACTAGTTTAAAATCTTTAAAGTGTTCCATTCAGCAACAAAAACAAAAACCCTTTGGATACATTTTTAGTTTCTTGTAAATCCATATAAAGTTTCCTGTTCCTAACATTTGCACATGAGGTCGACATTTGTTTTTGGCCAATCTCAAACACTAAGAATTCATAAACCATGATTAGATAAGAAATATACTCTGCAAACATACAATGCTCAAATTTTATCAACAACTTGACTTTAGCATCTAACTAAACATGGAACATATACATCAGAAAAGAGGAAATATTAAGAGGCTCAAAAATTGAGCAAACATTGCATTTGCACAAATCTGGTACTCCCACTGTTAGGAAAAACCAAGAAAGATTGGTGATACCATGAGGTATAACTGGGTTGCTCTAAGTTAGTAGGGAATATTCCAGTTTTGAAAATGCGCCTGGCTCCAAAATATACATCTGATAAAAAGTACTGTTATTTCTGAAGCAGTAATTGTACAAACTAATATTTTTAATTATTTTTTCTTTTTTGATGACATTAATATTTTCAGAGAAATATACATATTTACAAGTGCAGAGAGAAGAAATACCATTTATTTATTAATACTGTAGTAACTATATTAGGTGTGTTTCATGATCTGAAGAAAAACAATGCAAATGATGCTTTGTGCACTTTAAAAGATCAAAAGAGTAAAGGAGTTATAAAATTTAAGCTAGAAAACTAGACTGTTTTTCTTTGCTCACCTATAGGATTTTTTTAAATTTTTTTTTTTTTTTTTAAATTTTTTTATTTATTCCACTTATCCTACCTCCCCACTTATTTTCCAATTCTGTTTTATATATATATTATTTTTGAGCAGCAATCCCTGTTTTATACATATTTTACTAAAAATGACAAAGTATTGCAGTTAGGTTTTTTTATTTAATTTTTCTGATGTTCTTAGAATTTTCTTCTTTTCAGGTCTATATATTTTGTATGTCTGAGCACTTTTGGCTATACTTTTAGCTATTATCAAGGATGATAATAGAAGAATTATTAATAAAAAAGGAAAAGCCAACACTCAATATCAACTGTGAACACAGCAACAATTTTCTGTTTTTGGAAAATAAAACTATAACTAGATCTAAACTGATTTATAAATGGAACTGTGTGTGTGTGTGTGTGTGTGTGTGTGTGTGTGTGTGTGTGAGTCCGTGACCTATAGACTCCGAAATGGCTGAACCAATTTTCTTGAAAATTTACACAGTTGTACTATAAGCGTCTGTGAGTGTTCTTAGCTAGGTTTTGTGTCGAGGTACCCCTGATAAATATTGAAAAAAATCGGGTTATAGAAGGAGTGGTCTGATTTTAATCAAATTTGATACACTCATAGACAAAGACATAAGAAATGATATTCAGAAGTTTCAAGGTTGAAGTTCTTACAATAGTGAAGAAAATCGATAATATATATATATATATATATATATATATATATTTTTTAAGGCAAGATGTTTGTGTGTGTGTGTCTGTTTATTTGCATGTATGTCTGTATTTTTTCAGCCCTTTTATTTTAGTTTTTACTTCAGGTTTGGCTCTAAGTAGGTATAATTGTAGTTCTTAGTCTCAGACATTATATCATTTACTCAGAGGACATATTTAGCCTTCAAAATTCAGTTTACGACAAAAAAAACTTATTTGATATCAATACCAGGAAATCAAAATTTGACTTACATCCATTCATTTTTCTTTCAGTCTACTGTTTCGCTTTAACTGGAAACAACTATTGCTTTTTAGTATTTCGTGCCAACAGCCAAAGAATCTGAGCTCCAGGACCATGGATTAGTTTTAAAGCTTTCATTACACCTGAGCAACGCCAGGCTATACTCCTAGTATATACAATTCATACATTCAGTTAAAAGTAAAAGTAAAATCATTGATGGTTTCCACTATTGAAGGTTTCCTCAGGCAGTGAGGAAAACCACAGTAGTAGAAAAGGTTAGTGTTTGTGAAATTTTAAATATTAACTAGCTCTATGCTTCAAATTTTCTGAACTCTGTATTGAGCCCTTATATATAAAACTGTTTCTTGAACAAGATAAATCTTGTCTGCAACAATACATTTTAGTGTGTGTGTATGTGTGTGTATGTATATATATATATATATATATATATATATATATATATATAACAACAATACCGGAAAATTAACATCCTTGAAAATGGTCTGTGATGAGGCTGAAAGTGCTTGGAAAGTAAAAAATTATGGAACATGTTTACATTCTTTATCTCCAACAAAAAGGACACATGTAAGAATACTGGAAAAATTAAATCAAAAATTAATAAAATCTTCCTTGTTGGTCATTTTTAACAAAACATGTTTAAATGAAAGATTGCTGCCCAAATAAATAATATATATATATATATATATATATATATATATATGTGTGTGTGTGTGTGTGTGTGTGTGTATACTTGTCACATTTCTAATGACTAAAAGTTTCAGAGTAAAATGAAGGATTTGATATAATCCAGCTGTGCATCTTAAAACAGAAGCACAGACAGATTATATCAGATACTCGATTTTTTCATAAAACTTTTAGTTATGTATACGCCTGTCACATTTTGATAAGATCTAAAAAAAAATGTAACATACACTATATGATGATAATTTATATTTAAGTAGAATTAAATTTCAGTGAGGTAATTCTTTACATTTTGTGTGTGTGTATACACCCACACACAGTTCAATGGGTAGGGTCAGTTGGGCACCTTCTGTGAGAAAAAGAGCACCATGATACAATTCACCCCACCAGATATTTGGAAAGAGCATGTTGAATTGCTTGCTATTTGTGCCAGAAGCTTCAATACAAACATTTTAGAATGTTTGGGTGTAAATTGGAGGACAGTGCAAAAGATTCATAAAGAGTTGGATTAGCCTAATGGTAATTACAAAGGTATGGCAACTTGGAAATTCCACTAAGATCATTCTGATAAGAAAAGAATTCTTGAATTTGGTAGGGAGGGCCTCAGAATCAACACAGAGGCCTACATCAAATGGCTTAAGAAGGTAGTGCTGCCCCTGGTCAAGATGATGGCTGCTGGAAGATCTTATGTCTGGCAACAAGGACTCTGCACCATGTCACACAAGCAGCAGAACCCAGTTATGGCTCAGACAATTTCTGCAACCACATCTCCTCTTACATCTGGATACCTAACTCCCCTAACTACAATCCCCTTGATTATTATGTGTAAGGCATATTTGAGCGAGTGACCAACAAAACTAACACTAATGATGAACTGAAGGCAACGATTATGACAACATTCACCAACTTAAACAAGAAGACCGTCCAGAAGAGATGCAGGAGATTTTGAAGTTGTCTGGAGGAAGTGATTGACGTTAATAGCGATTTTATTGAACAAATTTACTCTTTAGTATGTCAAGGTATTTTTGTGTAATTTTGGTAAATGTATCTGCTAAAATGAGATGTCTGTTATTTTCATTTTTGTATAACTTAAACAATTTATTCATTGTACACTGTATACAAAAATAAAAACAGATATAGATTATGTGTGTGTGTGTGTGCGCACGCGCATTTGCTTGCATACACACACACATATATATATATATATAAAAACTGCGTATTTTGGCAACAATATCTTTTATACATGTTTCCTACAATTGTTTTCTTTTCTGAACAAACGTTCTGTATATCTGCAGGTTTTCAGCTATTCTTTTAGCCATTATCAAGGTTGAGTTTTTATTTTAATTAGAAATGTAGCTGTTTTTTATGTTATAAGAATGTTTTATATTATGAATATAGCATGTTGTGAGAATGTTTGCAGTTGATTTTATTGAGTGTTGGCTTTCTTTTTTATTATTAAGGCTTCCATTTAGTTTTTTTTTAAGTCTATTGTACTAGTATTTTTTTTACTGTTATGCTTTGGATGGAATCAGGTATGGTTTTGTATGTTTAAATGAGTCCTAATCGAGCTATGGTTGTCCAGACAGGCATGTAGTAGTGGAACCAATGTAATCATGAGTTTGGTTTGATCAGGAACACAGTTCCTTAAGGGGAAGTTGAATTTATAAATAATGTTGGTTATTTGTAGTTTTGATTTTGTGGGTGTGTTATTTCTGATAAGGTTAGCTATTTAAATTTTTTTAATAGACAATTTAATTTTCTTGTTTGGGTCAACTGAGATTGTGTATGTAGTAGCTTGAGAAATATAGGATGAGAGGATTTCCCATACTAACACCATTAGTTTGGGTGTAGATATTAACATGGTTGTAGAAAGAGATTTTGGTTGTGCAGACATGCAATAATTTTCTAAAGATATCTGATTTGATGGATGGAGGTAGAATGGACTTATGCTCATAAATGAAGTTAAGGATTATGCCGATAGTTTAATCAATGGGGACATTTGTAAATAAATTTACAATGTAGAGTGACACTAAAATACCTTAAAGTTGTATAGTTTTTAGAATTTGAAAAAATTCATGAATTGATGTGATGCTGTAATTGGTAGGTAGGGAGGTAAGGGAAGGTAAGGTAATATCATTAAGGAATTTTAATAGTTCATGGTGGGTATCCAGTGTGTGTGTGTGTATGTGTATATATATGTGTGAGAGAGAGAGAGATGTGTGTGTGTGTGAGAGAAAGACTACACAAATATTACAAAAACGTAGGCAGTAGTGTTGGTGGTGATACTTTGATCTTAAGCAGAGTTTCAATCCATACATAAATAATAGCATCACTCCTGACAGGTACTGATTATCTTTCCTTTGCTCAGATGCATACAATTCAAGTTATAAATGGAAACAGAATAAGTTCTTTTGTGGCAGAAGCAATATTCCTTTGAAACAAAAGACCCAGCCCATTCTGGAGAAAAAAATAGGTTGGGATACTCCTTCTAATGGTGTCACAAATCTCCCACACCCTGCCTTGTTGAAAGAACTGCACAACCCTAATAAGAAGTGGGGAGATAAATGCTTTTAAATAAAAACAGAGATAAGCACAATACTAAAGTAGACCCCCCCCCCCCCCGGCAAGTATCTCCCTCCAGTCTACTTGACAACAAGAGGAGGTGAGTTTAGAAAAGGGACTTCTGTCAGAATCTGTTTTACAGGGTGTGATCAATTCAACAAAAGCTATCTAGATAGGGCAAGCATGAGTCACTGTTAATGCAGGTCACAAATGTTAGCTGAGAGAACAAGATACTACCATCTGGGTGTGTGTGTGTGGGGGGGGATAAACAAAATACAGTGACAAAGAATAAGCAACAAAGAATTTTTCAGCTGATGGTCTAAATTACTAACTCACTAGGTTACTTTTTGCCATTTAGTTGAATATTAATCTTTCATAAAAAAATAATTAAAATCCAAAAATAATTTTTTCCCTTTTGTAAAAACAAACATTTGTCAAGAAACTTAAATTTTAAGCATTACATCAACAATGATTGTTTTTTTTAGTATATGCATTCCTACTCTACTGCTTCATCAAATTACTTATGATCACCAAAGTAATGTTAAGCTTGGTCAGCACCTAGATTTGTGGCAACTTGGGAATATCAGGTGCTGTAAGCTTAAGTTTGTGAGTGGTGTAATGGATGAAAACATAAAATTGTTAAGAGAGTTTCAATTGAGTTTGTTATATTCACTTACGTGCAAATAACCTTTGGAAATATATGAATCCATCTCTTCTACCCCCAGCTATGGATTATTGAGTAAAACTTACATTACTAAACCATTATTATCTCTAAAAATAAAATAAACCTGCATACAAAATATTTAGATTTTGGCATTAAATAATCCATAGATGTTGATATGTTACTAAATAAAAAGAAAAAAAAACAATTCATCAGATTACCAGATACTTTTCTTCTAAACAGAATAAACACATCAATTCAAAAGTAAACAATATATTGATTCATGAAAAAAAAAAAAAAAAAAAAAAAAAAAAAAAAGCTTACATCCATATCATGTTCAAATACCACTTCTTGTATGATCATTAAATTTAAGTAACAAAGAACCTGGTCAGTACCTGGCTGGGTGACCACTTGGGAAAACCAAGTACTGTAATGAATAATAGCTTGGAATTGAATCAATCTATAGAAAAAAATTTGGTTGGTTGGTTGATTTTGTTTAATAGCACATCGACTTCAATGGGTTATTTAATAGCAAAATCTAAATATTTTGATCACAATTTCATGGCTTTAACTAAATATATCTTAAATGCAATTGTATGCCTTCAACTAGAGATAAAATGTATTGCTGGTCATTTTGCTATAATAGATAATGTTGGTAAATCTTTGGAAGTGGATCAAGCCAAGAATTTTCAGCATTCCCTAATATGAGGTATTTCTAGGAAATGATCAAAGTTCACGCCTATTATCATATATATATATATATATATATATATATATAGTCATCCACAGACAGGTCTGTTTTGCTGTATCACAGCTCATCAGTAGTAAGACATCCGATTGATTTTTACCCAGGATTGAAACTTGACCGAATTGGCATCAGTCGGCGATTCTACCTCTGAGCTATGGGTGCTCGGTAGAAGGAGGCAAACTTTTAGCGCATGATGTATCATACGCCAATAGCTAGAGTGCTCTAATTCATTACTGAATGAGCGATGCATATATATATATATATATATATATTTGGAATTTATAACATAACACAGACAATCGCTCCTACCCCCCATTAGCATGAATCAAGCTAGTCTTCCTGAAATAAAACACTGTGCCTCCTCGGGTCAACTCTCATAACAGACCTCAAGTGGAATGGCTATATAGAATCCATAGCTAAATCCGCGGCTATAAAGGTCAGTTCTTTGTGCAGGGCCAAGAAGTTTTTCCTGTCTGAAACAATCCTGCACATATACAAATCTACCATCTGCCCATGCATTGAATACTGCTGCCATATTTAATCGGGTGCTCCTGCTATCCACCTAAGAGTCCTTGACAAAATCCAATGGAGAATCTGTAATGTGATCAATCCCGACTTGGCAGCTCAGATACAGTCACTTTCTCATCGGCGCAATGTGGCTTCCCTGTGTCTCTTCTACAAATACTTTTATGGCTTCTGCTCAGATGAACTTAGCTCACTGGTGCCCCCTATACATGAATTTACTCGAGCCACAAGATTAGTGACTAGGTCCCACCCTTTTACCGTGAAACCAAAAATTGTAAACGCAAATTCTACTTCAGCAACTTTTTTTCTCACACTTCCTGCCAGTGGAATTCCTTTTTGTTTACTTGCTTTCCAATAGCTACAATCTTCAAGAATTCAAATGTAAAATCAATAGTCATCTCCTATCTCACTAACTTGTATCCTCTCTCTCATGATTCTTTCTCATCAGCATTCTCATCCTTCTCTTACCCTCTTCATGACACCCCCTGTAACCTGTCACTCTTTCTCATAACTTTCCTCCTATGTAACCCCCTGCACAACAGTGGCAGTAAAATGCCTTGCTTGGGACAATACGATTATAAAAAAAAACACTACAAAAGTAGCTATATTATAACATATTTATGTTATAAATTTTAAATAGATATTATTCACTCTACTTTCTATTGAGCACTTTTAAGAATAGTGTTTCTTTGGCTACAAAATTTTATTCCATCCGTAATACCTACCCTATACTGTGTGTGTGTGTGTGAGAGAGAGAGATTAATTCAGATATAAAATTTGTCACCTAACTGATTGGGTTTATGTTCAGTATGTCAACTCTGGAGTTTCATAGATGAACCCTTTTTGTAATTGTTCAGTTCACTCATCAGGAGGGTTATAAGTAATTTTAAATCAATTAATAGATTTTTTTTTTTATAAAACTTTATTCCTTATTATAAACATTAATCTTTTCTTAAGACTTTTGATCAGTTATTGTTCAAAAAACAGTAACAGATCATAGTAATAGAATTGTGTGTGTGTGTGTATATATATATATATATATATATATAAAAACCGACAAAATGACAAGGTTAACTACGTCTAAATCATTACCCTAAGCTTCTTGCAGAGCAATCATCAGATGGCAAAAATGAGTTCTTGTCAGATAATTGCTCTGCCGGAAACTGAACAATTATTTGAACCTAGTCTCTTTGTGCTGCTTTCTTGGTTACTGTTACTGATCAGTCTTGATCTATTTGCTAGCAGCATTGAGCACTTTGAGTTATTGCCTAAGCAGGTGTCTGTCTTTTTACTTTTCATATTTTCTATCTTGTATTTTGTTTGTTTTCTCAATTGACAAGCTTAGTGTTGGTAGAGTTGTATTTAGAAGCTTTAGCAATACTTTGGTTTTTTTTTTTGTGTGTGTGTGTATATATATATATATATATATATATATATAAAAACCAACGACAAAATGTGCGGGAGGGAAACAAATAGAAAAGACAAGACAGACAAGTACCTAAGCAATAAATGAAAGTGCTCAATACCTATAGAAAATAGGCTAATACAGAATTTTATTTTATTTTTATATATATATATATATATATATATATATACACACACACACACACACACACAGGCTGTCCAAAAAGTTTGTGTGCACTTTAAAAAATTTATAACTTCATTTGATTTGTGATAGAAATTATCACAAATACAAATGAAGTAATAAATTTTTAAAAGTGCACACAAACTTTATGGACACCCTGTATATATTTTTTTTTAAACATATACTGTTAAATATAAGAGACAATGAATGTCTATTATGTTTAATCATGAGCCCTTCTAAACATCATATTTTGGCTTTAATTTCAGGTGAAAAGAAAGACAAAAATTTTCCAACATTTGGATATTTTTTTTATTAAGTTGGTTCTAAGCTTTCAGCTCAAATGAGCCATCTTCAGGGAGGTTACAGGGAATGTTAACATAAAAACATCCACCATCAAAGACGATTTTATCTTGTATTGATATAAAACCGCATGAGAACTCGAAATGTTAACGGAACCATATATTTAAATGCAATTTAATGTGTTATGACTAGATTTAAACGTGGTTTTATTAAGTGTGGGTTGTTTTAATTTAATGTAGATGGCCTCCAATATCTGAAGGTTCTTTTTACAGTGTGTATGAGTGAGTATTATTGTATTGTTGACTAAAATCTGTGTGATATTACCTACATGGCTATGTTTTTCTAAGAAATGTTGTTTAATTGAACTCTGATCAGAAAGGTGACAGGTAAGTCTATGGGAAAGTGTGGTTGTAGTAAAACCAATATATGTAGTGGGTTTATTATTAGTACCAAAGATACAATCTCTGAATGGGCATGTAAATTGATACATTATATTGGTTTTCTGTAGAGGATTTAGTTGTGATTGTAGGGTTATTAGAGACTATGAGATCAATTGTTTTAAATTTTTTTTAATATATGATGAGCTTAACTTTATTATTATTTATTGGTTTAACATTTCTACGTATTATGTTTTTGAAAGTTTTTCATCTTGTTTGTAATTATTATGTATTTGGTTGCAACAGTATAAGTTAATAGTGTTATGTTTATTTTGACGTACACTATTATTATCAATATTGTTAGAGCATCTGTTATGTTTATTTAGATACATTTTAATTTGTTGATCAATGATGGAGTTAGGAAAGCCATTATTGACAAATGTTTGCTTAATGCTGTGTAATTAATTCACCTAAAATTAAAGCCAAAATATGATGTTTAGAATGGTTCATTATTAAACATAATTGCCTCTTATATTTAACAGTATATGTTTAGAAAATTATCTGCTGCCTCAATACACTAAAAAATAAAGATAAATAAATATATATATATATATATATATATAAAAATCAACTCTCCTTGTTGTATTTTTTAATGTAGTTCAGTTTTAGAATTGAACCATCGAATCAACCCCATATCATTAGATCATAGTAATAAAGATTTATGTAGAACCAACCACACTTTTCAAAAGGACTGGTAACAAAGAAATAGTGGAGGGCATGTCAAAAAATATCTGAGAGAGAATGAGTGAGAGAAAATTTATTGTGATGAATTGCAACAACTGTCATCCTTATTATTTTGCCAATTAATATTGTATAACTTTCAGCTGTAAATAAAAAGTTTATCAGTATGCCCAAAATACACACACTTTATACACATGAAAAGAAATTACAACTAGGGAAAATTAACAGTTATAGATATATACAGGAACATATTAGACACTTACTCACAAAGACAGAGGTATACTCAACACAATTAGCCCTTAGCAAGTAATTAAAGCAAGAGCCAGGTGTGACTAACATTTTATTCAAGATGAAAAGGACCAAGATAGAAATTGTTTTACAATCAAAATAAGTGAAACACCTGGAAAAATGGGATATACAAGTGAGAAGATATCAATCAAAAACTAAGTAAAGAAAAAGAAAGGGTTCTGTTTATCAAAAATGTTTACTTTCATAAGAACAAGAAAAAGGCTTTTCTTTATCCTATACAGAAGGGCAGGACAATGATTTGGGACAATAAATTAGAACTAGGATTTAATTTCCCATTATTATTTTATGTATCTTGGATGTGTCTATGGTGTAGCAGATATTAGTATTGAAAGTGAGATTGGCATGTAGAGTTCAAATTCAACCAAGACCATTGGATTTACTTTTGTGCAAATACTCTTGGAAAGATATGAATTCATCTCTTCTTCCCACCCTACCAGCTAGGGTTTAATAAAGCATGATAACCAGTATATAAAACTAAAAAGGAAAACTGAATTCAAAACAAGTTGCAAATACCTACTTGTAATAAAAAACAAAAAAAACAAAAAACAAAAAAAAAAAAAAAAACATGGCTATGGCTCTATACTCCAAAGGGGAGCCTACAGGGTTGAAAACAAAATTATCTTCACTTATTTTACCAGAGATAAATCTTGTTTTAAAAATAAATCTAGTGAAAAATAAAGGGAAACTAACCCTTTCTCTGACAGACATGCACATATATTTTTACCAACAAATGTCTTTTTCAGACATGGATGAATAAGTGCTTCCAAAATATAACATTCAAAAACTGGCTACAGACATCTTTATATGTCAATCTTGATTCTTTTTATGCCCTTTTGAGCTTGAAACGAGTTCATTTGTCAACTCATATGTCTGGTAAAGGTGTTAGCCACTGCTTGGGTAATTCGAGGTGTCTCAATTTCTTAGCTATTATATTAAAAGCAAATAAAAAAATTAATCTAAAAGTAAAACATTTTTCCCAAAATAATTAGTAGGGAAGTTGTTAAACTTATTTTAAAGGAATTTACAAATGAAAAACACAGGAAATGTTTTATTAAAAATTAAAAGACTGTAGATGGCATTTATTATAAGCCATTTTTTCATAAGTAAAATTTCCAATATTTTTTACTTCTTGTTTCTCAGAAAATTTATCTTCAAGATATGTCTTCAGAGAGAGAGAGAGAGAGAGAGAGAGAGAGAGAGAGAGAGTGAGTCACAAGATGACTGTAGGAACAATTAAATATCAAGTGGAAATGATACAATACAATCGGTTTTTAATGTAGTCAATGTTAAGTGTGTGTGTGTATATATATATATATATATATATATATACACACACACACACACACAGGCAAAATATTAGTAGGGAAAGTGTGAAAAGTATAATTTTTCTGAAAACTAACTGATCTTTATCATGACTCAGATTCAAATGTTTCCAAGTGTGCTTTGGCTGGTTATCTCAGTGTAGAGATTAATTTCATAAAAACGCAAAACACCATTATCACTTAGCAATACATCATATATTGCAACACAAGAAACCACAAAACTAGACAATGCTGGTTTACAAACAAGGAGAAAAAGTAAAAAGAAAAAATATGAACTAGAGATAGACATGGTTTCACTCATTTAACAGTAATCATGCCTCCAGATATACTTAAAAAGTGTTAACTAATTATGACCTAGCTCATAGTAGAATAATAAGAGTATTTGGTGTAATTATTACTTGAAAATAAGTAGGTCAATATATATTTATAATAAATTATTTAATATATAAATATAATTTATACATACATACACCATCTTTTATACCATATTATACAATATTCAGAAGAATTATTTAAGAAGAAACAATAATATTCTACTAGTGATCCATCCATACTTAATATGTTGATTTGTAATCAATTTTCTTTTAATCATGACACTCAAAGCAAAGCAATAATACCAAAAGTATGAGGTACCCAGTGAGGGTCAGACTCACTACTCAGTTGTAATAGGTTCTAAGAGACATTAATTAATACCTTTCCCAAGGGTATTTGTGCATAAGTGAATGCAAGGAATTCAAAGAATTTGAAAGAGAAAAGGATAATAAGAATGAAAAAACTGAATAGAAAGGATAATAAAAGAACAGGATTTAAGAAGGCAGAAGTTGGTGACTAGCATTGCAATTAAATTTTTAAAGATTGTAGGTGGCAGGGAAGTAAAAACCTGGAGGAGGGATCCAGAGGCATGAAAAGAAAATATGGGTTTGGTCTAGCTAATTCAACAGTAAACGAGACAGTGAGACCTAGTTGCCAATTTAGTAGTATTCTTAAATTCATGCAGTCAAGGCACCAAGGAGGAAAGCTCATCAAAACAATTGCCATGAAAATATCTGCAGAAAAGAGAAAGACTGAAGGCAAGATGCCAGGTCAGGATAGACTTCATTACAATATTTAATAATTTGTAATTACATTTCATTTCCCATCCTTTATAGCTCTTAATAAATTGCCTTTTTTTTTTTTTATACCTCCTAAACATTGTTCCACTATCCATTTACTAAAGCTCTCTATGTAGACTGTTGTTTTCCTCTGTCCCTTTTGCCATCCATCTGTCCTGTGAGTATCAAATTTTCCAAGCCCTCTTTCCTCATTATGTGCCCTAGAAATTTAAACTGTCTTTTCCTGATGTTAAGTATAAATTTCCTTTTTGTCCATTACCTAGAACTTTGTCATTGCTCACATGTTTGGCCTTCTCAACATCAATGTGGTTTGACAGAAGTAGAACAATATTTCTGTTGCTTTAAGTCTTTCTTCATCCATGAAGAGATTGTTCAGCATTCACTGCCATATAAGAGAATTGATATTATGTAACAATTCAGTAGTCTTTTCTTTATTTCAAAATTTTTCTTTTTCTTATATTTTACTTAGTTTTTGGAAAAACATCTTCCATTACAATGCACCTTTGGAATTCAGATTTTATTTACTTATTTGGCATTTTGTAAGGCTAAAAAAATAAAAAAATGAAATAAATAATCTCCTTTTCATGATATATTTTTAGTGTATTCAAGAAAATAGTTTTTTTTTTTGCAAAAACAATCATTTTACTATTAATCAAATGTGTTTTTTGTTATTCTATAAAAAATTCAATTCCATTAAAAATTCTTTTTAAACAAATACAGTTACTACTCAGATTTAATGAAAGAAAATGCAATATTACAAGGATAAATTAACAAATACAAGATATTCTGTTGTCTGTGCTAGAGGATAAAAAGAATTTATTCTTATTGATTAAATAAAAAGTTTGGTATAAAATTCACAGAAGCTTATAACAAACACCTTAAGGCCAAAGAGTATGACAACTAAACATTGTAACTATAATAACCAAGATAAAGATACTAGCCTGTGTAAATCAGTGTATAATAATTCTTCATTTCAAAAATTAAAATAATATAGAAATGATTTTAAGCTACTATTTTTTCTTCTAACACTTGTAAATCAATAATGATAATATAAAAATGATTTTAAAATCAATGATATACAAAGACATTTTTATACAGAATTATTTTTCAACATAATCTTTTTCCTTTCAATGAACTTAACACTTCATCACTTACACAGATTAAACGCTATATAGTAAAACTGCTGATCAAAATTCAGTTGCTGTCAAGCTACAGACTAACTGATCCACTCTCATAGTTGTAAAAAAGTTTAGCCATAATGCAACTGAAGCTGCTAGAAATATTAGTTTTGTATTTAGGGTCAATGTTATAAATGAATGAACAGAAAGTTTCTCATGGGTGCTACTATTTTGGTTTCATTCATATACTCTGCAATAAAGACTAAGATGACAATACCAACACAATAAAAATAGGTCACAAAATAGGGGTTGTATTGTATGATACCATATGTCTACACCAATTCGGAAATAGCACTAAATGCTAGCCAGTTTATCACAAAAGCTAGGGACCAACATTTCACAATGTCTTGAAAGTTTGTGTGTTTATATATATATATTCCCATTTAAAATTTATAACATAAGTATGTTATAAGATCACTGCAAACAAAGTAGATATTTTGTTTCAACATTTATTGTATCTTGTTATTACATCTATACCAATCCTATAATATATATATATATATATATATATATATATATATATATATATATATACATACACACACATACAATACTATGAAATGTTGGCCCCTAGTGGAAGTGTTAATAGCTGCTTGGAACTTTCTTGTGGTTTCTAAATGTTTAAAGTACATTTATTGCAATATTATTAAAAATATATTTAATTTAAAAAATGTTAGATTTACTTAAATGTCTAATTGTCCAGGTTGTTTTTTATTTTTAATGCATGTTCTTCTGAGAGAAGCGTATTTTTATGTAGGTCAGGCAGTTTGTGTGAAATTTGTTACAAATGTATATCTTCTTCAGCTCAGTGGTTTAAACCCACCAAAATTTATGAAGGATCCATTTGCAGTTTATGGAAATTATTTTTTCATATGTATTGACCAATGAAAGACATGGTCTCAAACTCTAATAACATTCCAAATGCTGAGGCAGACATCAAGAGAACATCAAGAAAGCACTGTTATCAGCCAACCACAGAAAAATAAGAGAGACATTCTATTAAAATTTATCCTGAGGTTGGACAACCTAAAATGAAAGGATTTTTGAGAAATTTTCTCAAGTATGAACTGTATAAAAAGAAACTTTAAAAAAATTACTGCCCCAGAGAGTTCTGTGGAGCAATTTGCAAATAGGTCCTTTTATATTTTTATCAAAGGTGGTTGTACCTTTGTTTTTTTTATTTTTTTACTGCCATATTTTCTTTTTTGTCATTTTTAAAAACCCTTGTTCTTTCTGGAGTTATAATCCCCCCAACAGGAGCTTGGATTTGGTTGAAATAAAATTTTTATAGTATTGCAGTCATATTCTTGAAGTTTCTGTACACTTAATTGAAGAAACCTATTCTTACACCACAGACAAAAATGACAAAACAAATGGAGAATATTATTGGCTATTGTATCCTCTGACAAACCATTTAAATTTTCAGTATTAACCAACTAAATGGAAGTTCTGTCACATGTAAACAATTACCACTTTGGATTGGGGTATTAAAAGAAAAAAGAATAAAAGCAAATGTCAGCCATATCAGATATCAATATTAATATATTTTAAAGTATAATAATATTTTCTTATATGAATATTTGTTTTTATTTAAAACTAAGATAGCATAGAGGTGAAAATTGGCAATCTGAGTTCAAAATCTGGCTTAGTTTGTTGCAGTCAGTTTCACACTAATACTCTTGGAAAAAGTATGAATCCATCACTTTTATTGCCAAGTATGGGTTAAATCGCAAAATATACTGACCTCTCTAGTCTTCAGTGGAAGTCAATTTAGGAGGACTACTTTGAATTAAAAAGCCATGGGGAAGGCATCAAGAAATTAATCCAATATTTAAAAAAAAAAAAAAAAAAAAAATTGAGATTTATATCCTTAAGGGACAAATAGTATTTGCAGAAAAAAACCCAAAAAAAACCCAAAAAAACAAAAAAAAAAAAAAACGAAACAATAATCATGTGACTAATTCTCAAAGCAAAATGTATATGCACATGCAACAGAAGTTGAATATGTTCTATAACAATCAGCTTAGTCAATATAATTTAATGCATGTAATAATGTAACCATCTGTTTCATTATCATTAAGTATTCAAGGTTAATACAAGCATTTTACTATCAGTACATCAATGAACTGAATAATAGAAATAACATCTGAAAACAAAAATGCTTGTGTCCTTGAACCAGTAAGTAGGGGGAAGACCAAGATGTACATTTTACATTATCTCAAGTTCTGTCTATAAAATTTGAGTAGAGTTATAACCAATATTGGTCAATGTTTAACCTTTGTGCCTGCAAAAAACGATGTGTCAAAAAGGATGGTTATTCCCTGATACCACTATTACTGTATACATTATAGTCTCCCTTGGTAATGTTTATTTCCAAAATTATAAATATATTTGAACCAAGTATAATGTGATATTATTTACCTTTTATAAAGATTTATTATTTACCAGGTTATAAAGAAATATATTTGAAAAGAAATCTTTTTATTCAAGAATTTATAAAATTATAAAAATATTTAAACCAACTACAATGCAATATTTTTGGCAAATAATACAGATATTCTGTAAGTATATACAAGGAAAACATGTGCTGTGTCCCTTCAGGACATAGGTGATTATAGCCTGCCACATCTTCCTGTCCCTTGTAGCTCTTAATAAATTTTGTTATGTTATTTCTCCCAAATCCTGCTCTATCATCTATTTGCACAACCCAATCAAGTATGTCACATGCTGTTTTCTCCTGTCCACCTATCTGCCCTGTGTCTATCAGATTCTCCAAGTCATATGTCCCAGAAACTTCAGCTATCTCTTCCTGATGTTAAATATAAGTTTCTTTTTGTTCCCATTCTTTCCAAAACCTCATCATTGCTCACATGTTCGATCTATGGTACCCTTAGCATCCTTCTGTAGAACCACATTTCTGTTGCTTCAAGTCTCTTCATCTTTGAGAAGATTGTCCAGCATTCACTGCCATGTAAGTGACCAGATATCTTGTAACAATTCAGTACTCTTTTCTTCACTTCCAATTAAATTTTTCCATCTCTCAATACTCTGCTTAGCTTTTGGCTGTATCTTTGGCTATCTTAATATACCTTTGAATCTCAGTGTTGCACTTTCCATCCTATGTTAGAACACTTCCCATGTATTTAAATTTCTGTACAGGCTTGATTTTTAGTACTCTTGACCTGTAATTGGCATCTTAGAATCCTCTTTTTGCTGATGCCCATGCATTACACACTCAAAGTATTGAGTATTTATGGTTTTGCTGAAAAACTAAACTTTAAAAGAAGTTTCGGTTCAGAGAAAGAAATGTTTTCAACCAATTCTAATGAATTTAAGTGGGGGAGAGTAAATGAAAAAAAAAAATGCCCAGAAAATGTAATTTTCTTGTTCATAGACATTTTTATAAATTTATGAATAAATTTCTTTTCATATTTATTTCTTTATAAAATGGTAAATAAATATTTCATTATAGTTGGTTCTTATATATTTATAATCTTGTAAATATAAAAGTATTCTTGTAAATAAGCAATCTAATAGTGTTTAACATCTTTGTTGTCAATTCTCATAAATATAGAGAATGTATAAATCCATTTTTATATGGTTGGGTTTAATTAAAATTCGAATCACTTTAAAACAAATATTGATGAGGGTGTCAAAATAATAGTGGTCTCAAGAAAAGAAGCATCCTTTTGATACACTGTTTTTTTTTGGCTTTTTTTGCAGGCACAAAGATTAAACATTGCCTAATATTAGTTTGTAGAATTGAATTCATTTTTTACATTTTTGCTGACAAAGGTTGAAAAAGTATCATTTGAACTCTAAACAGCTGCAAGTTGATAAAGGAGTTGAATTGTTAAAATACTGGATATTTACAGTTCTATTTTACTTCCAATAGATGTGTGGCCAAGTGGTCAGAATGTTTGTTTTCTGTCCATAAAACCAGAGTCCAAAGTTGACTTCTTGATGCTACAAATTTGGTAAGGTGATTCCAGCATGCAGTGCCATTAAAAAGTGTTTGAAAACTACACCAGAGGTCAATCCAATCCTTGTGAGTGAAACTGGGTAGACAGAACTGTTTGAATGCTGCTGATGTTTGTGCTAGCATGAAGTCACAAGTCATCGCAACTGAGGGTTTGAGTGTACTGGCTTTGTTACAAAAATTGATCATGACAGATTATGTGCTGTTTTTTTTTTTATACAAAGAAACTGAAAGTTTCAACCAGCATAGTTGCAGTAAACCACAGATGGGTACAGCAAATTGAATAGAAATTGGTTAGCCACCATTGCATTTTACATCAGTTGTTTCATCTTAAAGAAATCTCTAATGTAAATTAAATACATGTACTAATTTACATTGTCAAATTTTATTATGCAAGTCAAGTTTTTCACAAGATTGTTATTAAACAACTATTAGGACCTTGAATATGTTCTTGCTGATTTTTCACGAAAAGTAATGTTTTATTTACAAAAATTAGTAAGAAACATGTCACTGAAAGTATTGTCCATCACTAACCACTAATTTTTTTCTGGCAGTATTTAAATTCCACATTGAAAAAAACAGCATGAATAGACTCATTTTTTAAAATCTTTATAAGAATGAGTGCTGCTCAGCCAGGCCATATGCCATTAATCAGAACAAATGATAATTGGACAGGAGAATGTCTGGTGAATACAGCAGGTGGGGGTAACATTTCCCATTTAAGCTTTTTCAAGTAGATTTTCAGCTGTTTTGCAGCATTGTCATGTTGCAAAACCACTTTGTTGTGTCTCTACATATAACACTCGTTTTTTTTTTCAATGCTCAATTCAAATGCATTGATTATAGTCAATAGCAGTCTCGGTTGATTTGAACAGCTCATAATAAACTACACCCAGCTGATCCCACCAAATGCAGAGCAGAAGCTTTGTACCATGGATATTTGGCTTTGACGCCGATGTTGATGCATAGCTGGGCTTACCCCACAGTCTTTTACTTTTAGGGTTATTGAAGTGTAGCCACTTTTCATCGCCAGTCACAATACAATGGGAAAAAAAAAAAAAAAAAAAAAAAAAAAACCTTTCTTTTTCTGTTGTTGAAGCAGCTGTTCACATGTGACAAAACACACTGTTCAATGTTTCTCAGCTTCAATATGTATGGCACCCATGTCCTTGTTTGAATCATTCCTAATGCTTTCAAATATTTTAAAACTGTTGTGATCTATTCTTAAAGATTCTGTAAGTCCAGCTTGTGCCAGACATGAGTCTTAATGAAGTAATGCCTCCAATTTTTCTTCAAACTCTTTCAGTGTGCGAGAGCATTGTTTATCTTTGATATCAAAATCATTATTTTTGAAGTATCTAAACCAATCTCTGCAAGTTGTTTCCAACAGAGAATGGTTGCTGTAAGTCAACAAGAATTCTGTGTGCTTCAGCTGCAGTTCTGGGAATGCCATCTGTTGGCAAACAGCGAGAACTTATTCAAGGTCCCAATAATATAGGAAACATTTTCATTATATACTTATATGAGTAATACACTGCATGAATTTAAGATTACAATATTTTATCTTTATTAACATGCTGGCTCGCACACAACCCACCAGAGGGTCGTGGTGATATGTCTGCAAGCCCCACACAACCCACCAGTGTGTTATTTCCCAATTTCTTTTCTATGAGGATTATTAGGAGTGGGATGCTAAGGTTGATTGCTTATGAGATCATGGTACACTAGAATCGCATTTAAAAAAATAAAAATAAATAAAAATAAAACATTGGAATATTTTTGAATATAGAGAATGTGAGTTACTGTCAATGTAATACTTGTATATTGAAAATTTTCTAATGACCCACGAGTGGGACTCTAGGTTGTAAAATTGACTCCAGTACCGAACAACACATCAATGAGTCATGGGTTATAAATACTACCCATGATATCCTTGCTTTATATATGAAACAATGCTAAAACAAAGTCACTTGTACCAAAACTAAGATATAGTTTTGGGACAACAGAAATGAGGCAAGGGGAAGAGGGTAATGTGTTAGAAATATTAACTTATCTGGAAAGGGAAGTCAGACTTTGTCATGGAAACAAACTATGCACAATCTAAATTTTTATCTATAAATAAATCCAAAAGACATAAACCAGAGAAATATATTTGATTAATATAAAATCATACATTCATGACCTAATTATGTTATTTAACATGAGCTCTTTGATTTTCTATAAATTTCATGAGTTTTTCAGCCACTGATTTTAATGTTTCTAGCATCCGGATTTTAATATTACTTGCAGAAGTTTTTATTGTTTACACAAATTCTCTTTCATTGAATATCTGAAGTGTTTGGGAGCCATACTGTTAATTTGATATCTTTTAAAACCTTCATTTGAGATCAGTGAGGGCAATAGTCAACTTTGCAGAAAACACTGACTTACAGGAAACTTATAGCTTCTTGAGATTGTGACTTATCCATGAATTTATAGTCTTTGCATTTACCTTGATACCACCATCAATTTTGAAATGACTTATAACCCTATAACTTTATGGTTTACAATATTAGCTCTAAACATTCTCTGGTTCCTCCATTGTCCTCCAGTGGCAGACTGCCCAGGGTGTCAGTCTGACTGATGGCAACTGGACCACTTATTGAGTGGGCTTTCTATATCAAATAAAAATGTAATAAAGAAATAAACAACTTTTTGTTTTTATTTATTTCACCCCATGCAAGACAGTAAAGCCACTAAAGACACAAGAGGTCACTGAGTGTGAAAAAATAAGAAAAAAAGAGAAACATTAAAGAGTAAGAACAAGAGAAGAGTAATAAAGAAAAAAGTAGATCGAAGTTTATTGGAAAGCATGGAGGTGGAAGAGAGTCCTACAAGTGATAAATGCAAGAAAAGAAACTTTTAACATAGAACTTATGTTTACATTTAGCCAATTTCACTGTGAATTGATCAGACCTTGTTGCCAATCTTGTACTGTGCTTAAATTCATAAAGTCTATAGTGAAGAGCTCATCCAGACAATAACCATGAAATTATTTATAGAAAAGTCACAGAGAAGCTACATTATGGCAGTGAGAAAGTGACTGAAGCTGAGATACCAGGTCAGGACTAATAATATTGCTAATTCTTTGGATTTTATCAAGAATCTAAGTATATAGCAGGAGCATCAGACCATATGTGGCAGCAGTATTCAAAGCATGGATGAATGGTAGACTTTTAGATGTATAAGACAGATTCTGGAAAGAAAAATTGTCTAACACAACATAATGAACCAACTTTCCTAGTAGCAGACCTAGCAATTGATTCAATATAATCTTTCAATCATTTTAAAGATATTAATAGGCCATTCCTTGCCCTAGTTAACAGTAGATTGCAGTTCATTTTAAAGATCAGCTGCCAAATTTGATTTTATAAAACTGATCAGACTTACTATTGAGATAGGAGTAAATATTTGTGTCATCAGCATAGATATCAAGTTGAGAACTGATGCCATCATTAATGAAAATTAAGAAAGTAGGTCCAAGGATAGAGCCCTAAGGAACAAAAAGATACAGTGGCCTTTCAGAACAGCTTTCATTTCGTAATTTGATAAAGACTGAATTAGTTAAAAAATTTGTTCAGAAATAGTATAACTTTTCAACTTGTAAAGAAAACTGGTATGCCAAACTGTGTTGAATGTTTTTAAGATATCCACTACCTTCACTATTCTTATCTAAAGTTTGATAGATTCTTTCAGCAATAATCATTAATACATCAGCAGCTGACCTAGAGAAATAAAATCCATATTGCTGTTCTGAAAGAAGGTCATTTGCTGTAAGATGCTTAATCAATTCAGAGTTGATTAGGGATTTTAGTAGTTTGCCAAAAAGAGTTAAAAGGCTAATAGGCCAATAGTTAGAAAGATGAGGTAAGTTCTTAAAGACTAGAACTGCAGAAGAGAATTTTCAATAAGCAGAAAATCAAGAGTCAGTCAAACATTTATTGTACAGTTTAAAGAGAAAAGGTACCAGTTTAGGAACACATTTTTTAAAGATACCATCAGGTTCACATGTTTTGTGGGGATCCAGATTAGAGACTGTTTTAATAATAAAAAGGAATAAGAACTTTATAAAATCATCTAAACACTATCAGTTACTCAAGTCCAATGTGAGAGGACATTTTCAAAGCTAAAAATCAAAGTTAAGAAATTTGCCAAGGAGAATTTCAAATACTACATGCTGACATCCATTGAAAAAGAATTGAATCATGAATTGGATGCAAAAGCAATTGTTGGCAGATTCCAGAAATTTACGAAAAATTTTCATCCTTTGGCAGGAATTGAACCCATGGCCCTCAGGGCAGAAGTAGCTACCATTTAGGCTGGTGCGGCTTACCACTTGGTCATAAAGGAAAAGCAATAAATTGATAAGGCATGCTAAGCTAAGTAGTGGCTTCCTCTATCCTGAGGGATGTAGGTTTGATTTCTGCTGAAAGGCAAAATATTTTCTTTAATATGATTTCTCAAATATTGAGGTCAGCAGTTGAGAAATATACTGCTTAATAAATAACTGGAAAGCTTATTCAAATACAAGTATCCACTAAAAATAACGTTTAAGGTGATACATACTCACTGCAGAAACTAACTATTGCTCAATGTTGGAATGCTATCTACACATTAAATTTCTTTCTAAGTTTAGTCTGAAACAAAGCTTTGTCAAACATTCTGAATTAAAAATAATTTTTATAACAAAGACATTTTTTTTAATTAAGCCAAATACATAATTCTGAATGTCTATAAAAAGAAAAATTTAGTTAATTAAAAGAAAGAATGAGTAATTAATTACATTAGCATGTTGCAAAACACCCATTTGAAAAACAGATTCAAGTAATTAAGTATTACATGCAGTAATAATTTTAAATAAATAAAATATTCAGATGAAGTCAATATCTGGTAACTTTCAATTCTTATTGTTATGAACTCCAGGGAAATTAGAAATTTATTAATTTATGAACAATCAATCCAGTAGGACTTATTTTGTCATCAGTGATGTGACAATGAATTTCTTGAAAATGAACAGTATAAAAAAAAAAAAAAATATATATATATATATATATATATATATATTAAAAAAAAAATAAAATAAAATTGACTTATCCAAATCAAATTTTTTTTTAAATAATTGCATTTTAATTGGTCGATTTGTATTTTTTATTTTATTTGCAGGTTATTTAAGGTTAGAAAATACTTTTAGATTATAATAAATTTGTAGAGATAAGGACTTAATGATACAAGTCCTAATTATCCTATAACTGAGGTGAGGGGAGAGTAGAGGTGGATTCCTATCTTTCCCAAGGATATTTGCATGTAAATGAATAACAAATCCAGCGACATCTTTTCCCTCTCAAAATTAATCTTCCAGCCAGTCAAATTAATAAAAAAAATATGACCATTCTAAATTTATTATAAAAACAAAAAAAAATTTACAGATCATGGGATAGTTACACACCAACTGGAAGATCCTCACCAGTGAGGCAGCCCTGGTAGTACTGTACCACATGGTTGTACCATGCAAGGCACCTGGGCATGGTAGCCATCGGAATCACATCAATTAAACTTTTGACAGTTTGTGCCTCACCTTCGACACCCTCTTAAGTAGGTGCTGCACCATTTGTTCGAATGTTGATACATAGTGCCTTTTTATATGTGCCTTTACTGATGACTGCAATAGCTCAATGGGGTTGAGCACGCAACTATAGGGAGCCAAGCATAGTATAACAACCTCCTCAAGATCAGCAGCACCCCTAATGTACTGCTCGGCTTGAGAATGTGCTGGCACATTATCAATAATCACAACTGTGTTTGCCATAATGATGCCATGCTTGTCTCTGGCTCTACATAATACCACCAACAACCATTCGATATGCATCCTTCTTCACCGACTCCTTTCCTCTAGTTCCAGGATACCAAACTTGTCTGACCCATCAAACCCAGATGACATCTTACAACTTTACAAGTAAATACATTGTTAATACTATGTAATATAAATTCAAAATCAACAAGTTATAAATAAAGTTAATTTAATCATGCAAGTGGTCGGAAGATTAACTTGACTAGACAGAAGGTTAATTTGAGTGGGTAAAAAAATAATTTGACAGGGAAAAAGTGTAGCATTGAAACTTGGCTCTTCAATTTCCAATCCCAAGCTGTTACCCATTATACCACCTGCATATTCAAGTTTATAGCATCTGGCATTCTCAAGCAGTCATCCAGCTAGGTACTAATCAGGCTGGATGTTGCTTAACTTCAATGATCGTATGAAAACTGGTGTTTCAACATATGGCCATATTGACTTAACATTAAAACCAAAACAACTCGTATTTCTAAAATTAATTGAAATTAGACTTAAGTTTTATACAAAAGAACAAATCAAGTAATTTCTGCTATCATTTCTACCTCTTTGTTGTTGGTATCACTGTATTTCAGACTTTGTATTCTCTAGCTTTCATCAGTTGTTTGTTGATTGAGCTAACCTTCATAGAATTTTCAAAGTGAACTTTTTATTTAATCTACAGGGATTGTACAAACTTAGAATCAGTGGAAACAGAGTGAGCAATAACTGACAAGTACTAAATAAGAACAAGACAAGATATTCCTAGACAAGAACAAGAACAGCAGAAAAGGGAATGGAACAATCAACACTAGTAGATAAAATAGAGGGTCAGTTCAAAATTCTGTAAAAGTTACGTGGAATGACAGATAGCTGAAGAAATTACTATTTTAACAAAACTCCTTCAGGACTTTATGCTAATATTAGTCTACCAAATATTTGAAAATAGCATGCCTACTGCTTGGCATTTGTGTCTGAATCTTCAATACATTTTAGAGTGTTTGGGTATCACTCTGAGGAGTGTACAAAAGATTTGAAAGGATTTTTGAGGAGTCTAATGCTGATTATGACAGTGTTTGGAATGATCACTAGTGACCATGACAATATATCCCCACACCTCTCACAGGAACAACATGGAGACCTACATCAAGTGACTTGAGGAGATAGTACTGCCCTGAGTCAAGAGTTTGGCTGGCTACACAAGCAGGAGAACCCAGTCATGGCTGTCAGACAATTTCTGCCACCCTATCACCCCTTACATCTGGCCACTTAACTCCCCTGACTGCAACCACCTTGATTATTATGCGTGGGACCCAGTTGAGTGAGAGACCAATAAAACTCCTTGTACCACCAAAGATGAACTGAAGGCGTGGATTATGGCAATATTAACCAACCTAAACAAAGAGACAATCCAGAAGACTTACAGGAGATTCCAAAGTTGTCTGAAGGCCGTAGTTGAAATCAATGGCATTTTGTAATGAACAAATTTACTCTTTAGTATTTCAAAATATTTTTGATGTCAGTGTTATTTTCATTTTTGTGTAATTTAGATAACAATTTATCCATACACCCTGTGTGTGTGTGTGTGTGTGTGTGTGTGTGTGTGTGTGAATGACAAAGTGGAAAAATATTTTTTGGGTAGTGTATTTCACCCTTCATTTGACTAATTAATGTGACTATATACATATATACAGGGCGGGCCATAAGTCACGCACCAAAGCATTTAAAACAATTCTGATAATAAACGTTATTTTATTAAAACCAAGTTTAACTAATGAACTGAGAAACACGTTGTACACGCTGGTACAATCACATGCTCAAATGCTCGCCATTTGCGTTGATGCACAATTCCATCACTTCATGTAATTCTTTGTTGCGCGACTTATGGCCCACCCTGTATATGCATGAAGAGAGGATGGTGAAATGTGAAACTTTAAATAAAAAAAAATAAAAAAAAATTTATATTCAATTTTAATTTAACTGTTTCCCTCTGCTTCATGCAAACTTGTAATCAAATCAACATAAATATCACTTTGGAAAGGACAAAACTCATCACACAAAAATATTTTTCAATTTGTTATAGATTTTCATAAAATTTAAATATATCTTTTTCCCTATATAATTTATTAAATACTACTATTACTACTAATATATTTGAATGCTTTTTTTGCATAAATAGTTGTGGTCGTAAATAAAATCAGATTTGGAGATCAGTTAGAAGTCTCTTTGCTTTTTACAATTTAATGTTATACTGTTATTTCCTATATTTGTCATAATAGTCTAATGACTCATTTAAAATACCTTAAAATGCTTGCTTTGCAAACAAGAAAATGATTAAAGATTTATATAACTTCCTCAAGCTAGACTCATTGTCTCTTATTGATAAGAGATTTCAGGGACATCCAATAATTTTCAGGTTTCATTGCAATAAACAAAATTCTACAGTATGTGGCAGAAATGTCTTCCACATATACCTTCTACATTATAGGAAAAAAAAAAAAAAAAAAAAAAAAAGAAGGAATTTAATGGCAATGGTGTCTTCATCGAGCTAATAACTTACCATTATGTGGGATGTATTTCAGCTTCACTCTGTATATGTTTAATAATGTATATAAGTTATAACCACTTAGTCTATATTATGTTAAAAAAATATATGTATTACTAAAACTGTTTAATAGAAAATATATAACAAAAAAAGAATCTGAAAGATCAATTAATGTTTCTCACTATTTTAAAAGTTATATTTAGTGTATTCACATATTTCAGTAGTCACCTGTCTTTTAAAGTGTAAATTTACATTTACTAGCCTATGCATTAAAGAATCCTAATAAAGAAAATGTGCAGTCTAGCTGGGCTGGTCTTGTATCCCTCTTGTAGAGGAAAACCACTGTAAGCTTTTACATGGAAAGCTTTTACAGTCAAGCAAATTTCAATTAATGTATTGAAGAAATGCACATCTCTTGCTTGGATTCTTTGAAGCACAAATCTGCTAGGTTTGTTTTTGTATCTGAATATCGATATCCCCCTGACGAGTAAACAGGGTGATTCTTGGTGGGTCTATCTACCAAATTCTGAATTTAGAATACTGAAAGTAACATCAATCAGCTAAATAAACTTTTTACTTGCATTAATCATATATTTTCATCACTTCAACATGGTGTAATGGTTAGCTAGTCTGTCTTGCTAGAATAAGTATGACCAAATAGTGAGTTCAATACTCACTGGACACTACACACTTTTGTCTTTGTGCCATATCTAAGCTTAGTAAATCTCTTACTCTCCATGACTCATTTACAAATGAAAGATATTTTGTTTTAAAATCCAACAATACCAAATGGGTCTAATACTGATATAAAGCAAACAGGCAGATGCACACTCTTAGGATGGACATTGGAAGGTGATAAGCTGAGGTAATTTAATTTTATTTATGATTTGTAAATATCCTCAGAGATCCCAAGGTATTTCCCGTCTTTCATTCTAATCCAAGAAAGCTAAAGAAAACATAAGCTCTCTGGTAAAATTCGTCATTAATAGATTTTACACTATCATCTCACACACACACACACTATATATATATATATATATATATATATATATATATATATATATATATATAGTTCTAGAAAAAAGTTCTATTTAAACGCCATTCTCTTCAGTAAGTACAATTGACTAATTTTTCGGTAGACAAAATATAGAGATTTTTAAAATTTTTTTGTTTTTTATTTATTTCATATAATGTAGCAGATTAACAAAAACAATTCTTTGAAAGAGTGATAATATATAACGCAGGAAACCTTTTATTTTCCTGGGGCGATGGCCATCTCTGCAATTCATTTTCTAACTAAACCATTTTTTAACTGTATTTTTCAGATTTTTAAATGTTTTTCTTACATGACAAAGCAAGTATTACTTTAATTCATTATGTTTATAGCATATAGCACTCTGTGGAGATATCACTTAAGAAAAGGAAGCTTGATTATGTTAAGAACCAATGTAATTAAATGCAATCTTACCATTTAGAGCTCTCTGTGTATATATGTATGTTTCTAAAGAAAGAATGGATTTTCTTTTATTAAGCTGACAAATTTTATTACCATTATAGAGAGTACATATTTTTCTAACAAGATTTTTTTGAATATTCAGGAATATTCAAGAAATATGTATTATTTTGTATACCTAATAGAATACAAAAATACTGTTTCATAAATAAACAGAGCATCTACTCAAATAAGAATATTCACTAAAAATAACATTTAAGCAATAAAAATTATATATCTTCCATTAAATACAGCTGACAAGGAAGACTCAATTCATTTCTTATTAATTTTTTTCCAGTATCCAACATTTTTCTGTTTTGTTGAAAATAAATAATATAAAATTGTTCATAGCTTACCATCTAAAGTGCTTTCATTCACTTCTCTAGCCATTTTCAAGGGTGCTTATGTCTCTGGTGGTGTTATTTTTTAATTTTTTCCTCATGTTTTGACTGTTACATAGTAACTTGTTTTATGTCTTTAAAAAAGGAGCATTCCTTCCAAGCTCTCACATACTGTATACAACTGGAAATTGCATGAGCATCTATTTTAAAATTAAGCAAATTTTTGTTGACTGTATCCAGTGAAAGATGTTTAAAAGAAAGGTTGCTGCCCAAGTGTGCGTTTGTGTGTGTGTGTGTATATATATATATATATAATAAAGCAAAATATAAATTTTTACAAATCAAGAACTATTTTAAGAAAATCTATGACAAAGTGTAAAATTTGTTTGTGTTACATACTTCATTGCTTAGAATTTCACAGGACTAAAATGTTTACACATCTGCATTTCAGTGCCTCCTTTCAATCATGAAGTGGAATCTCTTCATTGTAAATATTGTGTTAGTCTGTTGAAGTCTTAAATCATGAAACATGTCACACAAAATTTTTTTTTCCAATTTTTAATTGTTGAAGCCTTATGACAAGTGAACTGAACGATTAGAAAAAGGGTTTGTCTATGAAACTCTGGAATCGAGGTGCTGAATATAACATCAGTCACCTAAGCAACAAATTATATTTTACACTAGTTCTTGTCCAATCACTGGTGTTAAGCAACATCAAGCTTAGTCAGTATCTTGGTGAGTACTTGGGAATACTTGGTGCTGTAAGCTTAGATGTGCAAGTGGTGTAATGGATAGTGGCTTGGATTGAGAAATCAGAAAGTAAAGTTCAAATTCCAGTAAAGTTTATTACAATCACTTATGTCCAAACATCCTTGGGAAAGTTATGAAGCCATCTTTCATCCACACCATCTATGAGTAAATAGTGGAACAGACCAGGCCCTATAGTCTTAGTTGGTAACCAATATAGGAGAAGGAAAATTGAATTCAAACCAGCCTGGAGATGGTTGGCAAAGGGCAGATGAGCTTTTTATAGTAGCCAACGATTAATATCTGGTTAAGCAATGGAAAACTTCTATTTAAAAAACCTGCGATTGTAGCATTATCTGACAGGTGATACACAGTGGACAGATATAGGACACTGATGGAAAGTGTGTGCATTGCAGGGAACAAGAAATTGATTACTAAACAGTTCATTTGTGCATGCTGTTTTGTAAAAACTTAAGTTACTTAACACTCATTGCTGACAGGAAAGTCCATCCACATATATTAAAATTGATGATAATAATAATAATAATAGTAGTAGTAGTAGTATAAGAAGTAGAAGAAACCAACTCTTAACATCAATTATGAATACAGCCACAACAAAATGGATGTATTTAGAAGTAAGAACATGTCTACTTTTCACTTTTCAACTTTTATACTGCATGTAATAGTACTTCCATAACATTTATCATATTAGCAATATAAAAAACATTTTTGAAAATAGCTAAAAGTGCTCGGAATAAAACTTTTGAACAGTTTTTACATTCATTAGGTTCAGAAAAAAAGAATACTTGTATACATAAAAGAAAAATGTAATAAAAACCTAAACAAAACTAGCTTGTCAGTCTTGTTCACTGAAACAAGCATTAAAGAGGGACTGCTGCAAATGTTATATATTCTCTTACTATAGTGTATAATTTCACCCAGAAGCATATTTTACATTGAACGACATAAAGGCCAGTAAAATTTTAAAAAAAATAAAAAATATTGTTTTGAAAGGTCAGGAGTGTGAAAACCCAGGTGACCGGCTGGGTTTTGTTTTGATGAATAGTGTAGTTGAAGTCAAACAAAATAAGCACTCAAAATAATAAACACTATGCATAACGGAAGTATGACGTGTCAAATGAAGATCATATATTTAAGAGATCAGGAGATTGGGAAGAGAAGACAAATGCTGCCCATCAACTGTGCATGTGTGCTAACCCTCCAACTATCCTTTACTCTAGACCTCATCACTGAAGATGAAGAATATATATCTGTGTCCATTGCTTTTATTAGTGAGAAGTATATCATCATTTTGGTTTCCAGCTTATTCTTCATGCCAGTTGATATGCAGCATATAAATACACAGCATATTATATACATATATGGTCTGTCCAGTTGATTTCAATGTATGAGGATCTGACGATGTCATTCAGTTTTTATGTTTGTGTCATATGTGACACTTCAGTCCAAGTGACCTGCATACAAGTCCACATATTCTGTAACAGCAAGGATCTCTACATCTAACCATAGGAATATTTGTTGACACTATGTCATTATTTTTCATCTCTTAGCTGGTTAATACAACTGATTTAAAAATATTTCTGATACCACTGTGTGTGTGTGTGTGTGTGATGGCAACTTGCATCAGTAAATTCTTGGGTACCCCAGATGAACAGTTGTAGTTTTTGAAAGCATGGTTTAGTTGCTATTGAAACTACATCATGTGTCATTGATCTTAACACTCAAAGCCTGAAGAGTCAAAAAGTATACTTGCTATATTCATTGTTTTTAATTCATTATATAGTGATATGAGATGTGAAGGTGGTATAATGAATAGCAGCTCAGAATGAGAAATCAAAGAGCTAAGTTTCATGACATCCACTTTATTTGGTATGACTATGAATCTCCAAATTATTGGTTAAATAGTAGAACAGACAGGGCTCTTTAGTCTTAGTGGCAACAAGTCTAGGAGAAAGACAACTCTAAATTCAAAACTGTGTAACCCTAGCAAAGTACATAGCATCATACAGATGAAAGGATCATGGCATTTGCAATAACTATGATTGGAACTGAACTCTGTGTGTGTGAAAATTGGAATTAACACTACCTAGACATACCTACAAATGCTCTGATACTCTTTCACTAAAAATATAACAAATTTTAATCTTATTACATATAGGGAGATATGGATCATGGAGAGAAAGAGATTAGAAGGTTTATGTAACCTTACAGAATGGTTTCATTTGTTCTTTATACAATGACACAACAAAAGATAAAATCAGCTTGGCTGTCTTCCATTCTTAAGTAAATGTACAGATTTATAATAAGAGAAAAAAAAATTATTCTGAAGGTGTTTTTTCTCTATATTATTTGCTTAACACATCACCCAATAAGTCCTGGGCCTGACATATATATGGCACCATTAATAAAATATCCATATGATTTTTTTATGAAGTATTAACCTTTAAATGGCATGTGACAAAATTTGGACCAAATCAAATTATTAGTTTACAAATTATAGTTATTTAATTAAAGCTACTGTTGCAAATTTTCAAAACAATAGAAAAATCTGAATTTTGTGTATTGATAAAGCATTGCTTTCTGATGAGGGAAAAAAAAAAAAACACTGTTCAAGCAAAGCAATGGCTTGATAAGTGTTATTCGGATCCTATGCCATTGGAAACAATGGTTAAAAGGTGGTATGCTGACTTTAAACATGATCATACAAATGATGCTGAATGCTTAGGTCGCCTAAAATCGACAATTGTCCTAGAAAAAACACACACACACACACATAAAAACAAAAAAAAAAAAACCTACAAACTTGTTTTGGGTGAAGTTTGAAGTTGCATGAGATAGCAGAAGAGTTAAACATATCAGAAGGTGGTGTATTCACAATTTTGTATGAACATTTGTTAATGAGAAAGCTGTGCTCAAAATGGGTGCTGTGTTTGCTCACAGTTGATAAAAAAAAAAAAAAAAAAATACATCAACAATTCAGAGCATTGTTTGCAACTGTTTCAACCTAAGATGTTTTTGCATAAATATGTGACAATGGATAAAACATGGATCCACCACTTCACCCCAGAGTCAAATTGGCAGTCAGCTGAGTGGACAGCAGCAGGTGAAATCCACCCAAAGCAACCAAGGAGGCAAACATCAGCAGGTAAAGATTTGACCTCTAAATTTTTGGATGTGCAAGAAATTTTCTTCACTGATTACCTTGAGAAAGGATGACCCATTGATATAAAATATTATATAGCATTGGTGTGTTTGAAGGAAAAAAAATTGTCAAAAAACGACCACAAATAGAGAAGTAAAAAGTGATTTTTAACCAAGACAATAAACTGAGTCACAAGTTGATTGCAACGATAGCAAAACTATATGAATAGCATTTTGAATTGCTTCCACATCCACCCTATTCTCTAGATCTGGCTCCCAGCAATTAGTGGCTGTTTGCAGACCTCAAAAGAATGCTCCAGGGAAAGAGATTTGGCTTCAATGTAGAAGTGATACTGAGACGCATTTTGAGGCCAAAGAAATCGTTCTACAAAAAAGGCATTGAATTGTTAGAGAAGTGTTGGAATCACTCTAGAAGGAGACTATGTTGATGAATAAAGTTGAATTTTGCCTAAAAGTTGTTGTTTTATTAGTTAGGCTTGAGATTTATTGAGTGATGTGTTACTTCATTGCTGAAGGGATAACAAAAAGGATAAATCTAAGAAAAAACATTTCAAATTACCTAAAAAAGTATCTGTGGATAGTATAACAATTATTGGCATGACTAGTGAAATTAAGGAACAGAGTTAAAATTCCAGACTAATCTACTGCATTTACTTCCACATAAATAGCGGAGCAGCTTGAACTCTTTCCTTAACTGGCAACTAATGAAAAGACCCCAAATTTAAAACAAGCCTGAAGAGAGATGGGTTATGTCTAGTTACATTACCCGGGAAACACCATCATTGCTTTGGCCACAGTATATGCAGTGCCACTACCTCTACTGAGTTATGGGACACATGACATGATATTTTTTGGGCAATCATGTCAAAAATAGTTCAAATTAAACCACCATATTTTTGATTATCATGTGAATTTAATCAAAGAAGGATGCTAGCTCAATCTATATTATTCTAATCTAATATCAATTTCCAAAAGAATTCTGATTATATTGGAAACTGAATGACAAGTATTTAAAAATATTCTTTCTTTAGTTTCCCTACTGAAATAAAATTCCCCAACTTGAACTTTATAACTCTAAGCAATCTGCTGTGGAGCTACTCTAAAATGGTCACCATTTTGTGCAAACACAAGAAAAATAATTTTTGGTTCAATCTGCACTACCAAATTCAAAGGTTATGCAAGATGCCAAACTGCAATTCCATCTAAACATTAAGACGACTGTATTATCAACAAGCTGAATGTGAAATGCTTCCTCCATTTCCCAAATAAATTTCCACAAGTTACCTTACTACTTGCAAAAATTATTTTATTTTTAAGTTTACAAATATTCTTATGAATTATGTTTTTCATAGAATACTGTAAGATACAGGTTTCATAGACTAGAGACATATTTGCAAAATTCAAGAATTAAAACAGAAGTACAAAAAAAAATACAGAAAACTTTTCACAAATAAGACTAAAAAGAGTGTCCTTAATGAACTTATTGAAAATTAAAGATAATGGTAATTTCCAAATTAGTTACATATTTTAACATTGGTAACAATAAGGAAAAATATAAGATTATGTAATTGATAACTAATTATCTTAATTTCTAGTTGAAGGAGAGCAACAACATATCAATTAATAAATTGATATTTTGATTTTTATAAAGTTTTTCAGCTTTTTCATTAAAAGGAAAAAAATTTTTAAGCCAAAACATACTTGGGCATTAAGAGTAAAATTTTATGAAAACATTTTAACTATTAAAGAAGTTTGCTTATTCAATTTAAATAATTTTTTATTTTTATATTTTTTAAAGTGTTCTTAAGTCTGTTGGAAAAAAGTAATATTTATTTATGAATTGTGTTTTTAAAGATATTGAATCAAAAGTTAAAAGATGTGTAACCTTAACTTTTGCATCTGAAGTTAATGAATAATTAAACAAACAAAAATAAATAAAAATAAAAGAATAATTATTTAGTAGTTCCATCTAGAAATATGACCAATATGAAATTCGGTCCGTCACTACAGTGTTTTGAAGATGTGGTGCAGAAAGCGATTAAGAATTTGCATAAAATTAATTTACAATTGGCATTATTTAATTATTTTCTTTCAGTTTGGAAGGATATTTTCTTGGGAGAACAGCCTTCCACTCCCCACTATTGACGAAAGTGCCTGTTTGAAAATAATCTTCTGGAATAAATATATCCAGAAAAAAAAAAAAAATACAAGTTACCATATGCGCTATGAAAATTCTTAAGAATAACTAATTTCAAAATTTGTTTTAGTAAAAAAAAAATTTTTTTTAATCTTAAAAATAAAATAAATATGGAAAAAAAAAGAATAGTGACTTGAATGAATAAGTCTAATGTAAAAAATAAAAAGCCTCAATTCACTCATTCATTAACTAAATTTTTCTTTTTAAATGTTACAATAATAGTTGCTTATTTTTATTTTAATAATCAGAATATAAATAAATTTATTAATGATAAAAATATTAACAATAATGTTTTCAACTTAAGTCTTTTTAAATTCGAATACTGGAATTTTTCAAATTATACAAAAAAAGTAAATAAAAAAACAATAACACTTTTTTAGGGGATCAAACTCAAATCATACTGAAGTGAAGATTTTTTTCAAATTAAAACAATTACTTTTTTATTAAAATTAGCCATTACTGTTTTTTTTTGTCTCTACTAAAACTTCGAAAAGAGTGTTACTCAGTGAAGGAGTGTGTGTTCAATTCACAGCACAGCACAGCATACATAATTTTAAACATATTTTTTATTAAATAATAAATTAAGTACGAGATAAAATGAATAGAATAAATTTCATTAAATAAAGAACAAACCTGAAAAAGATATTTAAAAGAAAAAAATCGTTTACTTTTCCGTAGAAAATGTTACCTTTTCTTTTCAAAGTAGAAAGGATGCAATATGAAATAAGATAAAAAAAAAAAAAACTAAGATAATTGGTTGATCAGCCAGGATTATTTATCGACGATTAAAGTGAAATTATTTCATTTACTTAAGCTAATAGCGTCTGAAACTTGTCGTCATTTTGAAATAGAAGTGATGTAATTGTATCATATTGTATCTTTTTACAACTAAAAAATAAAATAAATAATAATTGTATCGTGTGTAGTTAGTACGCTGCACATTGCGATTAATTATTAGAAAAACCAGTGATGATTGGATAAAAAACTTATCAACGCAAAAATAACATTAATTAGTAATTAAATATTTTCTTTATATATTCTTCTATGTGATTTTTAATTTTTTATGGAACATGACAAACAAACTAACAAGTGTCAGATTGTGTTCGGTAACCAGCCACTTTCCTGTTCATCCGTACACCAATAGCAAATAAATACAAATCACATTTTTCCCAATCACTAAACCGAATAATGATACACACGTGAATTATTTTCATAATTTATCTGGTTAAAAAATAAGTAAATAAAATCAGTTTATCTTGGATGAGATTTTCATTTTAAAAATATCAATTCACTAATTTTGACTAGTTTATTTTTCTACTAGAAAGTTTTTAACTAGTTGTTTTTTATTGCAACGCTTAGGTCGTTTTTATCTTCTACAACCGTTGCAAGATTAATAAATCGAAAATAAAGGATGAACTTGTTAAAAAAAGCTTTGAGATATTAAATAATTTTCAGTCAATAATGGTTATCAAAGAGATTAAATTGTATACAAAATATAACAAAACAAAGAATTAAAAAATGGAATTCAATTAGAAATTGCAAATATTTCTTTTTTTAATGTTAAATTTTTTATATAATTTCGGAACATATTTTTTGTTCAATTGTTTCTAGTTTAATTAAACAGCACAATTAAGATAAAAAATAAATTAAACGGAAAAGTTAAAGAAACAAATGAAAAAGAAGGAAATGTGAACTCACATAGGATTAATGGGTGCTTTGAATTGGCGAAAGATTTCCTTTTCATTTTTGTGTAGAAGAGTTAAAAAAATATATAAAAGAGCACTGAACCTTAATTTTGTCTGGTTAAATCAACATTTGTAAAAATTATCTTTTTTGTGTGTCATTAAAAAATACTGTAATTTACAAATTTATCTTATGACCAAGAACAAAAATGGAAGAGTAAAAAATTTCCTTCGAAGCATAAACACTAAACAGTAAAACTAAAACAATAACAACGCTTATTAAAAATGCCTCGTATTTAGTATTTTTTTTTTTTTTAAACAATCTCTACTTTCGTTAATCACTCCGATTTAAAATAATCAGCTGAGCTGAATAAAGTCCAGACAATCCACTATTTTTTAATTATATTCTCTTTAAAACACTGTTTAGAACAGGCTTGGTACTTCCTCATAAGAAAGGCAGCTAAGAAAATAAATAAATAAACCCATCTCTCTCTTTTCCCCCGGCCCCTGTAAAATAACAAAAGCCATGAAAGAACTTATTTACAGATTTTCTACAAAGACCATCTGGTCGGGTAGTTATCCTGCCAACTGGAGTGACTGGATGAGTGGAAGACTCTGGTTTGTCGACATGAATGGGGAAAAAAGACAGTCAGTCTAGGAGAAACCCAGGTATAATAAGGTCACCTGTAGAGCAATTGAGAGAAATAGGAAGGTCTGACAACCTGACCGGCTGGTTAGACAGGTGAGAGAGGGTAAAAGTGTCACAACAGTCGTAGAACTGCTACCAATCGTCAGAGACAATCTCATCGACAGCAGAAAAAAAGAAAAAATAGCGAACATTATTTTCTCCTCTCAATTCAGTCGAGAACAAACGGCTATATTTCCTACAGATATGTTTTCAATTCTTTAAGCTCGTCTGCTTCATATCAATACTCGAGTCGAAACAAACAACTTGAATCACGAAATCAGAACTACGAAATGCGGTGCTGTACAAATAAAGTATCTGACGTAGAGATTTAGTATAAATTAAAGAGTGATCAACATATTTAACACACATGATGACGTATGTATGAGAGAAACGGGTACACTACCCTAACAATATTGTACAATACGATGTTTTGGTAATGAAATTGTTATGTACACGGTTTCTTCAAAAATGAACAACTACATTTTACACTTAAAAAAAATCTAGTTTTTTTTTTTTCAGGAGCATGTTACACACCTCGCCCAGTAAATGAAATTTCTGAGTCATTGAATTTTTTTTTTTTGTCCTAAACGACTTGACCGAATTTGACCCAACATAGGAAACGTTGATTTTTGTTTTTTTAATCAAGCTGAAACAGATAGCTATAAAAAAATAAACTAAAAATACTAATCATAAATAAATTTGATCAACTTTAATTTATGTGCTCAATTTTTAATGTACATAACATTCAGTTAAAAATAATAATAAATAATTTACAAAAAAAAAAAAATAGCTCGAGACAGAAACTTAAAAGAAAACTATTATTGTTAAAACCAACGAGAAAGAGAAAAATTAAAAAATGAAGTAAAAGTGAATTCAATAATAAAAATAATTTTCCTTGGACTATATAACAAATTGTTCTTTTTAAGAGACTAAAAAAGAAAATGCTTACCAGATTATAAAAATTATATAAGTTTATAATCCATTGCACTGATCAGTAAATCATAAGTTTTAAATTCGCCAAAAATATTTGCAGTTTTACTTATATATATATATATATATATATATATTATTTTTTTTTTTGCAGGAATCCTCCGGGAGGAGTAGAAGAAAAAAATTCCGAGTTTGAAGAATCATATTTTCTACACATAGCAAGTTTTTTTGTTTTTTTTAAAAATTGGAAACTCATAAAACCTAACAGAATTTTGAAAGATGTATTGTAAAAATATTTTAATTTTGCCTAATCTCCTTAAATTTTTCATTAGTTCTAGAATTTATATTCAAGAAAAAGTTTAATGAAGTTAATACAATTTAAAATACAGTGAGATACTATTTAAAATAATGGTATTTTGTCAGATTTCTATTTATTAGTTGAATGGAAAACAATATAAAATATTTATGAGCGTATAACCAATAATATAAATGTAGTCTTGCATTAAAGAAGCACCAAAATTTCTTATAGAAAAATTGGATACAGGTAAATTCTTAATGCATTAAGAAGATACAAATTACTTGTCCTCTAATGTTCAAGATGTGTTACAAACTTATGTGTTTAGTAAATTTTAAATAAAACCATATTCATTTATTTATTTTGTTAATAAGTTTTCTATAAATATTTTCATAGTAATTGTTCTGATGAGCTTTTCTTTTTGTTACCTTGACTTTGCAAATTTAAGCACAATAATGGAGGTGCATTAGAGCGAGAAATCAGACAGCCAAGTTTGATTTCCAGTTGAATTAATTTCATTCACTCACACACAAACATCCTTGGGAAAGGTATTAATCCATTTCTTCTCCCTCCAGCTATAGTTAAATGGCAGGACAGTCTGGGTTCTATAGCCTTGGTTGGCAACCTACTGCGAGAAAATCTTTTACCTAGTCAATCATGTCTTGAAAGGGACATGATTGCCCAAGCATGTATGGCAGTTAACTGACTGAATAGATTAGCAGTTCTCATTTTACAGTTGAAATGGCTAGATGTAACCCTAAGTTCTATGCTAATAGTTTCTTCTCTCACATTTCTCAGTGGTGGAACTCTCTTGTGGCATCTTGCTTTCCAAACAACTGGTCTTCAAAAGTTTTAATGCAATGTCAATTGTAATCTTAATTCCTGTTTTTTTATTGTTCTCTCTCTTTAATGTTTTTTTTTCCCCCTCTATTTTTCATCTTTCATACTCGGTAACCCCTTGTGTCATAATGACTTTTTTATGACTTTTTTTTGCATTGCTTGGGGGTGAAGTGATTAAAATAAATTTAGTCCTTTTGTCAAAAACTTATTTAAACCAGAGCTTAATATACAATTATCTTCGATAACAAAGGATACCTAATCTAGAGGTTAATTATATATAATTCATGGTACAACATAAGCTTATACATGAAAAAAAAAATTTCAAATTCTTTTCTTAAATTGAAGTATAAGTGATAATGTCTACTTAAAATACAATCCAACTACCTCATCATCAACAACTCTAATGTTTTAACAGTATTTCTAGCATGATCTGAACTTTAGCCAGATTGTTAAGTGTGTTTCTCTTTTTCAGCATAATCTAAACTGTACAAAAGTTTAAACTTGAATCATCACATATATAAGGCCAAAACAAACATTCCAGTTAACTCCAATCATAATTAATCTTAGTTTTTCAATGAATTTCTAAAGTAAAACCCTTTTTAATGCATTTTTCTATTATACCTATAACACAATTCTGTTAATAATGCTAGTCTTAATTCTTAACCACTTACAGATTATTTTTTTTATATATATAATCTTTTCACCCCAAGCAATGCAGTACTGTCACTGGTGTGCAGGGGACTACATAACAGGAGAGTGAAAGGTTACATAAGAGGAGAATGAAGAGAAAGAGGAACCAGTTACAGGGGATGTCAGAATGGGGAAGAGAAGGATGGGAATACTGGTGTGAAGAGAGTTACTTGAGAATAGAGTGAAAAGGGAGCAGAACATGATACAGGGATGTTGGGGAAAGGATAAGAGAAGAATGGGAGTCAGAGGATAAGAGATGGTAATTCCAAAATGTTCAATATATAACCTACAGCATAAATACTCAATGAAAAAAAATAATCACAAATATCAAGAGAATGTTTAATCATGGTTTCCTTCTATCATGAGATTTATTTGGTGTAGAAAATGGCAATAGCAAAATAAAAAAAAGGGAGTGAGTAATGGTAAAGTAAGTGGGCAGTTATAATAATTATTAAAAAAATAAATCCAACATTTTATATACATTTAGACTAAGATCTTCATTTCTGTTACTGTCACAATGTTCTGAACTTATGCTCTACAGCCTTTAACAACTGTCTGTTGATCAGGGTAACTCTCAGGGAATTATGAACTGAACCTTCAGTAATAGATAGTTCTCATTTCACTGTTTAGGGATATTTTATCATGCTTCCCTCCCTCACCCTTTCCTTAGTATCACTCAATTTTTGCCTGTCTTGTTTCTACTGCATCCAGTTTGTACTACCCATCTGAGGAATTGAATCCTGAACCAATATATTCATCCACTAATCTATTGCCCAATTAAAAATCCTGAACCTAGAATTTGGGGCCTTAAACCTAGTGATATGAAAGGCAACAGAAACAGCTAATAAATAAACTTTTACAAAAGTTGAAAAAATAAAAAAATAAAATAAAAAAAACAAACAAAAACGAAAATCAAAATCTATTACTATTCTGTTATAATTTGTTTTCTAGTGATTATAATATTAGTCTTATCTGTAACGCAAAAAGCAATGGCAACCTACTGCGGGATAATCTTCTGCCCAGTCAGTCATGTCTCTTTCGAGACATGATCGCCCAAGCGTGTATCACATATGGCACTTAACTGACTGACTGACTTATCTGTAAGAAATATTCTGAAGACTGATTTCAATGATCTTTTTTTTAGACTACTAGGAATTCTTTATTATAGCATCTAGACTAGTTCATTGTCACCAGGGGTGTGTTATTTACTCTATAACATATTCTGATTAAAAAAAAAATGTCTCTCAGGCAAGATTGACCATATTTACAGCTACTCAATCATTTTATCATACAACTCTGCTTTATATCCTAAGTCTTTAGTTTCAAAGATGAATTAATAGAAAAAAAAAGATGTTTAACTATTACATTAAAGAGGATGAGGCATAACTGTTCATCCAGTTTTAGGAATGAGAAATTCCATTTTAATTCACATACCAAATTTTGAAAATAGGTGTCTGCCATTGCTATGTATTCATGACTGTTTGGATTCAGTTAGAAAATAACAAACATACCACCACCTATAGATTTCTCATTATTAGATACAGCAGGATAAGATATAGAAATCTTATCTATTCTCCAATTATATTTAAGAAAAAATAATATATATATCTCAAACATTTTTAGACCCAAAAAACATTGTTTATATGAAAAGCCAACTATTAAAAATTCATCACAATCAAGACAACTATTCCTTGTCAGAGTGTTCACCAACCCATAATTTCTTGATAAAATAATCCCTGTTAGCCAGAATGCTCAAAGAGAAATGACTCAAGGGAGGTAAACCAAATAGGTGATAAAATCAGGCTTGAGTCATCAGATATTGTAGGAAAAGAAACAGAGGCCAAGTGATAGTGTTCATTGTACAAAGCAAGTCAACTCAAAATAGGAGAAAACTAGCACAGGCTAAAATATTGGATTGATACAAAATTTCTGAGGGACTTATTTTGTACAGTGTTAGGGAACTCTGAAAAATGTACAAATTTTTCTCAGCTTTTTATTATTCAAATGTGTATGTTCTTCAAGAATTGTTCTTGCATAGAAGTAATAATCTATATTGAAAAAACTCATAACTGAACACAAAATGTACATTGAACTGTACTAAACTTGGAGAAAATATACTGGACCACACTGAAGCTTATGAAATGGTGTAGTAGGTGTAAGCATGTAACAGGAAAAGTCAGTGAAATTTAAAAACAGATTTGTTAACTCAAGGATAAAGAATGCTATAATAGACCTCAGAATTTGAAAACTGATAAATTGAGAAAATTTTAAGGAAAAATGCAGCACAAATAATATGTGAAGTTGAAGAAAAATGAGAGGTGAATTAACTGTATTCCACCATTTGCAATTGGTAAGAAATGTTCAGAAACTAAAAAAATAGACTCCACAAATTTATAAGAAATGTTGGTTAGTATTTAATTAAGCCCCTTTTTTTTATAGAAAGTCATTTTTGGACATGATAATAACAATGAAAGAGGACTTCTGAAAATCTAGATCAAAGAAAAATATGAGTATGTTTAAGATGCCTTTAACATCTCAATTTAAACAGAATCTACTGAAGGAGAAAAAAACCTGCAGTTTGTATTTGTTGAGATTCAAAGGGAATTCATTTTTCCAAATTGACTGGATTTGAACAAACTGTTACTGTACAATATCATAGGGAGCAACTGGTTCATCTGAATCAAGCTTTTCAATTAAGAAAAGTTTTTCTTAGTAAGAAAGAAGATATCATTTTGTTATATAAGGTTTATCTTATTGTTGTCAATGCAACAGTGAACAATCAGAATGGGGATAGTATATATCTCTTGTTTTACTCCCTGAAACACTATTTAATCAATATTTTTTAAAAATTTAAGATATTAAAACTTTCCTCAAAAGATCAAATCAAAAACAGAATTGTCAGTTTATGATGGAATAGAGTTTAGTTGAAAAATAGCATAAAATCAGAGAAAACCTAGAAAATGGTTGAATAATCATGCAATTAATTTACATAAACAGGCTTTAGTAAAAAACAAAAAGGGATAATTTTTCAGTAAATATATAAATATGGAACAATATTTTCAAGACAATTTGTGTTAATACAGTAAGCAGATTATCTTGATTTTTTTATTAGTTGAGGCACTTTCAAATATGACTAATTTTTAAAAAGTATTTCTTTTAACTTTAGTTGCTTTATTTGCACTAGTTATATCTTTAATTTTATTATTAGATGGCATATTGTTAACCATCATTACTGCTCTAGAAGAGTAAACTGGACACAATAATCTTGAATGGCAACCAGTCAAAGAGAAAATGAAGACTGGAATCCAGACTATAGAAAAGGCATGAAGAAATAATTCCATCTTCCCCATGGAAATTCATGGATAAAAAAGAAAAGGAATCCATGGAGAGTTATGCCCTTAATGAATATGACATCTTTTAAAAATTTATGCTAGTAGCAATATCTTGAATTTTATTATTGGATGAACCTTTTTCAACCATTATTAATGTTTGACTGTTATTTTCTTCATCTTAATTCTAGTTGTTTCTCATTGTAAAAAAACAAAAATGATGCAAATTGTACCTCACCAATAACTTTTTCTCCTCACATGCGTCCATGCAGTTAACTAATGGCATTAGAAATTGCAATGATAAGCAACTAAAATGAAAATTAAAGCAATACTATCCAAAAACTAATAATGATTGGCATATATTAGAAGGAAGAGTTTCTTTCCTGTAAAATCACTTTATAATATTTTTATTGTTTCATGAAAATGACAAGATTGTTTTTATACAGATATTGTATATTCTCCAAATAAAAATGTTATTAATTCTAAATATCACTTCGGATAGGGCCAAATTTAATTTGTTATGTCAACTATGTATCAGTATCAACTAAATTTTGTTAGCAAATGGATGGTTAATAAAATGAAGGAATGAAAAAAAAGATTCACTCACTTTCTTCATTTTGAAGCTTGTATGCCAAGACTCCATCTTCATGTTCAGACCATTTCTTACAGACTGAAATTGACAGAGAGAAATATTTAAATATATTGAAATAGTTGGATTATGAAAATTGGAAAATGATGGAGATGCTATTCAAAACTCTTGTCACAACAATGGTATGAATAATTAGGTATTATTGGTGGTTTGCAAGCTGTAAACACTAAACAAAAATTGATAGAAATCGCTTTCATACTTCTGAAATAGGCATGAATTTTAACTTTCTACACAAGCCATCAGCACTGAGAACTATTTTGTGTTTAACTGATCACAATGGTAAACAGGGAAAAAAAACTAAAGCCTAACAAGTTGAAAAAGAAAAATATGACAAGTGATAGAGTCAAAGTCTCACTCAATAAAAATACTATTTTATTATGTTTGTTCCTCCCTTTCTTAGTTCACACAACCATTATGTCCTGCCAATACCTCATAAATAATGGACTATTCAGTTTTGATCACATGGAAAGTTTAAAAAAAAAAGACAATACATGGTTAGTGAAAAAAAAGGAAAAGTGTTTAACATCTACCAATACCTAAAAAATTATGGACTATTTTATTTTGATCATATGAAAAGAGAGAAAGACACTACTTGATTTCAGTGAGAAAATGGAAGAAAGGGAAAATAGATGTATTTAATGGCTATTTTAATGAAATGGAAAACGTCAATTTCAAATCTTTTCATTTGTACAAACTTCTTGACCAACATTCATATGTATGATTGTAATTGCAATATTTTTAAAGTTGTTTCCCTCAAATATTTAATCACATGATAGGGGAATTTCTATGGATATTATTGTCATAGAACTCACCATGAGCTTATTCAATCATTAACTTAAGAATTAAGATTTATTAAAATAGGAAAACCATGAAATTTTCAGATTAAAAGTAGTAATGAATTTATCAGGTGTTTGTTGATCAGGGTGGGTGAGCATTAACCTACAGGGAATTTCGAACTGAACCCTTTATCTAATCTACAAAAGGTGGATTGTTCTAGTTTCCCTGTTCATATCTTAGAAATGGGCAGTGTAAATAAAGATAACTTTTCATCTCAGAAATTCAGAAAGATAAAAATGTCTACTGGCTTGAAATAACATGCAAAGGATTGATAAGCCATAGAAAATGAATCCATCAATCAACCTGATTGTCATAAGTCAGGCAGTGAAATTTATATATTATGAAATAATATGTGTGCACACACACACACACACACGTGTATGTGTGTGTTTGTGCATGCACACAAAATTCTTGAAGAATAAGTCATTTTTTTTCTCTCCATTGTTTTTACATGTAAGTACTCACGTAAGTAGTTATTCTCTTATTTCTGTTATAAATTCATTTATTATTTTTTGTTGTAGATACTCCCCAAATCTTTAACATGGAGTACTTTATTTGATTATTACTTTTTAAATATCATGCATCTTTAGGGTGTATGCAATCATGGCTTTCCATGGATTTCTTTTATTTATTGTCTGTCAATTGTTATTTCTTATAAAGGATGGTGGAGAGGTTCCCAATTGCCATCTCCATGCGTTTTGAATTCAGAGTTGTCCTTCTCTTAAACTGATTACCCTCCAAGGCTAGCTAGCCTGGTCTACTCAACTATTTAACCCATAATTGGAGAGGAAGGGCATTTTTGTGACAGTGAATGCGACAGACTAGGTCGGAATTTGAATTTGGCTCATCAATTTCATTTTCCATATTAATAACTATTACACTACTTACATATCCATTTATTATTGTATTATTAAACATTATTAAAATGCTCTTTGGGTGTCAGTCAAGTAAATAGTCAAGATTAGTTACCCAAATTGTTTACTCTTCTGTAATTTTATTGTTCAGTGTGAGTCCCTGTGAACTTTGCATAAACTTTGTACTTATATCAGAGTGGAGACTTTACTGGCAAGAATATATGAGGAAATAAGTTTGCCTATCATCTGGCTCAAACTTCACCCTGGTCTTTTGAACAGAGCTTTTGAACTTGTTTCCTATTTAGGATTGAATTTCTATTTCCTTCTAATGTATTCTCATTCTCTTTCACACACAGCTGCCCCCTCATGTCTTAGTGGCCCTATTCCTTGCTTGGGGGATGAATGAATAATTAAGCATTTAGACCTGTGTGAATCACATGGGTTTCATAGAAGCATTAAATTTAGGTTTTGTTATTGATTAGTACTGAATCAACTGTAAGAAAATTTACATGTACAGTAGTTACTCTGAAATTAATATCTATTTTATTGTTGATGGAAAACCAATATCCTATATTTTTTATAGCATTGTTACTGAAAGAAATTATGAGGTAATATGGAGAAATGGCATCTGATATGAAAGTTTCTCATTAAATTTCTTCCTGTAGAAAAAACAATTGCATGTTTTAACATTTATCAATATTTGTAGAATATTTATAGAAACCAAACAGTGAGTGCAAGCAAAGTTTGGTCATGGGTAATGTATTTCAACATAGGTAATGGTGAGGTGTATAACAGGCCATGTTTATAAGCATGGTATTCAAGATCAATTTCATTAGCAGGGAAAATGCATTACCATTTTTAAGGATAGCAATCAAGTTTGTACAGTTTCTGATTGAGTATTCAATACCAAGGACAGGGACTGAAAACTTAGACTCAGTGGAAACAGTGAGCAATAACTGAGCAGAACAAGAACAGTCTATCCTTGTTAATTAAATAAAGAGTTTAATTTGAAATAACTTAAAGGTTATCTAACTCAAACACCTGATGAAGGCCAGAGAGCAGAACAGCTGAAATATTGTGATAATAACAATAATCAGAGTGTAAATAATGTAAATAAAGTTCATTTTTATCGATAATTATTGTTTTAGTCTCAACTAAGTCAATGATTAACTTCAGGGAACCAATGTTTTAATGTGATATGGCCTATGACAATCAAATTAAGTGGATTCATTAATCAACACTTATAATCACCAGGTCATTGTCCTATAGAGGAATTAAATAATGCAAGACATCATTTGCAGAATGAGAACAGTTTATAATGTATTGAACAATTACGAGCAAAATGCAATCTGTTGCTCTGATTGGTCAAAACACCAATAACAAATTGGTCAGAATTCATACATAGAATTGAATGAAAGGATTACATTTGACTAGGCACAAATAGTTCTTGAAACATGCAGAGTTACATCAGAATGTTAGTCAAGAAATGATCACTCTTGTGTGAGAGAAAGTCTGATTTGGAGGCCAAAATCTTTCTATAAGCCCAGAACAGACATCACTGAGGAAACATTCTGGTGTGAATTATATGTATAAAATGAAAATAAAGGATTTAATTGGAAATTCTGAAAACAATAACAAATATAATATGTGCCTAAAAAAGGCTGTAGCAAAAAAAAAAAAAAAAATAATAATATAAATTACTTTATAATTTTGTGTCTTGAAAACCATTACACTACCCAGTCACACAGTCACAATACATAATTAAGTGTTTTATGTAATTAGAGAAAATAAAATTCCACACACAGTTGCATAAAAAATATTACGTAGACTTTCATTAATCTAAAAAACTTTTAATGATTAAAAAACAAAAACAAAAGAAAAAATATATTTTTCTGAAATTAGGATGAAATTTCACTTAAAAATCTAACCTTCCCCCAATATATAGCTTTCTCATTCTACCATTAGTGGATATAAATTTTTTTTAGTGGTTGTGGGGGAGGACACAAAATAAGGCCTACTAAATTATGGGGGATACATTTTTCTCAAAATTCCTTCTTTCCCTACAAAAAAAAAAAATTCTGACATGTTGATAGATAACAACACATGGACATACAGAAAAAATAAACTAGAAACATACCAAAATTCAGAGGAAATTGACACTGCCTGGAAGACATTCTTCTCAAAATAAAGACATTTGTGATAAATATCTATTGCGATAGATGGCTCACAAATGACAAAGAGACCATAACAGTGAAACACTTTCCTTTGGCCATGGAGTCTAAAAAATTGATGTTTCAGGTATGCTGTAATGATGTCTTTCTGATAAAATTTAAAAAAGAAAGAAATTCACTATTTCAGGAATTTGAAAAGCATGGCTGATTTGCAAGCTGGTTGGTATAATTCAAGCAATGATAGGAATACTTAGTCAATCCATGTCTATGTCTTTAACAGTGCTGACAAAGGAAATCTTTCCTTTCATAAGAACAGGAAAGAGCTTGGCTGTTATTACACTCACTTTCCACCCCCATAAGCTTTTCTTGCAAGGCAACTACATCTTTTTTTCTCTCACACACAGAAATACTTAATAAAGATGCTGTGTAATATGAAACCAATGAATCTGATAACTCATTTCATTTTTTTTTCTTTTCTTGTTAAGAGGGAGAAATTTGCTTTCTTACTTCAGAACTAGAATTGTTTTCTAATAAATAAAACATTGAAAGCAATATTGTTGTCACTTTTAATAAAATTAAACTTGAGGCTATATTGTTATTCAATAAGATCTCAGCAATTCATAATTGATTTTTTTTGAGGGGTGGAAGGCATAAGGTGGCATAATTTTGTTTCATTCAAACTATATGAAACATGTTATATAATTATATAATTACTTGAGTATAATAATGTCTAGTACCACGATTGTTGTTTTTTTTCAGTAGTTTTACTGATAAAAAGTATTTTGACAAACAGGTTTTTTATCATAAAGTGCTAAATATCAGGGTGAAGATAGAGCACTGATTGGTTATTTACACAGACACACACATATATATATATATATAAATTTATTTTTAATCTGACATTTTTATTCAAGTTTTATTATTTAGTGGTTTTTCATATTTTTAATAGGAGCCCTATTTTAATTTTTAATTTTAAACTGTGTGTATTACATCTGTTGCCTTGCACATTCAAGAAATCTTTAGAAAATGAGTTCTCTGGCAGAGATTGAAACTGTGTCTCCCTTCGTAGAATAAGCCACTGTTCCAGCATGCATTAACACTGCTGCAGAGAATGTCACACTTCAGAAAGGATCTATTTTTCCTTTTAAGAAAAATTACACGATCACATTCAGGTATTTTTCTTATAAGAACATAAGTGTGCTTTCCTTAAAAAGGGATATATATATGTGTGTGTGTATATATATATATATATATATATAATTCCAATTTTTTAAAAATCAGATAGCCATTTTCAACAGGTAAATTTAACATACATCTCATTAGCGAGACCAAAACATCTGTATTACCAGTTCCAATTAACCCATATCTATGCTTGGTTAGCTTAGACTTTTGTGGCTTAGTATATACATTGATTCCTTAAGTTTTCATATTTTCCATTGATGTTCTGTCTATTATTTAAACCTCATCCCACAGAGTGTAGTGATCTCCCTTTTCCCTCAATATGTTGTCAGCCATAGCATGTGAAACTAGAATGATTTACTCCTGTAGACAAAATAAAAGGCTCAGTTGGAAATTCTAATGGATATCACTTGAAGAAGGACTGAGTGTACAATGGCTGAAATGCCATGAATAAGACTATAAAGAGTCTGAATAATGTAAATAGTATAAATAGTTACAGTCTCATCTCAGAAATATAGACAAACACATTTTGCAAGACTTCCTCACTAAAAGGTTCTAGACTTTAAAAATGAATAATGTGTACTTATTTATATTAACTTTCTAAACAATATTTGGAGGTATAGTGGCATAATGGATAGCAGCTTGGATTGAGAAGTCCAGGAGCTGAGTTCAAATTTCAGCTGAGTTCATTACATTTACTTATGTGCCAATACCCTTGAGAAAGATATGAATCCATCTCTCTAAGCTATTAGTAAATAACAGAATAGAATGGGCTCTATAGCCTTGGTTGAAAACCAACCTAGGAGAAGAAAAACTGAACTAAAGCCACCTGCTACCTTGTAGGTCATGTTTCTTTAGGTAAAATCTAAAAAAAGTTAACTTCAAAAACAAATCTACCCTGCATGCTGTCTTGAAAAAAAAAAAAAAAAAAAAAAGAACTAAACACCCTACTTAAATTTGCAACAGAAAATAATGGACTCCTCAGGCTTAATACAATGATTCAAACCAGAATGGTGCAGTGGACCTCTGATTTCGGACCATTCGTTCATGGGTGTTTCACCTATGATACTTTAAATGACAAGACAAAACAATATTTAAGAAAGAGAATAAAGGATACATAAACCATCAATTCTAATCTTAGCTTAAAAGAAAGTAGAAGAAAAGAAAAAAGCTAACCTTATTCAAATCCCACACTATAGAAGAATTGCAAGATTCTGTGTGGGAATTTCCGCAAGGTTTCTAGAACAGCAGCAATAAATAAAATTGCATTAGTAAATAAAAAAATACTTGAATACTTGTTATATATTTCACTGGGTTTTTTTTTAAACCTTTTTGTTTTACAAAAATTCTGAAACAAATCATTCACACATGATATAAATGTTATTTGTAATCTTATTTGTTAGTGTATCAAAATATGAGTGCAACTGCTAAGTAATTGGCAACGTTTTAGAAATTATGATTCAGGTTTTAAATTTAAAGTAGAGTGATGGTTAACAAATAAATGTTTGAATATAACATTTATTGTTTTTAAATAATTAGTAAATATTTTCTGCTTTTCTAAACAAATACTTCAAAAAATTTTCTGTAGGCAATCTGATAGATGAAATGGATGTGCAGGTAGTGTAACAGTTATTGGTGCAGAAAGACAGTTAGAATTTGAATGCCCCTTGCTGAGTCTGTCATGTTCACTTTTGCACTAATGCCCTTGGGGAAGACAAGAATCTGTCTTATTCCCCTAGCTATGTTAAATAGTAGGGCTATCTAGCAATCAGTAACAGTCTTTCTAGAAAAAACACAACTCTGAATTGAAGACTTTGGAGAAGGTAACAGGAAACCACTCTTACTACTTTTCCCAAAAAGTATGGCAATTCAGAGATAAAGAAAAGGAATCTGTAATAAACCATGATTGGCTGGATCTTGAAAGTGTTAAAATAAAAATTAAATGAATATTTACACTATTTACATCATTCGGACTATTGGCCTCATCCTTATTGCAATATTCATGATGTTTTGGCTCTTGTACAATCGGGCCTTCTTCAAGTGACAACAGTCCTAACCATGTGAATTGTGTAAATAGTTACAATACCTCATCCCAGAAATATAGACAAATAAAATGAAGTTGTGAAGAGCCATGATTGTCTTTCTGAAAAGAATACAACATTAAGAAAACAGAAAAGTTTTTAAAAGTTAAAATGTCAATGAATAGAAAGACGCAATAATAGTGTCAAACCTTTGTTATTAATTATATACAGCCCATTCTATTATACCAATAAGCAACTGAATATTTTAAGGACAGTGTAAGCAGTAGAGGAATCAGATCCTAATTAGTACTGCTTTCTGGAGAATTCAATAATTTGACCAACTTTTGAAAAGTAGTTAAAAAACAAAGAACAAAAATAAATAAATAAATAAAATAGAAAAAAAAATTGATGTTGAGTGAATCATAGTTATTGGGATCAGTTGAGTCTGAACAGTAGAGGCAAATGTTTGCTATTTATTAAAAAGGCCAGTAAGTTCATTATAAGATAACTGTCGCCCACAAGTAGACATTAGCAAAGTCTTGTGAGAAAGGCTAATAAAGAGGTTAGCATAACATTGGCAACACTTTTTCTATAATGTCCTTTAAGTGGTTTTGATGAGATTACTTATTGAATAATTAAAAATGGCTGACAATTCAGAAAGAAAACAGCATTAAACAAATTAGTCTATAAACCAACATTCCATTCAATATTATGGAAAGATGAGATCATGTAACTTATTCTTTGTCTTTTTATTTGCTGTGAACAAGAGTTTCTCTCACAGTTCACATAATAAATTGGAAAAGACAAAGAAAAATCTATAAATAAAGTCTTAAAAGAAAATAGAAATTATAAAGAATGTACTGAAAGATAAGAGGGAAATAATGACTGGTAAGATTATATGGTATGACCCAACAGGTAAATTTTTATTGGCAAAGTTTATTTTGGCACATTCACTTTTAACACAGCAAATATTAAAAAAAAATGGCACTATTTACATTATTTGGACTATTGTTTACATGGCAGCAAAGAGGACAAGAATTCAAATAATGTAAATAGTGTAAATACTCCCTCATCTCAGAAGTATAGACAAACAATAAATGATTTTCAAATGCATGAACAGCTGTCATGTATCTTAAGATAATTTTTGTAATGAATTTTCATTGACAATTTTGTTACAAACTTGTAGTCTTCAATAATTATTGAAATTAAATGTGGAAAAAAAAAAGTAAGTTTTGAGAAAGTAAGAATCAAACCTGAATATTAACTTGATAACTTGGGTATAACCTGCTAAATTTGCCAAGTATGGCAAAAATGATGACAAGTAATAAATTACTTCCTTGATTGAAATAAAAATCATCTCTAAAACCCCTTGAGACTAAGTTGTTTCTATAAAGTTTCTTAGAATAATTCCAGAGAGCACTTTTCTGTAAAACATTACCAATGTCATGTAAACTGTTTATATAAAGAGTTTACGTAAAGCATGTTATCAGAACTCAGGCATGTAGCTAGCTGTGCATTTGCTTTCTAAAAACAAAGGAAATCTTACATTCTCTATGTAAATTAATGATCACATCAAACCAATGTTTTCTTTTAAATAGTAAATGAATGTCTCCTGGCTTAGAGGCCAAGAATTTCTATAAAATAAAGTGTGCCTTCTAACTGGAATCAAACATGTATCCTACTTTTCAATCAGGGGAAACCACTTTTAAATTAAATGTGCCTTACTATTAGGCCACAGAAATTGCAAAACAAAGCTCAATTTTAGAAAGGCATATCTCTTGTTGGGACATTTTGAAATCTATATCTGTTAACTTTATTTTCCAATCTGAAATGTAAACAAAAGAATTTTTAAGCACTTAATAGATTTTTAATCTAACATTATTTTTTGTTATTACACACACAAACACTTTAGGAAGATCCACTGAGACCACCAGTAAGGAGAACAATATGGATGAATATGATGCAAGACTGACATGAGGAGCAGCAGATGATAACATTAGTCATAATAACTGACCCTAAGATTATCATCCCAACCTTTGAAAAGTTAAAGAATGAGCAAACAGACATATGATAACTGAATTTCTCTGATATTTCCTCCACTTAAGTTTTCAACTTGGAAATTTTTAATGAAAGACAACTTCAAACTCTACCATAACTCCAACAAATTGACAAACATCTTTATTTTATTAAGCTGGGACTATTTTGATATGTGTAGTGAAACAACGTGGAATACAACAAGTTCGTAAAACACCACAAGGAAATTGTCAGCTTTGTAAATGCAGAAAAGCAAGTGCCTTTTATTGAAATAGTGACATAAGTTAACAAGATGTGGAATAGAAACTGATCATCACACACAAGAATGAATTGTATTTTTATAAAGAGAAATGATTTTGTTAAATTTTGTTAACACTTGTTTTATCAAACTAGCTTCTGGATTAAATGAGATAAGCAATTGAAATTGAACTAAATTTCATTATTTTGACATTTTTGTAGCATAAACTCGAACAGTTTGGGATACCTAATATGACTTTTCTCATGATGATAGTTGTGATGAAGCAATTCAATTTTTAGATTACTATGTACTACTATCAAGGAAATAAAGTTTTAAAAACCTATGTAACTAATAGTTAAAAGAAATAATGTGATGCTAAAATCTAGCTATGGTATTCTAGTTATTGTCTTTAATTATCCCAAAACTTCAATCTCAGGAATTAGACAACTTTAGTTTTGCATGAAACATGACTAAGTTAAGCATGTGATATTTCAACCTTATACTTCAGACCATGTCTAAACATAATATGAATAGAAGAGTCTCCTGTCCAGAAATTTACTGATTCTCCAGGACAAAATACTAGATATATGTCAAGAAACAAATGGAGAAAGAAACACCAAAGCCATAAAGAAAGACATCAAATCATCATGTCCCCACCAAGATTATAGGATTGTATCTGGTACTGTGACCAAAAATTCTTGACTTTAAAATTCCCGCAAAAAGAAGCAACATGTAATGTTTGATTTGAGTCTGTTCTCTGAATCTTAAGTAGCTACTATATTACACACAAACTTCAATATAATTTCTAAGTATGTGATTTCCCAAGCATAGGGATTACAAAGATGATGCATTGGAACACGCATTCTCATACAATCAACAAAATTAAGCAATGGTCAGTAACCACAAGGAAATATTAGATGCTCTAAGGTTGGTTGTGTGGGTGCTGTAATGGATATGGCTCAGAGACTCATTCCAGTTGGGTTTATCATATTCACTTTAATGCAAATACTCTTGAGAAATGTATGAATGAATCTTTTCTAACTTTGCTATGTATTAATTATGACTTGTATCAGTGAAAATCATTATCTCCAAAAAATTCTTACAATGTAAAAATATTTTGATGTTGAATTTAAAGATCAGAAAATCTAAACAATTGTTAAAAAAATAAATATCAACATTTTAATTGAAAATATTAAAAAAAAATCAAATATCAGAAGTAGGAGCAAAATTATCTGTGGAATCATGATAATAAGCTACTGAAATCATTAATGAAAAGGGACATATTTAGGTTCACTAAGTAGTTTTCTATAAAAGGATTCCTTAAAAATGTACTCTTCAAAATATTTCTATTCCATTTTTGGGACTGTTATCCTCATCTTTGTTGCCATATTCACAACATTTCAGCTGTTGTATAATCCAGCCTTCTTCAGGTGATTGGAATTTCAAACCTAACCCTTTATTTTAATCATTAGGATTGTTCTAATTCTACATGCCATGCCTCTTCTGGATATCTCAGTATCAGTTATTTCTCTTTAACTCAACACTCAAAGTTTTTGTTTACCTTTGCTGTAGCCAGGTATTGAACTTCTAAAAAGTTGTGAGATCAATATTTAAATTAAATGAGATTAGTTTTTAAATATTCACTGGTTAGAGCATTATCCTTATAAAATAAACCCAATGATATTCATTCTTGGAAAACAAAAACAAAAAACATTTCCATAAATATTCTTTTGGAGGTGTCTAAGCCAAATATATTTTATTGGTAGTCTAATAATTTTGTATTTCCAGTTTTATTAAATATTTTTTATGTCATTTTCTAGTGACGAAAAAAAAATCCAAGGGAAATAACTGCCAAATATGCCTAATGGAGTGGTTTCCCTTGAACAAGAAAGCGAATATTCAGAATATTTGTTTAATAAAAGTTATAATTTTCTCTGGTGTCAATAGAAAAAATACCTTAATATTCTAAATTATTTTCGGAAATTCAGATTTACATACAAAACACTTTACACTTGCTTATGTCGATGCATAAAGACAAGGCGCTGCGTGTGTACGCACATGCACCCATACAATATAATAATTTAAATTTAAAATAATCACATTAAAAAAACAATTCCTACGCTATCTTGTTGCTATCATTGCTTTTAACCACTACCTGACAAATGCTTCACTTTATCTGTTAATCAACAATTTTTAAAAATAAGATGCATACAATTATTAATTATTGAAATCAGTTTAAATAAGTTTTTATAATCAGTTTCATTAATTAATGTTATTGTGAATTTGATAATGTGTACATTTTAGCATCCATTTTGATAAAAACTTGTTTTCTTTTTTAAATCTATCCTTTTTTTGTAGGGTGTAATATTCATTTTGTTTTTGTAATGAAATCTATTTAGTTTACAAAGATACTGGCTTGATTTCCAAAAATAAACAAAAACAAGTAAAAATAAAGTAAAATAAAATGAAAATACCAAAAACAAAAAGAATGTTGAAAAATAGAAAAGTTTTTTTTTTTAATTACCAAAAATGGGACGAACAACATCACAAATCTACATAAACTACCTTTAATTTGAAAATTTGTTTTAACTTCTTCATACAATTGGAATGATGTTAACATCCTTGGTAACACATAGGTATTTACCAAGTTGAGCTTATTTTGGTGTAAAGTAGGTACCTCCACTAATTCACTGAAAACAGCATAGCATGAAGAAAAAAAACCCAAACTTAATAAAAACAAAGTTTTTTCCGTCAAAATGTTATTAAGAAAGACCAATGTATTTTCAATTATTTTTAACAAATTTATAATCCTTTCCAGTGAAAATCACATTAATTTGGAAATTCTTACAAAAATCAAATAATTGTCAGATTTTAATGATAATGAAACTTTCAGAATTTATTCACAAATGAATTAAATTATTTTTTAAATTGTAATTTTTTTTATACATCTGTTACCCTGACCTCTATATGAAATTTCTAGAAATTGAATACCATTGTGAAACTTTGTTTTAGCTAATCACAGGACTCCTTGGGGAAGATAAATCATCCTATTTGTTTTTTTAATCAGTTCCAACTTTCCTAAAAATCTACTCTGATTAGCAAAATTAAAAACTCAAAATTATGACATTATTTAATTAGAAAAGCTTTTAATTGTTTCAATAAATATATTAAGGACATTACAGTTTGAAGAAAAAAAATTTTTTCATGAATAATGAATTTTTACTAGAATTGTTTTCATTTTGTCTTTTTTTAATTATAATAATTTATAAATTCTTCAAAGTTTCATTGCTGTCAGGTTATCAAGTTATTAAGTAAATACTATATTTACGAAATGAAAATTGAAAAGCTTAATACAAATCTTCATGCAGAAGGATTTTTAAAATAATTTTTAATTTTTTTGTGTGTGTAGAAATGTTCTTTTTTGTTAAGTATGGTGTTTCATAAGTGACATCTTGATTAAGCGGTTAATATGTTTCAAGGATTGTTCCCCTTACAGGAAAAAAAAAACAAAAAAAAACACTCTTATAAACTCTTTGGGCTGTTTCCAATTCTTTCATTTCACTCCAACTATAAAGCTAAAGTAACTAAAATTCAATAAAATATCATTATACAACAATATTTAACGTGGTGTACAGATGAAAGAGCTAACTGATTTTTTTTAATTATTATGGATGGAAAAGATTTACCTAAAAATCATTTATTTTATTCCGACAAGAAAAGGTTAAAAAGAAAGTGATTTTTTTTGGAAAGAGATTCGCTTTCCCAAGATTGCAAATTGGCTAAAAATAGGAATAAAATGTAATTATACCATGATTGTTGTTATCCAGCAAGACACCTTGCTGAAAGAGAGGAGAGATTACTAAACAATGCATAAACAAAAAGTGATTAAGGAAGTGAAATTTGTATTTTTTAGATTAATATTTTCCTAGCCAAAATTTCTAAAGGATAGCTGACACAAACGGAAGTTATATGTCAATTGACTGTGTTGAAATAAGTACAGCAGGACCACTATCTGTATGAAAGAAACAATTAAAATTTTTTTTATATATTCTCCTAAACCTTCAGCGAAATATGGCTGATATAATTAGAAGTCAAATGTCAGAACCACTGTATTGAAATCAGCATAATAGACCTGCAAAACAGACAGAAAAAAAGAAACAAAACAAACAATTGAAGAGAAAATTTTATTTTCTCTGTTCCCTGTAGAATACAGCTGATACACACCTGCATGATTAGATCAGAATGTCAGGTTTGCCTTATTGAAAAGTGTAGACAAGGTGATTAAAAAAAAAGGAATTTTTATTCCTATTTCTCCAGATTGGAATTCTGGTCTAGGGTAAAGGTTAAGTTGATTTGTTGAGAAGAAAAAGAATTATTAATTATTGGAAAATGACTATTTAAAATTTCCCTGAGAGAAACTGACGTCATGTAATAACTCTGCCCGAAGTGGAGGGAGAAAATTTTCCATCATTGGATGTAAGAAATAAAGATAGAAAGAAAAGTAAAGCAACAAAGTGGCTGACGTAATAACTACCCAAAGTGGAGGGGGAGAACAGTCCCTGATTGGATGTATAAAACAGAGAAGAAGGACTGGTTGAATGTTAGGATGCTTACATAACATCCCTTATGCATCCTCACCACACCAGTAAAAAAGGGACACGCATACATACAAGAGTCCTGAGGAGCTAAAGCCAGTTCCCATGAGTTCCTGGCCAGAGATGTAGTGAGACAAAGTTAGTCACCATGCTGCTGCAGCCAACCATAGAGTTCCTGCTGCCAACTGTACAGTCCCATAAGTTTCTGGCAGTTGCTGGCAAGACAAAGTCAGTTCAAGTTGCTGCACAGCTGTGGCCAACTGTAGAGCTCTGACCAGAGATGAAGTGATTTTGCAGTCAAAGTTTGAAGTTGCCAACCAAAGTTGACCAAAGAAGAAAAATGCTGACAAATATTGTTGCAAATTACAAACAGTAGTGTTTGAATTATCAGTTATCTGATTAACAAGTCTGGCCCAACTTAGAGAAACTGATCAAAACTTTTGTTCTGTTGCCAATTAATAGGAACAGGTTTGGGAAAAGACCTAACTGTAATTATTTTTCTCTTAATTTTTGGATATAAATACTATCTACAGTTTATGCAGGGTTCATTCATTTTATTTTTAAAATTGGTGCTGTTTTTATTTCCACAATTGTGCATACATATCCAACTTGGTTTAGCTTGATGGAGATACCCCAATGAGAATTCAGCTTAACTCTCTTAAGATCAAAATCAGAACATGGGGAAGAGAGATTACAGTTGAAGAGGTCAACCCAAGAACCAGCTGCTGTGTCAACGCTATCAATGACCAACCAGTGTAAGCTGACAGCTTGTTCTCAGACCAGGATTGATCCTGATACATGAAGGCTCCACAAGTACAATTAGAAAATTACTGAAAATGTTATTTTTTTAAAAAAGTTATCAGGTAGTTAAACCCCCCCCCCCCAAAAAAAAAAAGAAATAAAAATAAAAAATAAAACTGTTCACCTAGTTTTCATCAATTTAAGTCAATTCTGGTCAACACGTCTATCAGTCATCAATCAACATGTCAGAAAAACAAAACCTCCATGATTAAGAAATGCTTGTACACCACATTTCATACTATAAGCAAAAAATGTTTCAAATCAGATTAACTTTAAATTTTCTAATTTTCCTAAAATAACAGATGTGTTTTATTTTTACAAGACTTAAAACTGAGAATTAACTTTTGTTTACAAATATGTCAATATAATAGCTGTTTTTAATGTTTTTAACTGTAAAATACCCAAAAAGTTAAGATTCCAATCAATATAATTTGTTTGAAACATACCAGAATATTTTTACTTACTAGAAATAATAAATTTAATCATTAAACATAGTTTCTTTGAAAAAGACAGTTTAGAAAATAAAATGAATAAAATATGATGCATAAGATTTGGAAAAAAGGAGAAAGGCTCCGAATTGATATTATAAAATCTGCCAAAATGAAGTCAGGCATTTTAAACATTCTGTGACAAAGCCCAGGTTTGATATCAAAAACCAGTCAAATTTGAATTGAAAATAGACACTTTGATTGGACAGGGATTCTTAAAGTTTTAACCAATGAAATTAAAAAGTATAGACCCCCAAAGGAGTTTGTTTAGGAGTTTGTTTTAATCCACTTGTTTGTTATATAAGTGAAACTGTAACTGCAAAGGCAGAAGGCTAAGAAAAACTATACTGGGATGATAAAAGTTAACTTCTACTACTACTGTTGAAGAAAAAAAGAACCCCTAAAACCTACAAGGATTCTCTTTACTAAAAAAATCTTTTCTAAACCAGTGAGAGTTTATCTCATTTTGGGACACCTGTTCCAAAACCCTAAATATTTTGTCTAAATGTCCCAGAGTACCAGCTTCAGGTCGGTCAAACTTTTTTCATCCCTTTTAACTTTCAACCTTTGACATTCTGAATTGTGATGTTTTCAAAGTGAATAAATTTACTTTGATGCTAAAAAATCAATTTATATGAACTGTTGATCTTAAAGTTGATAAAATTCTTTTATAAAAAAATCTCCCAAAACAAGGAAGTAACAAAAATAAATACACAAAGAAAAAAAAAAAAAAGCATACAAAATGGTCAAAAAAAAAAAAAAAAAAAAAAATCACATGTAAACAAACAAACAAAAAAAAAAAAAAAAAAAGTAAAAACCCACTTTCTCTTGACTCTTCAAATGTTTTCATTTTTAGTTTATCTGTTTTATTGTTAGGGTCACAAAGACAAGAGGTGATATAATGAATATAGACTCACTGTAACAGAATTGGCTGGCATCAGCCATATATACAGACGATGGCAAGGACATCAATAGAGTGAGTGAGATCTAAAGATCTATTACCAGAGGTTTACTGACTATGCCTACATCAAGACACTGTATACGACAAATGCGACAATTACGACTACGGACTAGATTGTTCTACCCAATTACATTTGCCTTAACCACTTAACAACCTTGTATTGATATATATCCCATTCCAGGACATATCAAGAGGACTGACTCATTGGCAGCAATTATGCAAGTCATCTATCCCATTTTAGTTCGCAGCTAAACTTTTGGAAATTGTTATCGAGATAAGAATTGGATCCCAAACAAATACAGAAAACCCTTCATTTCATATTTTGTAGTTTGCACTCTAACTTTCAAAAGAAAACTAGTCTGATCTATAGAAATATTGTTGAAAAAAGATTCTGATAATTAAAGTGATATTTATAAATCTTGCAAAGCTAAATCTCTTGGTATAAACCTGAGTGTATCTGTAATGACAGGTTTGTTTTGGAATTATCTTTAAACATATTTACTGATACTATGACTATTCAAACCCTTACATAATGCCAGTTATATTTTTCTTAAACTTACAATTTGAAACAGCTTCATAAAATTATTTATGCATTATTTTTCTGGATAAAATTAGATTTATTAAATGAAAAACATTAATGTACATTCTTATCACAGTTGTATTTTATCTCTTGATCTCCATATGTGTGTGTGTGTGTGTGTGTATTTTATTTATTAGAATTTATAACAAATACGTTATAATATTACTACAAAAATAGCCATTTTGTTTCAACACTAATTGTGTCTTGTCAAGTGATGATGTTGATTTCAAGTTGAAGAATTTTAGAAGGTACAAAAGCAGACAAACCCTACCTCAATCATGGAGAAATTGTTACGCATTCAGTTGTGACCAATCAAAATGTAATTTCTAATTTGAAAATTACTTGTATTTTTATTGCTCACCACTGAATATGTAACAATGTCTATGATTGTGGGGGTATGGCTGGTTTTGAACCTTTTAAAACTCTTCAACTTGAAATCATCATCACTTGATAAAACACAGTGTCAAAATAAAATGGCTATTTTTGAAGTGATATTATAGCATATTTATGTTACAAATTCTAAATAAATTTTATTCACTCTACTTTGTATTGAGCACTTTTTAAGAATAGTGTTTTTTTGGGATACAGAATTTTATTCCATATACCTACCCTATATATATATATATATATATATATACATACACACACACATTATTGTCATTTTTGAAAAACATAAAATAACTCTACAAATTAAGTGTAAAAAAAAGGGGTTGTTTTATTATCTTTTAGCGAAAAAGAATTTATCAAACACAACATGTGTGCATTAAAAGAAATATACAACATGCCAACTATTATAAATATTTAAAGAACTTCAGATAAAAAAAAATTTCAATAACTGTCTGATTGAGGAATTATAACCTGCACATTGCTGGCATATGTGAGGTCTGTTGTGAAATGCCATTTAATCTAAACAAAACGTGGGGAGAGGAAATCATTTAATATAAACAAAAAAAAAAAATAAATAAAAAGAAGAAAAATATCTATTCAGCACAATAAAGTACTTTTAACTTCCTTCAAAGTACTCCATTGGGATTTCCTACAATTATTTCAGTGCCACTTCCACTTTTCAAAGATGTCTATAATTATAATGGTAATATTAGCTATTTCCTTATAAGGAAACATTTGGCATTCATTGACCAAGCAGATTCTATTACTGTTGGTTTAAATTTCTCTGAAAACAATTTTTCAGGAAAACAAGTATTGATAGGGGGTTTCCTTCCTAACCTTTTGTTTGAAGTAGTGTGGAACATACACATCTTGAGTTAACTGTGTTATCCCTTTCAACTGTTGCAAGTTCTCAAGTGATGCAGTTTCTATTATTTGGCACAGTTCTTTGGTTGTGAATCTGTAGCACCAGCCTGTAAGATTCAAATAAGTATGTTTTTCATCCAGACCAACAGGCTTCACTTGCTCAAAGCCATTTTTCACTGTTGATTTGAAAAAGCGGTTGCTGGCAGTTTCGATATTTCTGAACAGGTTTGGCACCATGTATGACATATGTATGAAAGTTTTGACATGATGAGGCTATTTAAGAACAGGACTCAAGTTTTCAAGTTAATATTTTTGTTTTGTAGCAATTTTCTGTATTAGGTGAAACTACCTCTTGTCCAATCTATCTTTTATACTAAATTTGTTATGACTGATCCATTCACCAAGACAAAATCTCATCATGTTACCATTTAAACTACCTCTAGCCTAGCCTATTCTATGTTTGATTTCCTTATCTGTTGTACTGAATTTGTTATGACTGATCACTGCATCAAGGTATTTGAAGTGTTTAGTAGTTACTAAATCCGCAGTCCTCTTTTGTGTCTGCCATCAGCCACCTTGTTGAATTCTCCTTAATTATTTTCAAGGCCTGAAATATCCTTTCTAACATCAATTTTATATTTGGGAAAAGAGAAGTTGTTAGTAGTCAAATCTTGACAGATTTGAGTGAAGCAATGTTTAAAAAACAATGCAGGAGACATGAAGTTAAGATTGTCATGATATATATGACAAATACACAGTACACAAACTCACTCATTGGCATCTCAATAGTCACCTGAATAACTGCATGTATGTTTATGCATATGCAGTAATGTCCCCTCTGATAGATTTCCAAATTGTATTAAGGCTGCACAACTGGTTCTTGAAATATTCAAAATTGTTAGATGTATTCCAGACAAACATAGTATTTAGCAACTTTTTTGTCATGTCCCTTCAGGACATGGGTGATCATGACTGTACAACTTCCTATCTCTCACTTCCCTTAGCAGCATTTTCCTCTCTTTGCCAAGACTTCTCCAAGTGAAGTAAGCAAGTGTAGACATCTAAACAAGAAATAGATTAAAAACAGAATACACTTGTATTTTCAAAACTTTAGAAAACCCCAGAATATTCCCAAGACTTAACCAAAATAGAAATTATCTCTTATACCAGATATAACATTGGTACATCATCTTTTAACACTCAAAGCCAAAAGATAAAGAAAAGAAATTAAAAGAATAATGAGTTCATTTTTCTTTTTGATTTTTAAAAAAGAATTTAATCCCTAGCAAGGTAATAAAGCCACTAGGATACAAGAGGAGTGTTAGAAAATATTGGAACAACTATTAAAGAAAGAAAATAAAAAACAAGGATTAAGACAAAATAATAATTGACATTACATTTAAATTTTTGAAGATCAAAGCTCACTGGAAAGCAAGGAGCTAGAAGAGAGTTCCACAAGTGAGAAATGTGATAGATGAAAATGTTAGCATATAACTTACAGTTACATCTAGCCATTTCAACTGTAAAATGATGAGACTATGCTGCCAAACTAGTGCTTTATAAAATCTAGGTACCATAGAGAAAGCTCATTCCAGATTCTTCTTTGGATTTTATCAACAAATATATAGCAGGAGCACTAGACCAGATGTTGCCATAATATTCAAAGCAAGGAGAAATGGTAGACTTACAAATATGTAAGCTAGATTCTGGCAAGAAAAAATTGAACTAACTTTTTTAGCTGCAAACTTTGCATTTGATTCTATATACTCCATCCAGTTCATGTCAGCTGGAAACATTAAAGGCACAATGAGTCACTCTTTGGATGGGTAGTATCACCCATGCTAAAGGAAGATAGAAACAGTTCTATCAGACTTAAAAGAGCAGTGTCATTTTGTGAGTGTTAAAGTTAACAAGCCACTTCTTGCCCCATTTAACAACAGTTTAAGGCAATTATGAGTAGAAAAGAAAAATGCACATGTAGATGAAAAATCAACCTAACACCAATAAAAAGTGCATAAATGATTTCTTTTAATATAAAAATAATAAGAAAATTGACAGACATTTGCTGATTGAGAGAAAGAAAAACAAGACCAGTGGAGAGGGAGAGAGAAAAACAAGACCAGTGGAGAGGGAGAGAGAAAAACAAGACCAGTGGAGAGGGAGAGAGAAAAACAAGACCAGTGGAGAGGGGGAGAGAAAAACAAGACCAGTGGAGAGGGAGAGAGAAAAACAAGACCTGGGAAGGAAGGAGGGAGAAAAACAAGACCTGGGAAGGAAGGAGGGAGAAAAACAAGACCTGGGAAGGAAGGAGGGAGAAAAACAAGACCTGGGAAGGAAGGAGGGAGAAAAACAAGACCTGGGAAGGAAGGAGGGAGAAAAACAAGACCTGGGAAGGAAGGAGGGAGAAAAACAAGACCTGGGAAGGAAGGAGGGAGAAAAACAAGACCTGGGAAGGAAGGAGGGAGAAAAACAAGACCTGGGAAGGAAGGAGGGAGAAAAACAAGACCTGGGAAGGAAGGAGGGAGAAAAACAAGACCTGGGAAGGAAGGAGGGAGAAAAACAAGACCTGGGAAGGAAGGAGGGAGAAAAACAAGACCTGGGAAGGAAGGAGGGAGAAAAACAAGACCTGGGAAGGAAGGAGGGAGAAAAACAAGACCTGGGAAGGAAGGAGGGAGAAAAACAAGACCTGGGAAGGAAGGAGGGAGAAAAACAAGACCTGGGAAGGAAGGAGGGAGAAAAACAAGACCTGGGAAGGAAGGAGGGAGAAAAACAAGACCTGGGAAGGAAGGAGGGAGAAAAACAAGACCTGGGAAGGAAGGAGGGAGAAAAACAAGACCTGGGAAGGAAGGAGGGAGAAAAACAAGACCTGGGAAGGAAGGAGGGAAAAAAACAAGACCTGGGAAGGAAGGAGGGAAAAAAAACAAGACCTGGGAAGGAAGGATGGAGAAAAACAAGACCTGGAAGGAGAGAGGGAGAGAGAAAGAGAGAAACAAGACTGAAGTGAGGAAGGGAGGAAAAGAGAGAGAAAAAACAAGATGTGGGAGGAAGAGAGAGAGAGAAAAACAAGACTGGGGGGAGGGAAGAAAAGAGAGAGAGCAACAGGACCAGGGGAGGGAAGGAGGACGAGAGAGAAAAACAAGACCAGAGGCAGGGAGGGAGGAAAAGAGAGAAAAACAAGACTGGGGAGGGGGGAGACAAAAAACAAGACCGGGGGGGGGGACAAAGGGAGGAAGAGAGAGAAAAACAAGATTGGAGGGAGGAAAAGAGAGAGAGAAAAAGGAAAACAAGATGTGGGAGTAACAGAGAGAGAGAGAGAGAGAAACAAGACTGGGGGAGGAAGGAAGAAAAAGAGAGAGCAACAAGATCAGGGGAAGGAAGGAAGAAGAGAGAGAAAATCAAGACCGGAGGCAGAGAGGGAAGAAAAGAGAGAAAAACAGGACTGGGGGGAGGGAGGGAGTGAGGATGAGAGAGCAAAACAAGACTGTGGGAAGGGAGGAAGAGAGAAAAACAAGAGCAGGGGGAGGGAGAAAGAAAAAACAAGAGCATTAGGAGGGAGAAAGAGAGAAAAAACAAGAGCCTTAGGGGGAGGGAGAAAGAGAAAAAACAAGAGCATTAGGAGGGAGAAAGGGGGGGGGGAGAGAAAAAACAAGAGCAGGGGGAGGGAGAAAGAGAGAAAAAACAAGGGGGGGGGGAGGGCAGGGGGAGGGAGAAAGAGAGAAAAAACAAGAGCAGGGGGAGGGAGAAAGAGAGAAAAAACAAGAGCAGGGGGAGGGAGAAAGAGAGAAAAAACAAGAGCAGGGGGAGGGAGAAAGAGAGAAAAAACAAGAGCAGGGGGAGGGAGAAAGAGAGAAAAAACAAGAGCAGGGGGAGGGAGAAAGAGAGAAAAAACAAGAGCAGGGGGAGGGAGAAAGAGAGAAAAAACAAGAGCAGGGGGAGGGAGAAAGAGAGAAAAAACAAGAGCAGGGGGAGGGAGAAAGAAAAAATAAGACTAGTGGGAAGGGACGGAGGAAGAGAGAAAACAACAAGACCTGGGAAGGAGGGAGGAAGAGAGAAAAAAAACAAGACCTGGGAAGGAGGGAGGGAGGAAGAGAGAAAAAAAAAACAAGACCTGGGAAGGAGGGAGGGAGGAAGAGAGAAAAAAACAAGGCCTGGGAAGGAGGGAGGGAGGAAGAGAGAAAAAAAACAAGGCCTGGGAAGGAGGGAGGGAGGGAGGAAGAGAGAAAAAAACAAGGCCTGGGGAGGAGGGAGGAAGAGAGAAAAAAACAAAACCTGGGAAGGAGGGAGGGCAAAAGAGAGAAAAAAACCAAGACCTGGGATGGAGGGAGGGCGGAAGAGAGAAAAAAACAAGACCTGGGATGGAGGGAGGGCGGAAGAGAGAAAAAAACAAGACCTGGGATGGAGGGAGGGCGGAAGAGAGAAAAAAAACAAGACCTGGGATGGAGGGAGGGCGGAAGAGAGAAAAAAAAACAAGATCTGGGGAGGAGGGAGGGCGGAAGAGAGAAAAAAAAAAGATCTGGGGAGGAGGGAGGGCGGAAGAGAGAAGAAAAAACAAGACCTGGGGAGGAGGGAGGAAGAGAGAAAAAAAAACAAGACCTGGGGAGGAGGGAGGAAGAGAGAAAAAAAATAAGACCTGGGGAGGAGGGAGGAAGGGAGAAAAAAAAACAAGACCAGAGTGAGGGAAGGAGGAAAAAGAGAAAAACAAGACGGGGGGGGGGGGGGACAGAAAAACAAGACCAAGCGGGGAGGGTCGAAGAGAGATAAAAACAAGACCAGTGGCGGGGGAGAGAAAGTAAGAGGAAAACAAGACTGAATTGAAGGATGAAGTGAGAGAAAAATAAAATTGGGGGAGGGAGGAAGAGAGAGAAAAATATTAGACTGTGGAGAGATGGAGTGATAAAAAAGATCGAGAGGGTGGAAGAGATAAAGAAAAGATAGGGAAAGAAGAGACCAAGAGAGGAAAAAGAGGGAGAGACCAAGAAAGAAGCAGAACATGAGAGAGAAAGCAAAACAGAGAGCGAGAGAGAGAGAAAGAAAGAAAGCGAAAGCAATGGTCAATTGAAATGGTTGACTATTTAAATCTCACTGACATTTTTCTGAAAAATGTCCATTTTCTCAATTTAAATTCATATGGACCTGAAGACTCTCTTGCTTGAATTGTCTACAACACATCAAACACATTAGATTTTTGGTAAATGGTAGAAAAGTGTTCTGCAGCACTGGTCATTCAAAGTTTCTGGATTCTATAAGAAATATCAATTTAGCAAAATACTTATTCATTCTGAGTGATTATTTATTAAAAAAGCCCTGTATGGAAGCTGGAGCTTAATGGTATAGAATGCCAAAGACTATTCAATGGCTAGTCCAAAAAGCTATTCAGTGACTCAAACAAATGAGTGTTCTGCTATGAATCCAATTGAAAATGTCTGGGCTATTTTGGACCATAAAATAAGAAAAATATTCCTAAAGCTTTCTGTAAAAGATTTATTATATGTTTTGAATTTACTTTGGTTGGATAGCCTACAAGAGAAGATAGAAGTGATACAATGTGCAAATAAAGTCTGAAGACTTGTGGATAAGGTTATTTTAATTTGTAGTTAACATAAATAAAAATTCAAATGACTTACAATTTCACAGAAATACTATCTTGCTTAGGGCAAGAATCACATTTATTATTTATTTTAAATAAACTATATAAAAAACATTAATTATTGATATCAGTTTTAAATTTGTTCCATGCTGAAAAGTTTAGAATATGAAAATATTTAATCTGAAGTTGATTATATATTTTATAATTTTAACATTATAAAAGGCATTTGTACAAAAATCTTAATACATTTTATGAAATATTATATATATTTAAATTATTTTAATAAGAATTACTGTTAATGAATTCAATAGATTATTCTTAACCTTATACAATGATCCCCAAACTTTTTTTCTCTAGGATTCATTTCCAAAATGAAAATTTGCTTGTGCCCCATCAAATTTTATGTGATAAAAAGTACATTTAAAAAAAAACAAAAAAAAAAACAGAGAGGGTTAAATGGAGATAACCATAGATTCAAAGTTGGAACAGCATCAATGCTCTCCTCCAATTTGAAGACCCTAGTTACTATATTCTTAATACTTGTTATAATGCAAAAATATCACAATGATAAAAATCAGTAAATAATTATTTGCAATTTCAAATAATCCATAATATTTTAAAATTTGAAATCATTTTTGGCATATGAATTTTTTTTTAAACTGTTTCTAAATCTTTAACTGTCTTTCAGTCATTCTGCTTCGTCTGCTATCCTCTTCTGTTGCAACTATGAAGTGTGCCACTGTTTAGGAACCACTGCCCTAACAAAAACTAAGTTGAAAGATAAGTATTTGAACTTTTATTCATTAACTATTGTTGCTCTATCTTTTAATACTGTGAACTTCTGTTGAAAAATCTGCTCACGTTGACTTCCAGTAATTTACTGGTCTGTGTTTTGTTAAGCATTAATGAGATCTTTGTTATTTTAATTTGTATAAAGCATTCTTTAATTGTTCAAACAGCTAAATATAAGTTATTGTTCGAAAAACTGGTGTGTGTTTAAATTCGTTGCCTAGGTAAACTAGTATATAAAAGATAGAAATATGAAAACATTAAATTTATTTAGAATGTAAGAATATTAACCCATTTTCTTCTGCCTGCTGTGCCCCTTCAGGACACTGATGATCATGGTTCTTCACAATTTCTTCTCCTTTGTAGCTCTTAATAAATTTGGTCTTTTTGTTATCTCTCCTAAACCTTGTTCTGCCATCCATTTACTCAAGCTCATTAGGTAGGTTATGCACCATTTCTTCTGGCCTTCTTGCTTTTAATATATGTTGTTAAATATCAAACTTTCCAAACCCACTTTCTTCATTATATACCCTAGAAATTTTAACTTTTTTTTTTTTTTATTCGATTTTTGGTAAATGGTAGAAAGAGTGGATTTTTTTTGTTTCCGTTTTCTCAAACTTTTTTTTTGCTCACTGGATTGGTTTATTGTATTCTTCACAATTTTCTGCAGAACCATGTTTCTGTTGCTTCAAGTTTTTTTCATCTTTGAGGAGACTGTCCAGCACTCATTGTTATAAGAGGACTGATATTATCTAACAGTTAAGTACTCCCTTCTTTGTAATGAAATTTTCCAGTTTCTTAACACTATAGTTTTTGGAAAGCATCTTTTTCTATCCCAATGCACCTTTAGATTTCAGTGTCACACTTTCCATCCTTTGTTAAAACACTAAGTAGAAATGCCCTTTTTGCTTTCATTTTCTCTAAAACTTCGTCATTGCCCATATGTCTGATCCATGATATTCTTAGTATCTTTCTGTAGAACCATATTTCTGTTGCTTCAAGCCTATTTTTCATCTGTCTAGTATTTAACAGCTTTTTATTTTTAAATATTTTACCTATAGAGAATTAAAAAAAACAAAAAAAAAAACAAAAAAAAAAACAGATTTTGACATTAAATAATCCAACAGCTATTGATGTTGCAAAATCCATCAACAGAAACCCATACAAAATACAATTAAGATAAACTATAAAAATTTTAGATTCTTGCACTTCTACAATATCTTTTAACATTCATCTATTTACATTCCTGCGTGGCTGATACTAACCTCCATGAGAGTGACTCATTGTGCCTTCTAGGACTTACATTCTCAGCTGACATGAAATAGAATAATTATATTGCTTTCTTTGCTAGGTCTACTAAGAAAGTTGGTTCACTGTGTTGTACTAAAAAAAAAATTTTCTTGCCAGAATCTTTCTTACATATATTTATAAGTCTACCATTTATCCAGGTTTTGAATATTGCTGTCACATATAGTAAGGTGCCCCTGCTGTACATCCAGAGATTCTTGATAAAATTAAAAAAAGAATCAGCAATATTAATGGTCCTGACCTGGGATCTTGTCTTCAGTCACTTTCTCACTGCTGTAACGTAGCTTTCCTGGGCCTTTTCTATTAATACTTTCATAGTAATTACTTGGATTAATTCTTTGCTATGGTACCAAGACTTTCTGAATTTAAGTACAGTCTCATCAATTTACAGTTGAATTGACTAAATGTAACTACAAGTTCTATGATAATTTTTCTCACACTTCTCACTTGTGGAATTATCTTACAACTCCAGGCTTGTGAAACTCTTCCAACTTTCATTTAAAGATCGAAGTTAATTTTTTCAACTAACTTTGATCTTTAAATATTGAAATACAATGTCAATCATTATCTATTTTTTTCTTGATTCATCTTTTATTGTTCTCTCTCCTTGATAATGTTTTCCTTTTTCTTATTCTTTTTATATTCAGTAACCCCTTGTATTTTAGTGGCTTTATAAAAATAAGAGTAAAATTTAGAAATGAGTTCAGTTGTTTGAACAACATTTGCAACATGTTTCAGCCATGTTTTTTCTGGCCTGTATCAGGCATCTGTTGATCCAGATAGCCTTCAGAGTATTTTGAACTGAACCCTTTAAATTAGTTTGCAGTGGTTAAATGATCTCAATTCCACTGCCCATGTCTAGAGAGATCTCTCCTTGTTCTTGTTTAGTCATGTTCTGTTGTTGCTCTATTTTCACTAAGTCTGCATTATCCCGCCCAGGGATTGAACTCACAATTACTATATCATCAAACTTAAACTCCCTGAAAATAAGGCAAGCAATAACTGAGTAGAACTAAATAAGATGAGATATTTCTAGACATGGACAGTGAAATAACAATCTGTGCCTTTAGATTAAGTAAAGGATTCAGTTCAAAGTTCTCTGAAGGAGGCTAGAGAGCACAACAGCTGAAACATGATAACAACAAAGATGAGAATATTAGTCTGCATGTATTTAATAGAAATCCCATAAATTCAAACAAAAAGAATATTTTTGTTTTATCTTGTGATGTTAAAATGTAAAAATCTTCATTTTAATTTTCTTTTGTTTTAGAAAGCTGTACGAGTTGGGATTCCACTCTACCCAGGAATGTATATTTATTAGTGTAAATAATACAATAATTGTGGCACAAAGCCAAAGGGGAAGTAGAGCAAGGCTGGTCAACATTTTCTATCCTTGAACTAGCTAATCAGATTTAGGACCCATCACTTATTACAATTTTTTTCATTCACCACAAGAAATCATCACCTTCCAATCCTACAATACACCATAGTCACAAGAGACCTAAAAGAAGAGAAAAACCCATGACATAAAAATTTTGTTTTATATACAATTGTCCTTTTTCTTTTAAACTAAAATATATCTAAAAATATGATATGAAAAGGGATGCCCCCCCCACTCAAAAAACAAAAAAAAACAAACTAAATTATAACAAACAATTAAAACTAAATAACTGCAAAATACTTTTCTCTCACCAATAAAATAGGCTGATTCTCAGTTTCATGCAGTCCTGGTTTGTGTTGAAGTTATGTTCACTTGTCCAAACTAGCTTTTATATGTCGATAACAATTCTTAGTTTGTGAACTTTTTGCCATATTACCAATACTTTGCCTTATTACTGTTAATTTGCTTTGCATATATTGTTTGCTTGCTTTATATATTTTTTCTTACCCTGTTCTTTTCTTTTTCTTGTTATTGTTTATTGTCTACTTTGTCAATACTGTTTGTTTGACAGTTCTGTTACATTTTTACATTTGACCATAGCTACTCACTCCAGAGTGGATCTTTTCCATATTTTATTTAAATAGATCAGACTGCATATGGTTAACAAATTGTGCACAAAATATTTTAAACAACTGAATTTAAAATGCTTGATACAAAATATTTCAAACCTTGAAATGAAATCCTCTTGAATAAAATCAACAAATGGGATTTAAATTTCATTTCAAATGAGATTACTTTAATCTGATCACTAATCCATGTAAAAAGAACATCACATTTTTCTAATCTTTTTCTCCAAGCAAGTTAAAAATAAACTGCTCACAATTTTCTTTTGTCACTCTTAAACTCTTTAGATCTCTCCTCAAAAAGATTAATCTACATTTGCTTTTCTCATAAAAGCCATTGAATTTTTAAAACCATGAAGTTTCAAAATATCTATTCAGTTTTTTCTTTTCTTGATCTTGCAAGATCGCATTACATATGCACTGCATTGTGTGAAATATACAAATGCATTTTCCATTTCCAGTTTTTAATAGCCTCATAAATCTTGAACAAAGAAATTGTTGAAGAGTCAAGATTAGAACTGATATTTTTATGTTAAATTTTCAGAGTTATTCTTAAGTGACACAAAAAAGAAAAATAATGATAGATATTTTTATTTATTGAATTATTACTATCTTTATATTTTTTCGATCATATTACTCCATGCAAGACAGAGCCACTAAAACAAGGGGTTACCTATACAAAGAATGGGGAAAAAAAGGAGAAACAACGTTAAGATTGAACAATAAAAGAGTAGATAATGAATGACATTGCATGGTAAAAGTAATTATTGAAGCTGGGATGCCAGGTCAGGTCTACTAACACTGTAGATTCTTTAGATTTTATGAAAAATCTTTAAAATCTGAACCACTAAACCATATGTGGCAACAATATTTGAAGCATGGGCAAATGGTAGACTTATGAGTATGCAGGATAGACAATTTTTATCTCTATCATGACAGTGAACCAACTTTCCTAGCAGCAGACCTAGCAATTGATTCAATATAGTCTTTCCACTTCATCTCACCAGATAACATTAGCCCAAGATGTTTAGCATCTACCATGTTGATGGAAGGAAAAAAGGTTGATAAACCATAAAAATGGAATCAATCAATAATAAAGAAAAGAAATCTATGATTGCCTATGTCAAGGGACATGGTATTTACAATTCCTATACAAAGAATAATAATCTGTGGCAGGCCATGATCGCTGATGTCATGAAGTGATAATATGGCATTAAAAAATAAATAAATAAATAAAATTGACACTATATTATTGTTCATGTACAAGTCAGAGTCCTTTGGATAAACTATTTGTAAGTGACCATAAGAGGCAACAAAAGTAAGATTTAAGAAACAGGAGTTCAAAATTAATAACTGACAATATTTCATCTAAAAAAAAAAAAAAAAAAATTAAAAAAAAAAAATATATATATATATATATATATTTACAAGTCAACTATTGTATTTATCTTTGTTGTTGCTATCATAACATTTCTGCCATTGTGTTCTGTAGTTGATTCATACAGGGAATTTCAAACTGAACCCATTATTTTAATCTACTAGGGTAGATAGGAAGTGGAACAAGAACTATATTTCTTCCAGTTCTTATTTTTAATACTACTCAGTTATTTTTAATTAAACATTATTTTTTTGAAATAGAAATGTGATAAAGAATAGAACTGAAATTTAAAAAATACAAATCAAAAATTAATAATTGATAACAATTCATTTAAGAAATTCAAATATTTTTAAAAACTGTTAGTATTAAAAGACAACAGAAATAACCAATTATTAAAGTGTTATAACAAAGGACAAAAATGAAACAGAAATTCTATGATTCATTGGAATAGAGAAAGGTGTCTTACAAAAACTAAACAAAACATTAAGAAACAGGTAAATTTTTGTTAGCAACAAAGAATGGAATACTGAACTGTTATGTAATAGTAATGTTCTTGTGACAGTGAACATTGGACAATTTCTTCACAGATAAAGGTGACTTGAAACATCAAAGATGTGGTTCTGTAGAAGAATGCTGTGAATTCTATAGACAGAACATGTAAGCTAGAAGAAACTTTTTATAGAAAATGGTGATAAGAACAATTAGAATCAGAAAAGTGAAATTTCTGGGACACATAATAAAGAAAGGTGGTTTGAGGAATTTGGTACTCCCAGGATATATTTAAGGCAAACGAAGCAAAGATGCCTAATGGAGTAAATGGAGGACAAGACAGGGACAATAGAGGATAGCAAGGGGAAAAACAGGTGATAAGAACCAAGTTTATGATGATAATGATGTCTATTCTTCGTGAGTGATGATGAAGACCCTCATTCTTCACACAATACTATTAGGTATTATGGGTGAAGTGATGACTAATCAGGCCAATATTTGCTCTAAATTTTCTGCTGTAGTGTGGGCATGGAATGTCTGGTTGGGAAGAGGAACCTGATCCATACTTCCAGCATTGTCACTGCAGTTCTTGGATGCATTGTGGAGTTTGCTATGCCTGTTTTGATTGAGGTGTGCCAAGACCATGAGATTGCTTCCCTTCCTTAAGCTCCCCATAGAAGAGATGCTTAGAAGTTACCCCCTTTGAAGGGTCAAAACATATCAAAGAACACAAGATGAATGATATGTTAAAAATTATGAATATCTCCAAATTTTCTTTACACATGTTAAAAGGTTATTACGTGAGTAATCACCCCAAAAAAAAAAAAAAAGTTGAGAATAATAGTATATCAACAAACACAAGACTTGCATGTTGTGTGAAGTAGATACACTGCTAGTCAGTATAATCACTACTCCTCCCTTTACTCCAATAATATTCATGTATTTAAGAGGATAGAAACATAGCATTACTGTTATATAGTTAGGTATACAACAATGCTATGAGGACTTGTTGTCACTTAATATTTATCTATACTTCTAAGATGAGGTAGTATTTACACTAATTGGACTATTGTTCTCATCTTTGTTGTCATAAATGACATTCAAAATTCCTAGCACCTGAATAAGGCCAGAGTGTACAATGGCCAAAACGTTGTAGAAATGACAACAAAGATGAGGACAATAGTCTGAATAATATTAACAGTGTTTTCATTTAATGTATTATTGAATGACAATCAAACTTAACTTGTGGAATTCTTCTAGCTTCTTGCTTCCCAGTTAAATTTGATCTTCAACGATTTAAATGCAATGTCAATTGTTGTTTTCAGTCTTAATTCTTTTTCTCTTATTGTTCTCATATCAATAATAGTTTTTTCATTCTCTAACATGTCATGGTTTTACTGTCTTACTAGGGGTGAAATGATTAAAAAAAACAAAAAAACTACAAATTATCATTTCTGTGGGCCAATGTTTATGCTAAAAGGTTAAAGTTTCTCTATTGCAAAGTTATAAAGTAACTCCACATTATCAATTAAGTAACATGGTTAAAGAACAGTACATTAAAATTCAAGAGTGAATAGATTTTTTTTATTGTTTGATATGTTTCTTTCAAGTTGATTACAAAAGAGAATAGTAATTGGAATAAGATAATTAACTTTAATAACAAATTATATTTAATGCTAATTATCTAATAATTAAGGGCTACTTAGTGCAGCCATTCCAAAAGTAAAATACCAAAAAAAAAAATGTTTATTCTTTTTTTTATGGTTCACAATTGATGGAATTTGTTGTTTTTAACAAGGAGTGCTTAGATAGCTCAAAGCAATTAAAGTGTCACAAAACATTGACAACGAATAGACTATAGATTCAAAATTCAACTGATGTCTTTTTTTCATGTTTGATGTATATGAACCTATTTTTTAAAAAATAATTTCACTCCTTGCAAGGTGATAAAGCCACTAAGATGCAAGAAGTTACTGGTTTTGGATTGTAGGAGGTTTCTTACAGCACCCAGTGTTTCTAAGCAGTTCCTCATCTAAGTACTGATTGAGCAACATTCATGATATTTACATTTCATTTAAATAAAAACAAATTATATGATAAAAAGATTATTTTGGAAGAATGGTCAACATTGCAATTATGCACTGAATAAATAATACAAACTTCTTAATATCTTGCAGACTAAACAACACTTTCTTTTTCTTGATGCCCAAAGTCAAGTTGGGTATAGTTTAATACTTAAATAAGTGTATACTTATTTTTATATTAATGCTTTCAAATACAAGGCCTAAGAGGAGGAAATTAGAGGTGAATTTTATGTGCATATGTAGTACAGATAATAACAATTGACCTTAGAAGTTAAAATCGTATTGTCTGGAGAAGCATCCATGTGGGAGGCTGTTCCACAAAGAAGTTCTTGGAAAGAAGCTGCTTGAATAGAACATCCATTTTACCAATGAAATATATAAGGATTCAATCCTGTGGATGTAGTGAGGTGCATCTTGGCTGTAAAGGTCTGAACTGGTGGCAATAAAGAATGGAGCTCATTTAAACATTTGCAATAAAAGTAGCCGCAGATTAAGGGTAGGATTGAAATGTTGCATTCGTGGGGAAGGAGATTCATTATAAAGATATATTTTAATATATTTCACATTTAGCTTTAGGTCTTCTTTTTTCAATGTGTTATTCAATAACTGTTTTACCTATACAATGTGCAAGTAGACTAACAGTTATCAGTGCAGAATATGGAATTTCTAACCTAGTCTGTTATGTTTACTTTGGTAATATTGCCTTAAAGAATAGCATGAACCCATCCCTTCCCCCCTATCTATGGATTAAAAAGCAAAATAGACTGAACTCTCTAATCTCTCAGTCAGTTTAGGAAAACAACAACTCTGAATTGAGAGGACAATGGGAAATCACTCCATAAACTTTCCCCAGAGGTAATAATAATTCTTGGATAAGAAAAGGAATCTGTGAGATGCTATAATGGCCTAAGCCCTGAACAGACAAGACATTACAATAAAAATTTAAAAACAAAATATTTAGTCATGGTGTCAAAAAATTATATCATGTCATTGGGGGCAATAAAGGATGATGCTGAAAATGATTGGTATTTCAAATGATGACAATTTACATATTTAAACTTTTGGAGATTGTAGCTACTTGAGAAGCAAGGAAATGGAATTGAATTCCACAAACAGGAAGTGCGAGAAAATAAATTGTCAGAGTAGAAAAAGTGATTACATTTAGCTATTTTGATGGTAAAAGAGTAGGACCATTATGCCAATCTAGTAGTATGCGTAAATACATGTGGTTGAGGCACCAAAGAAAGAAGCTTGTCAGAGCAGTTGCTATGAAAATACTTGTAAAACAGACAGAGGGAAGCCACGTCACATCAGCGAGAATGTGACTAAAAGCAGGCTGCCAAGTCAGGATCAATTATATTGTTGATCCTCCTTTAACCATGAGATGAATAGCAGGAGCACTCAATCAGGTATGGCAATAGTATTCAATGCATGGATGAATGGTAGATTTATAAATGTGCAAAATGGATTTTGACAAGAAAAACTTTCTGGTGCAACACAGTTACCCAACCTTCCTAGCAGTAAATGCAGGTATGTATTCAATGTAATCATTCCGTTTGAGGTTGTTTGAAAGAGTAAGGCCAAGGAGATACACAAACGTTTATATATATATATATATATATATACACATACACACTTCTCATTTCTACTTCTTATAATCTTCAGAAATTACACTATAAGATACACACAAAAACTTCCATTAAATTTCAGGCACACATACATACTAATGCTACAAAATATGAACATGAAATATTGACTAATGAAAACAGCATGGAATTAAAAATACCAACTATTCTTCACATTTTCCCTAATTTCCCCCAAAATTTCTGATGAAGGCAAAGCAGCAATAAATATCAACTCTATGAAGGCTTTCATATTTGTTCCTAATTTAATCATTGTCAGATTTAATCCTTTTTCAATTCACACACACGGTGTTCATAAATCATCTCTACAACTTCCACAGTATAGAGTTAAGATCTATGAATACATTTCTTTGCATGTTAAAGAAATATTATCAAAGTATTAATTTACGAATATTTTGGTTCTTTTTTAATTCACTTTTATTTGTCTTTTCAGGTAGATGTTTATCATTATCAATCCCTAACTTTTAATGAAAATGGTAATATTGTAAGAGAAAGTGTAATGTCTATCCTGGTTCATAAAACCAAGTTAAACACTCATCATGCCCAACAGTACAAAGTATTTAAAAAAAAACAAAAAAACAGTAATTTGTGTTGGCATCCATGCTTGGCACAAAAAGTTTATGGAAACAGAATGTGTATTGCAAAAAACAGAAATTGAGCTTCATTTAAATACATTGCTCGCAACTAATGGAGCCAATCTGGAACTGTTTTGATGTGTTTAAATGAAACTATTTTTTTTTACATATGCTTTTTAATAAAACTTGTAAAGTTATCTTCATTTCATCATTTTGTTTTCTTTTTTTTTCTTTTTTAGAATTTTAAAAATTGCATACAATTTGTACAAAATAAATAAATAGATAACACCTAATGAGCCAGACGAACCTACCTAGGTTTCACCTAAATGGATCGTTAGGGAAAGCTGGCTAAATAGGAGAGGAAAAAACATATAAGAAGGAAATTAAGACAACCCACATGACCATGAAAGGAGATACCAAACACTAGGAGGAGGAGTAATAACTTTATTATGAAAACAATTTTTAATTTTAATTTTTATATAGAGGGGCGAAAGGCAAAGGCAAAAACAAAAAAAGGTACTATCCCATGATAAAGGAACCTAATCCAACAGCCAGAGCTTCCTATGCCTACATTTATTCAATATTTCTTGGAATTCAATAAATTATTAGGTTGTTTATAAAAAGCTATAGCTAGTTTTTCCTCTGTACATAGCCTACAAAATTGCTGGCCAGCTTTATATTTAGCACATCTCTTAAATATCTTCCATTTCAAGATAGGGTCTCTATTAAGTTCTTGTATAATGGTCCATACGTAAGTGGATAAATTAGTGCTATGCTTAGACTTTTCGTTATTGAAGCTACTCATATGATTATAATTTTTTTTTTTAAATTTATCCTGTATAGCTCCTATGATTTTGGGGTCAGTGTTCTCAGTGTTCTTATAAATTTTAACTTGATAAACTACACATTCCTGCTGGCATCTACCTTGTAAGGGACAACTATTCTTAATCCTACAATTACAACCCCGTGTGTCAATGCGTGTATTATCACTAAATTTTTTCTCATTAAGTCCACTATTTTCTCTAAATTTGGCATGCAACAGTAGCTAAGTATAACATTGATTTTGTTAAATATTTTATACAACTTATTATCTTTGCCAAAATTCTGTTCTAATAAATTAAAAAACATTTTACCAATTTTAGTTTTTACTGCTAAATCAAATGGGGGATTAAACCATAAAATGTTTCTACCTATTTTTTCATTTACTTCTCTTCGTGTCCATATATACTAATTTATCTTTGAGTCCACTCTTAGTTAAGGCATCTTGGTAAACTTTTTTATTATCAAAAATATTTTTACTAGATGAATTGTTTGACAGTCTATGAGAAATGCTTTTTGCAATACCTCGCACATATTAAAGAACTAGATAAATTTGAAGCTGAGTTTATCGGCATGATTAAAAAACTAAAGTATAGTAATTTATTCAATAAGGAATAATAACGTACAACAAAAAATTAGTACAGATATTAATGAGATAAAGAGGAGTAAAAATATCTACGTTAAAGTCGACAAATCCAGATATTTATATAAAATGTGTCCTAATATGTATAAAAAAAAAAAAAAAGCATTATATAAGGAAGTGATTAAACATTATAAAAAAGCCCCAACTGGCATAGAGACTAAAATAAATCAATAAGCAGGGGTAGTCTGTTCTTGATCATGTCTAGGGATATCTAGTTATCTATAGTTCAGTTATTATTCCTTCATTTCCACTGAGTTCAGATACAAACTACCCAGCTAAGGAATTGAACTAAGATCTACTGTGTCCCCAAATTCTTGAACCAACATTTTAATTCACTAGGCTATTGTCCAAATTTAATTAAATGAGGAAAACAGCAAAACATTAACAACAAAGACTGACAATAGTTTAAATATAAATAGTACAAAGTTTTCCATGTTTTTAATTTTTGTCAGTCATAAATAAATTCAAACACAATCATTAAAAAAAAGCAAAGTTTTCTTTGTGGAAAGTTGAAAGAGAAACTAGGTGAAAGGAAAAGTGACACTATAACAATCACCATCTTGTTGAAAACAATCATATTTTAAGCAGTTTCAAGAACTGTTCTGACCACAACCATAAATAAAAATAAAAACTGGATTTACATTACTAGAAAATGTGTAAAGAATAACATTTACTCTCTCTCTCTCTCTATATATATATATACATATACACACACACACACACATATATATATATATATATATATATATATTTTGCAAAAAGTAATATTTTACCTACCATAATGGTGAAACCAAAATGAAACACAGCCAATTTTAATTTGTTATAACTGAAAACTTAAAATTTAAAATTTACTGACATCCAATAATTTAAAATCTAAATGGGTACCAAGAAATATAGCATTTGTGAAAAATCATTTGGTACCACCATTTTAGCTTTCAGGTACTTACTGAAATTTCAGAACCAAACTGATAATACTTATCCTCCATGGGTCTAGTGCCTTACTTCTTAATAAGCAGATCTTTACTTCAAAATAAAGAAAAGTAATCAATACATAAAAAGAGACTTTGGTTAGTAATTTTACAATACATAGTTGGCTTTTTAAAATTTTTTTTTATATCCAAGTCAAAAACTTTTCTCTTGTTAAGTCAGATCTTTTAGGGATTTTCTTACTAATGTTGGATTATTGCTTGCTGACAATAATTAAAATGCTCTTTCTCTTTTCCTTTTGACTTTTGGAGTAACACCACATTTCTTTTTGCTCCAATAGACATAAGGCATGTAAGCATTTCAAACACAGACTGAAGATTCTATTGAACTGTTCATAACTTTGCTTCTTTCTTTATCCTTCTGTAACATGTCGTCTTAATATATTTATTAATTGTTGTTTAAAAATCCATGTTTTATGCACCCCACATTTTTTTTCCTGAACTCACAGAAATCTGCCAAATATTGTTTGCAGAACAAAAGTAACAGGAGGCATAAAATGGAGTTGTGGGACATTGCATTCTCACAACTCCAAAGACATTCCCAAGAATTGCATTAAAATAGCTTGAACTTTTCTCTCAAACAAGAAAAAACTGACCATCAGTTGACAGAGCTTAACTTAAAGATATTATGTTGGAGCTCTTTTTATTGCAAGCAGCTGTTTTAGCATCTCCAGAAGCAGTGGTGATAAAGGTACCTTTTGTATCTCTTTTTATAGCAGGTTAGTCAGCAAGGGAGTATTGCAACATTACATTTAATTTTCTTATAGTACAATTATTGAGTTGAGTTTATAGAAATAGATTTTACAGATAAATTATACTTATGTATGTGTGATATATATATATATATATATATATATATTAGTAAGACCCATTTGCAAAGACTACAGACTATTTTAATCAATTGTTCAGTATATTATGTGCAAAAAAAAAATGTGTGAAACATTGCAATTAGAAAAGTTTTAAAAGTTGAGAAAAATATGTAAAACTAAAAAAATGCATTTATGAACTAAAATATGTATTTTTAAAATACAAAAAAGTAAAATGATATGCAGCATATATCAATTAAAAAATATTCTTACAGAATACAAGAGTCATATTTTAAATCAAATGACAAAACTTCGTTATAAACAACCAATTAAATAAGGCCAGCTCTGGCTAATAAATAAAATAGGGCTACATAAAATATTAAGTGAATGTGACACAAATAAAACTGTTCAGAGTATTCTAATTGAGTTAACAAATATAACTGCCATACAAGATACAAATAAATGACCAATGAATTATAAATGATAGATCAAGTGGAGCATTAAACGTGTCAACTGGCACAAAAGAAGCTAAACAGTAAATAAATGTACAACCCCTTCCATGATTTCTTTTATCATCTCTAACTTAGATGCCCACAAAATGTGAACCCGATGCTATATTTGTAATAGTAATTAAGAAGTGTGCTCCCAAACTGGCTCCTGTTCTCACTGAACAGTATAATAAATGCCTCACTGCCTACTTTCTTGCCTGCTGGAAATCATCATCCATTTTAGTTTTAAAGAATTCTAGTAAGCCTTCTAATCATTCCAACTACTGGTCTGTTAGCCGTCTACCTCTTTTTGGCAAATTCTTAGAGGCCGTAATCAATGCTGAATTGGTCCACATCTCTCATTGCTGGACCTTTTCTCAGATAAGCAATACAGGTTTTGTTTTTTCAGGTCAACTGCTGAAGTACTGATAATAATATTAGGTTCTCCCAAAAGTTCGTAAACACTTGTGAAAAATTGAATTTTTATGCAATTTTGCGTTTATATTGTTATAGTGATCATCTTTGTATTCTAGATGGCATTGATAAAATTGAGCTGCAAGTTTTGATTCGTTACTGCTGAAAGCGAGGTCTTTCAACCAGAAGAGATTTGTGCTGAGAAGGTGAAGGAACAATTGCATATGCAGTGATCTCAAAGTGGTACAAGCGTTTCGATTCTGGCGACATGAGTCTTGAAGATAAGCCTCATTCAGTAAAGTTGGATAATGGAGACTTGCAAATCGGGTTGGACATTGCGCCTTCATCTAGCACTCAAGAATTGGCTGATGAGCTTGGAGTTGGCAAATTGACAACTTACCGACATTTGAAGCAACTTGATTTTGTTCACAAAAAGCCTCACCAAGATCTGCACTAACTCACAGAAGCACAAGCCAAAAGACGAATTGAAATTTGCCCTCAATTGCTCAGCATTCCATTGGACAAGCGTTTTTGGAAGCGCATTGTGACATCCGACGAGAAATGGATCTATCTGGTCCAGCACAATCGATACAAGTGATGTGTTCAGAAAGGGCAAGAGACACTGTTGGTTCCAAAATAAGATCGATTCGGCAAGAAAGTCATGTTGTGCGTTTGGTGGAACTTTGAAGGAATCATGCATTTTGAGTTGGTTCTGAATGGTCGTGCCATCAGTGCTGAACTTTACTGTCAGCAACTTGAGCGGGTCTATGAAAAGTTGAAGCAAAAGTACCCAGCTCTGATCAACTGAAAGCGCACTTTGATGCAGCAGGACAATACCAAGCCACACACCACCAGGAAGACCAAAGACAAGTTTGAAGAGCTGGACGGCGTTGAGGTTCTGCCACATCCAGCCTACAGTCCTGACTGTGCTCCATCAGATTACGGCCTTTTCTGCTCAATGCAACACTTTCTGAAGGGCTTCCGATTCAACTTGTTTGATGAAGTCGAGGAAGCGTGTCAAGAATTCTTTGATTCGAAGCCGGCTGAATGATACTTTGACCAGATCCAAAAGCTTGCAGATCAATGGCAGAAAGTCTTGGAAAATGATGGTCTTTATTTTGAGCAATAATTTTTGTTGTTTTTGCAAGTAAAATTTCAATTTTTTGCAAGTGTTTTCTGGTAACCTTACATTCAATTTTTTGCAAGTGTTTACGAACTTTTGGGACAACTTAATAGCAGAAAGAGTCCATCATACTCTAGATAAAAATGATGAAGTCCAAGCTGGAGCATTGGACATCTCAAAAGCCTTTGACAAGGACTGTCATACTTGGTTTTCTCTACAAGCTGAAAGGTTAGAATGTCTCTGGACAGATTTTGGCACTGATCCAGTCCTTCCGATCAGATCATGAAATGAAATTTATCCTGAAAAGCCAGTCATCTGAATCCTTTTGTACTAACATGGATGTTTCCCAGGGCTCCATTCTTGGTCCCACACTGTTTTTAATTTTTATTAACACCTTTCCTGATGACATCAGATCTCAACTTGGCATCTATGCTAATGACACAACCATTTACTCCTGCCTCAATAGTAAGGCTTCTCAGTCCGACAAGATCAGAATAGGTGTTGATGTCCAAGATGACCTCAAGACCATTGTTCCCTGAGGCAAAAGATGGCTTGTCACATTTAATGCCTCCAAGACTAAACTCTCTCCATTAATTATCAGAGTCTCCTTTTCATCAGCATGGCTGATATTAACATTAAGGAGAATGACTCATTGTGCCTTCTCAGGCTAATGTTCTCAGCTGACATGAAGGGGAAATGCTATACTGAATCCATTGATAGGTCAGCTACTAAGAAAGTTCACTGTGACGAGCAAGATAATTTTTCTCTCCAAAATCTGTCTTACACATCTATATGTCAACCATTCATCCATGCTCAAAATATGGCTGCCACATACTGCCTGGTGTCTTTGCTATTTACCTTGAGCCCCTTGATAAGATCCAAAGAAACAGCAATATTGTTGGTCCTGATCTGGCAGCTCAGCATCATTCACTTACCCAATGCTATAAGATTACCTCTGTGCCTTTTTTTATAAATACTTCACTCTGGTACATAAACTTTATGAATTTAAGCACAATACTAAGTTGGCGTCAAGATCTCATCAATTTATAGTTGAGTTGGCTAGCTATAGCCATAAATTCTACGCTAACAGTTTCTTCAACACTGCTTGCCTGTGGAACTTCCTTCCAGCTCCTTGCTCTTCAGCCAACTTTAATTCGCAAAAATTTCAATACAATTTTAATTGCTATCTAGTGTCCTCCTGATTACTCTCTTCTCTTTCTGCTCACTATTAATGTTTCAGTTTCTAATTCTTTCACACCCTGTCACTCCTTGTATTTTACTGACTTTACTGGCTTGCTTGGGGATGATGCAAATTTTTAAAAAATTAAAATGTTATTAGTATTCTTTCTTTTTGATTTTTATTAAGAATTTTTTTCGTTTGTAAAACATTTTCAACTTCCAGAAAACTTGACAATATTAATTATTTTTCTTTTGGTCGAAAATTTGAATTGAAGTGAACATTGAAATAAACCAGCACAATTGTTTACTGGTAGAGAAATCTGATCTAAACAGTAGTTAGGCTGTTATAATTGGGTTATCAGAAAACAATAGAGGTAAATAAAATAATTTTTGATAAGAATTTTGGAGTAGATTAAACATCGAAATGTATTTGTTTACCAGAGGTGAAATCTAATTTAGGCATAAGATATGCCCGTTTAATTTGGAGTCATTGGAAAACAGTGGAAATGAACAAAAATAAATTTTTGCAAGCACTTAGTAAGCAAAAAGACCTTTGGAGATCACATGACTTTTGGCAGTAGCAACAAACACACGTGATCACTTGTGTTAAACATGTGAATGGCCTGGCTTGTGACTCTCCGTTTCCTATATAAGCACGTCATAATGCTGAAGAAGTGAGAGTTGGACGACGACGACGACCGTGAAAGCGCACGCTCGTATGTGAGATCGAGATTCCCCCCACCTTGCTGAAGTAAGAGTGCAAATGAGTTAGAAACAATGACTGAGAAATATTATCATTGCAGCAGTTGCATTGAAAAACTGCTGAGTATATGAAACTTAATGTTCGTCGCTAGGACAACAACAATCGGAATTGCACACTCTGTTCTGCACCTTAGCAAGACACGTGGTCCCAGTGTTTTATTTAAGAATTGACTCCATCAAAAGAGTCTGGAGAACATTGTTGAAAAGAGTTATATATATCTTATGAGACGATTTAATAACAAATAAACCATACACACACACTCTCTGTCTAGTATCCCATGTGTGAGTTGTTATGCTAAAAACATTTACTTTCTGTAACCTTTTTCTTTTTCTATTTTCTTGTATATAAAAGACATTAACAGTGCAACCATCGAACAGTTGTTTGTTCTGCTTTCTACAGACATAATTTTTTTGCTTTCTTTTTCTTTTTGCTGTATTCTAAATGTTTAACATCAGCTTCCCCAGGTATGTCTACATCTCCAGTCAACCGTGAATGAACAACATGTCTGCTTTCTGGATCTAATAATCACAATGTGGACAGGAAGCAGATTTCAACCAGTGAGTCGGTTGACTGACCTGCCCTGTGGATGCTCAGAGACCTATGGCCAACCCCTTGATTGGGTAAAACCAAATAGACACCTCAACCTGAAGTGGAAGACGCCAAGGTTGAGGGTGCCAGAGTGGAAGAGTTAGGTCTGGTGCTTGTTGGCCCATGGGAATAGCCCAAGGGACCAAAGTGTTAAAGGTGGTGCCGTCATGATCAGGATTTGACTTATTGTTTTTTTTACACTCTGGCCCCAATAACAATATACTGACAGAGACTAAATAAAAAAAATAGTAATCCACCACTAATTAATATACAAGTACAGATTAAATAAGCATTGGCAAAAGTATGCATTAGAATAAAACTCATAATACCATTATAATTTCCAGATCAGTACAGTGTAATCGAATCAAGACCACAGACAAATTCCCTTTAGAAGCCATTCCCTCTGCTGAAATTGTTTACAACCCTCCCTCTGTAAACAGAAGTGGCTTTTAGGATTGAATGTAATTTACCTATAACAGGGATTAGGTTTCATTGTACTCATCTGAAAATTATAATGGTATTACTAGTTTTATTGTATCATATAGTTTTAGTCATAGTCAAAATATATAGTATCTAAAGTTAAAGGAAACAAACTAAACAGAGAATACTGAAACAAATAAATATATAGCTGGCTATTCATATCCTAAGATACCTATTAGGGCAACTAACCAACCCCTGCTGAAGACACTTGCTCAGGCACATATCTATTTGTTCAGCAGCCACAGACACCACCTGTGGTTTATACTGCAACTAAACTGAGTTGACCTTTTTTAGTTTCTAGGAGAAAGCATGTTATCTAGTATAATCAACAGTCTGAACAAGACCAGCACATCTCAGTTACAATGACTTGTGACTGTGCTAGCACAATTATTGACAGCTCCCTAAAGAGCTCTATTTATCCAATTTCATTTACAAAGCTTGGGTCAATTTGTGGTATGGTTTTCAGGTACTTTCCAAAAAGTGTCACATGCTGAAATTTCCTCTAACAGACTGATAACATCAAGATGTCACCTCAAATTGGTTAGATATGAACCAGTGTATCATAAAAAATGACCATGCTTACCACTTGGCAAAAAAAAAAAAAAAAAAAAAAAATGAAAACTTGCATAAAAGAAATTCCAATACTACACAGACCCAAAGTAATTAACTCCTTAATTCCCCTGCCAAAATAAAGAGGTTATTTAAACACTTGAAAATGTGTTAACGCAAAGTCTTTAGTGCAATAAAAACAAAGAGAATTAAGTGAACAAAAACAAAAATTAGGTTAAAAAAAAAAAATCTTTCAACTCCAATGGTTGACTCACAAGATGGATGATAATAGCAGTGGGCCTTTGTTCATCTATCAAGAGTTATATTTTTAGAATGTCACTCAGTTTAAGTAAACTGTTTGTGGTTTACTTTTCATATGAATTATACTCAGGAAAAAGCCTTCTTCTGTTTTAAGGGAATATTCAGGAGTTCCAAGTTCTTTTCCATTTAAAGCCCTTCACAAAGAAAAACAAAACAAAAAATAGAGGCAAATAAGGAAGCCATTAGATTAATCCAGGTCAATTTTTGTAGGATTTTTTTTCTTATGAAAAGAGTTTGATAAAATTAATAACTGGATTTGGAGTTTGAAATATTCTTTCTTGAGTAACAGAATTAATACAAAATAGATTCTTCACTGAAATAAAATTTGACAATTCTGTTTTGAAAAGATTATCTGAATTCCAAGAACAACTCTATAATTCTAGGAAATCTGAATGTTCTTTTTCACATGAAACAAGTATTTTTAGCATTTTATCTTGGAAACTATTTTGGTAGGAGACAGTTAAGCATAAATAAGAAATAATTTTTTAATATTCAAAGAATCATATCAGAAAATTAAAAAATAGGTAAAAGAAAAACTACCTGATAAAGGTGCTATCATTGGAATACACATTCCATATTTGATACTGAACTTCACAATATTTGAATTTCAAACAACTTCTTCTATGTGCTGTGGCCTTTCAGGATGTAGGCAATCATGGCCTTCCATATTTCCCTATCTTTTAACACCCTTTCTCTTGTTATCCCTCCTAAACCCTGCTTTGCCATCCCATCAAGTATGTCAGACATTGCTTTTCTACATTTCTTTTTTCTTGTCCTGTGAGTATTAGATTCTCCAATCTCTTCTTTCTCACTGCATGTATCAGAAACTTCAGCTGTCTTTTCCTGATGTTAAGTATAAGTTTCTTTTTCATTTCCATCCTCTCCAAAACATCAGCATTCTTCTTTAGAACCACATTTCAGTTGCTTCAAGTCTTTCCTTCATCTTTGATGAGCTTGTCAAGCATTCACTGCCATATTGAAGGACAGACATTACATCCAGTAATCTTTTCTTTGTTTCCAACAAAATTTTCCTGTTTCAATATTATGCTTAATTTTTTGAATACATCCTTGGCTATGCCAATATGCTTTTGAATCTCAATGTTGCATATTCTGTCCTCTGTTAGAACACTTCCCAGGTATTTAAATTTCTGTACCTGCTTTATTTTAGTATCCCTAACCTGTAATTGGCAATTTGAACTTCTTTTTTTTTTACTAATGACCAAGCATTCAGTTCTCTTGAAGTTTATGATTAGTCCTTTCATTAACTACCTTCTGTAGAAGGTATTGTAGTACAGGTTCTTGATTATTCTAATGCCTTTCCTGAATATGTGAAATAATGTCTAACTATTCATCTTCAGAATAACTTTTGTCTGCTAGGGTAGCTAGCTAACCTCTTTTGCAGAAAGCCTTCAAACAGGTTCATCTAATTTCACTCACCAGACTTGAGTTAACCTATGGTCTTTCCAGGCTGAAATCAAGAGGTCACTACCCCAACAAATTGACAGATCAACCATGGTTATGAGCTTCAGACTTGGGTTTCCTTGTTGGAGCATTTTAATCACTTGGCCATGCATGCATGCACACACAAGAGAATTTTTTTTTAAAGGCATGAAATGAGATGGAAATTGTATATATTGAAATATAAAGAGGCAGGATATACAATAGCTAAACCAGATTGTTAATCCAGAGGGTGAAGCTATCTTATTAAGCGAGTTATTCATATAACTCGTATTTTTATTAAAAAAAAAAAAAAAAAAAGGTTCTTGCATTTTACTTCAGACAAATTTTATTATGAAACTGATGTTTATAAAATACATTAACCAACCAGTGTTGTGAAGATTTCCAGAATATATGTATTTCTATAACAAAAATACTATCGGAATTTCAGCTTATGTTTTTATTAAAATTATTTTCAATATCTTGGTGGTATGACTTTTTATTATACAACCTGAGAGTTGTTAATCATTATATAATAGCATACTTACTGATATCTATTTTTTAATTTCAGATCTATAAATATTGTTATTGGTCAGTAAAAAGTATAACCACAAAAGATGTAAAATTGTTGGATAAGAACATCCAAATTTGCAAAAAAATTGAACAGTGATCAAAGACCAATAATTAAAGAAACTGACAACATTGGTGAGATTAGAACAAAGGAAAAACTTTTTGTGAAATTTGTAAAGAAAAATTAAAAGGGTAATAATAAGAAAGAGTGGATTGATTAAAAAGAAAATATTTTAATGGTGTTAAGAATGAAAATAGATTAAAAAAAAAAACAAAAAAAACACACACACAGAATATTAAGATATTAAGAACTTTTCCTCAAGACATGAAATCTCCAGGAAGCAATAAAACTGCTACAAGTAATGTTAAAGTCAAAACAGTAAAAACTTTAATATAATCAATAGTTAAAAGACTAATGAAGGTTATACAATGTCAATATTAACATGCCAAATCACAAAATAATTTATTCTAGGAGATGAGATATTGAGATAAACATTAGTATCTTTGGCTTGCATCATGAATTTAGAAATAAAAATTTATATGGCTAAATATTAAAAGGTGAAGCTCACACAATATATTATTCATAAAATATAAGTATATTTAAAAAAAAAATATCAACATCAGTTGGTTAATATCAATTTTATTATTTAAATCAATTATTTCACTATCAACAAGTAGTTCATAGAGGACAACCTTCTAATGTCATCATAAAACTTCATTACCTTCTTTGGATAGAGACCAATCTTTATGAAGGTGTCGTGGGTGTTCTGGTGATATATTGGCCTTGTCTGAATGCAATTTTATATATATATATATTTTTTTTTTTAAGAGGTTAACAGATTCTAATATTCAGATTATTAACTAGATACAATGAAATAAGCATAAATGACAATGATAAAATGCCTTAGTATCAATTCAGAGAAATTATTGTATATTTCAAAGAATATAAGTAATCAGAAATAAACATGTTTTGCCAATCTGTTGATGGCAGCATGTTTTATTGGAGAACTTTCCAGGATGTTAGCCTCCCTCTGGTAGTTGAAAAACAAAGAGAGAAATTTTTGATTTTTGTTTCATTTGGCAGTAAAATGCTTGTTCTGATGCATTATGAGAGCATTTTATATTTATTTTTGTTTTTTATAATGTAATTTTTTTATTTTATTGTTAAATACCATTCACTTAACTTAATTTTTCTCTTATTAATTATTTTGGTTCCAGACTACTATTTAGCATAGAAATAAAGATTATGATGTTCTGATGCAATATCAGAATATTCTATATTTGTTTAATTATTTTTTATAATCTAATTTTTTTTCTTTTAATTGTTAATTACCATTCTTATCTGTATTTTTATTGTTTAACTTTTAATTTTTTTTATTATTATTAAATGCTTTGGTTCCAGGCTACTACATGGTCTAGTAATAGGGGTTGGAGAGTATTTAGTAATTTATTTGTTGCTATCACTATAAAAGTTCATTCATTTTACTCATCTCACACAAATCACTTGCAGTCCATGTTATTGCCTATCAGTTTCAAAATCAAAATGTGTTTTCATTACATTTAAGTAAGAACTGCACACAAAAATATGATCCAGTAGTTTTATGTATAAGGCATAAATAAAATGATTAATATATAAACAAGGGAATGAAAATAATTTTCAAATCTGTCTTTGGATATTTTGAATATGTTGGTTCTCATGTTGTAACACGTTGATTATTCTAAAGTAATTGAACTTGCTATCAATCTTTACCTGATCACTCATCTTGGAAATTCAAAAGCCATTCATTGAAAGAGTATCCAGTACTTCTTCTTCTATGTGCCCTGTCCCTTCAGGACATAGGTGATCATGGATCTCCATGTCTCCCTATCCCTTGTAGCTCTTAGTATGTTTGCTCCTGTTGCTCCTGGCAAACCCCGTTCCGTCATCCACCTGATCAGACCCTGCAAATATGTTATCCGCTGCCTTCCTCTGTCTCTCCTTCCTTCTATCTGACCAGTCAGTATCAGGTTCTCCAAGCTCTCCTTCCTCATTGCATGTCCCAGGAACTTCAGTTGTCTCTTCCTGATGCTCAGCATCAATTTCCTTTTGTTGCCATTCTTTCTAACACTTCGTCGTTGCTTGTATGCTCAGTCCACGATATCCGTAGCATCCTTCTGTAGAACCACATTTCGGCCGCTTCCAGTTTTGTCCTCATTTTCGATGATATTGTCCAGCATTCACAGCTGTATTGAAGAACTGACATCACGTAGCAGTCTAGCACTCTTTTCTTCATTTCTATTGAGATCTTCCTGTATGTTAGTATTTTGCTCATCTTCTGGAACGTGTCCTTTGCCATGCCAATTCGCCTTCGGATGTCCGTGTCGCACTTTCCATCTCCTGTTAGAACACTTCCTAGGTACTTAAATTCTTGGACTTGTTTGATTCTGTTATCCCCCACCTGTATTTGGCATTTTGGGTTGTATCTTTTGCTGATGACCATGCACTCAGTTTTCTTAAAGTTATTTGTAGTCCCTTCTTGTCACTCTCCACTGCTACTTTCTGTATGAGATCTTGCAGTTTCCTTTCCGTGTCCGCAATCAGTACTGTATCGTCCGCGTGTCTTATGTTGTTCAGGTTGTGGCCTCCAATAACAAATCCTGATGTGTCATCTAGGGTCCTCAAAATATTCTTGCTGTATAGGTTGAACAAATCCGGTGAAAAGACACATCCTTGTCTTATGCCTTTTTCTATCTTTGTGTATCTACTGAGGTCGTTACCTGTCCGTATGCAGGCCGTTTGCTGCCAGTAGAGATTCTTGATTATTCTTATGTCTTTGCCGAAAATGTCGAGGTTGCCTATCATTTCCATCAATTCTTTGTGTCGTATTTTGTCGAATGCTTTCGCGTATCCAGTACTACTGGTGGTTAAAATTTATAACATTTTTCCCTTAAAACAATTTTTCAGGAAAATAGATTTCTCAAGTCCAGTAGTTACTATTGCTCTTTCTGACCTTTTATTTTGAAGTAGCCAACATCTTAGTTATATCATTATTTTCTCTTTGACTTACATGTGATATCCATTTTAATTGTTGTTGCTGTTGAAAGTCCTCAAGTGATGTGGTTTCTATTATCTGCTACAGTTCTTTGCATTTCTATAATGTTAGTCCACAATGTCAGAATCCTTCACTCAAAGCCATTTTTAACCATTGATCTTAGGAAGCAGCTGAATACAGCTGACAGTTTAGATATTTCTGAACGGGTTTGGCATCATGTATATGAAATCATGATCTCACAAGGCTATTAAGAACATGACTAGAGCTTTCAGGTTTATGTCTGTTTTGTAGCAACTTACAGCCTATTTTATGTAGAAGGACTGATATTACATAACAGTTCAGTTCTTTTTGGGAATTACAGTTATGTTAAAACACTGGTTCTCATACAATCACTTAAGTTAAGCAATGATGAGCCTGGTCAGTACCTAGGTGCACGACTGCTCGGGAATACCAGGTACTGTAAGCTTAAAGGTACAGATGATGTAATAGACAATGACTCAGAATTGAAAATCTGAGCACCAATTTCAGTCGAGTTTGTTATATTCACTTAAATGCAGATACCTTTGGGAAAGTTATGAATTCACTTGTTCTTCCTTCCAGCTATAGTATAATTAGTATGACTTATCAATAAAACATTATCTTGAAAATATTCTTACAATCTAAAATAATTTTTGGCTTTAGTCTTCAAAACCATAATAAAACCAATTATAATTGTTAATTACCAATTGTTAATTTGATAAACCATAAAATAGTATTTTTTTTGTTTCTAATAAAACTTTACTTGAAAGTTAATCAATGTAAAATGAAGCTCATAAAAATATATGGTTAAAAAATATCAGTGGCTCAAAATTATTCAATAATACTTAACTATTAGAAATTGTATGAATATTAACAATTAAGATTTATCAGTCATCTCATGCCTCTGTCCTTGTCTCACACTTTGCCTGTAGTATTTTATGCCTTATTTTTTCCATCCTTCATTAACTGTCCATTTTTTATATTAACATTATATAAACATGGTTTCATATAAGAGGGAAAGGAAAGAAATTAATACACAAGTATTTTCTATTGTATTTTCTTATTTCTTCCTTTCCTCCTTTATAAAGAATTTTCATGTATCAATTTTTTTATGCCTTTTATCCCTTGCAGCTTTTAAATCTGTTGTTGTCTCTTGATATAGAGTAAACAAGATTGTCAATATCTGTTTCCATGCATTTCCTCCTTATCATTTTATATATATATATATATATATATATATTTGTAAGCAGCAAATTTTCCTTTTAGACATGTCAGACTAAATAAATTGCAAACATTGTGTCTGCTTATTTTTAATAAAATCTGTTCATACTCACGGATAATCTTTCGCATATTATAATTGAAAGATGTAAGAAATGAGCTGTAATGTTGACAGATTTTATTACTGTAAATTTTCTTCTTGCTTCAAATATAATGGTTAACAAATTGCTTAGCGTTCCTTAGAATGTGAAAATTATCCAAAATGGAATTTGTTTTTTATGTTGTAATGTCATGGCCATGCACATGTTAAAGCATGAAAAAAAAAAAACAAAAAAGAAAAAAAAAACTTCTTTCTATCTTTCTATAAATATTTTTGAACATTAGTATTCATAGCAAATTCTATTCATTGATGGCTTAAGTTTTTAATGAATAGTTTAATAGTGTAGTTTGCTTTTGTTGTTTTCTTGGTGTAGGATAGTTGTGTTATTAATCATTATTTTTTCATATTGTAAATGTAAACAGAAATGTTGTTGTAGATGTCTAGAAATGGACGAATATTTATATATATATATATATATATATAGTTTTTGGTAAAAAAAAAAATTAGACTAGTACACAGTTGTATTAAAAAGTGTTCAATACAATTATATTGTAGAACTTTTTAATATTCTTCACTTGTAAACAAGTTATTACGTGATTTAGATTTCTAATATGTGGTGTTTTCAAGCAATTTGCAATAACTGATTTTACTGGGTTTTTTTGGCGTTTTTTTAAGAACGCTCATGTGACGGGGATTTTTTTTGAACACTCACAAAACGGGGAATATTTGAAGGTGCAATTTTTCAAAATAGTAGAAATTATAACATTTTCATCCATGGTTGTATGAACTTAATAGGCATTTTGTGGTATGGTCACACTTAGTCATAATTTCTGTTCTTTCATTCAATAATTCATTTTTGTTTGGGAATAACAATTACTAACTTTTCTTCCTGGCACAGTCTATATATTTTGCCACCATTGTAAGGCTTGGCTGTTTTCACTATACTCCACATTATGTCTGCGTCTTTTCCATATTTTAATTTCAATTTCCACATGTTGTTAGCCAATTTTGTACAATTTTTTAAGTTTTCTATTTTAAATGTGATTGAACCATCTGGTTTAAAGGTGTCTTTGGTTGATCCCAAATGTGTTTTGTTTTGACCATTTAAGTCATGTACTTTTGCTTTGTAAATGACTTCTTTTGTATTACAAAAATTCTGTATAACACTTTATTCTTTAGGAGAACACCATCAGACTAAATTAATGTTTAATATGTGGTTAGAGGGAAAATACTTTGGAAAAGAGTAAATTTAAGATATTCTAAAAAAAAGACAAACTAAAACTTCTCTAATGAGCTAAACTATGTACACAGACATGTCTGGAAAAAAACCCATTTTCTACATTTCATATGGGTGCATAATAATCACTGATTTTTGCATTTTTACACATATAATTTTCATGAAGTCCTTCTAAAGAAACAAAATGCATTATACAGAATTTATTTTACTACTTTTTATTCATTTGCCATATATATATATATATATATATATATATATATAACTTACATTAGAACAAGTAAATTACTACAAAATTGTACATTTTGTTGACTGTTTTTTTTTTTCAATGTCTCATCAGTTAACAATGATGGTAACTACCTGATGAGACATTGTTTTTTCAATGACAAAACATGTACAGTTTTGTAGTAGTTATTTACATGTTCTAATGTTAAAGATGAATAATAAATATTTATTGCTCTATTTTTATATTGAGCCCTGTTTTAGATTAATGTTTTGAATGCTGCAATTTTATTCTTTGTTCTTGTACATTTAGAGATATATACATGCAATCACAAATGCACACACACACTCCATCTGGCTATTCATTTTTCTTTAGTTTTCTTACTCCTACCTTGACAGCTTCCCATCCCCAACTATCTTCTATGTTAATATTATGTTGGCTTCTCAGACACTAAACTGACCCTAGGTATAAAAGCATAAAATAAAATGATACTATACTCTTATACATTATTAAAAAAAAAAAAAAAAAGAAAAGAAATGTTTATTGAAATTGATTGCAGAATACAGTGTATGCATGTGTTGGGTACTAAAAGATGCCACCATTTTATTAAAAACAATTTTTCAACTGTAATTTTTTAAAATGCCGAATGTTTTGCAAATCAAACAAACTAAATATTAGTAAAACTTCCTATAAGTACCAAACCTGTTAAATGAAAAAAAAAAAACTAGAAATGGTAAAGAAATGAAAAAAAGAAAAAACTAAAAATGGTAAAGGAAACACAAAAGAAAAGACAGTCAAGGAAAGGCAGACACCTACCTAAGCAATAATCCAAGTTGTCTAATGCCTATAGCAAATAGGCTAGGACAGGGTAGAGTATTATAAAAAAAATAATTAAAAGGTATTTCAGCAGCAGTAATTTTCTCAAACATGTTTGGTTAAATAATATGGATAAGTTCTGTCTGTTAATTTTTGACAAACATAGATGAACATGCCCACTAATAAGACAGTGTCAAAAGTATGTTTTTTTTTTCCCTTGACTGCTATTATTTTAACTACCTTCACTCTTTGTCAATGTTTGTTTTAAAAAGTAGTAAAGATTATAATAACACCTAAGAATAAAGGTGAATTTATACATTTTCTTTTTTCTTGAGAATTTATAGGATGTGGTTTCCGGCTTTCTCTTTTCCAATCTTTTCACTATTACGTAGCCCCCTACACATCAGTGGCATTACCGCCTTGCTTGGGGTGATATGATTTAAAAAAAAAAAAAATAAATAAATAATAATAAACACTGATAACTCTGAATTCAAAACCTGAGGAGGGTTGTTTAGGGACATTGTGGCACACTATGTGCCCCAGCTCTCGGTATTTGGTTCTTCCAAAATGTTTTTTTTCAGTTCTACACAAGCCTTCAATCAGCATTTTTTAAATATGAAAATACCCACTTCAAACAGTTAAGTTTTACACTATTTACATTGTTCGGATTATTGTTCTCATCTTTATTGGCATTATTACGTTTTGGCTGTTGTACACTCCAGCCTTCTTCAGGTGCTACGAATTTCAAATCGAACCCTTTATTATGATCACCAAAGTATATTATTCTCATTCCATGTGCGATGCAACTTCTGTTAGCCATGTAGTTATCCCTATTTAGCTTAAACCTTTAAGTTATTTGTTCACCACTGCTCTGGCCTGGTATTGAATTAGACGCTTTGGGTCAAGTCACTGGAACTAACCAATGTCTATAACCACTAGGCCATTATAAGTTTTAATATACTAAATTTGTCAATACAATGCAGGATTATCTTTATCTGCCATTTATTGAACATTATGTATAGAATATAGCATCAGAAGACCAGCAATGGAAATTAATAGCAAAAACAAAGATCAAGATTTCAGCTCAATGAACCCTGAAGAAAAAGTTCTTGCTTAAAAAAATAGCAAAACACATCTGTTAATGAATATTGAATCAGTGGGTGTCTGTGATTATGAAAACTCAGAGGAAGTCATTAAATCCAAGAGGAAAATCAAGACACAAGATGGTGAACTTGAAAAATCTAAAACAAATATATAGGCGAACCACCATTGATTTTCTTGCAACTCTAAACAGAATTATGAGCAATCATTTGAATTTCATAAAATTGCAGTAACAATTCACCAGATGATGACAGGTGACATTGTATTTGATAAGTGTTCAATATAAGATTATAATGTTTAATAATTCTGTCTAGAGAAATCAGAGATGTCTTAGCAGATCAGAGAACAATGGATAATTCATTGATAAATGTGCCAGAAAACTACCAGGATATGTACATTTTTTTTTTATATTTAATTTAAACTCATACTTCAAATATTAAGAATTATGCTCCTTTCATGATTTTCAACCACAATAGGAGTGAGAATGTTATAACTTAGCAAGTAAGTGCAATAGAATTCAAGGTCACCCTATGACGAGCAGCTTCACTCTGTGTATTTTAGTTCTGTTACTATAGCAACAGTCCTTAAACATTTTTTTTTATCAGACCTTGTATGTTAGAAGAATAAGTAGAAAAATATGGTGGCACATGCATTTCTTTAAAACATGAGCAAATGGAAAAATGAATAGTTTGATTTATATTATTTACATTGTTCAGATTTACCCTCATCTTTATTGCCTTATTCACAATGTTTCGGTTGTTGTAGACTCCCACCTCCTTCAGGTTCCTCAAAGACATATGGTCCAGTGGATAAAAGTTTGGCTAGATCTAGTGACTTGACCCAAAGAATTGTGAGTTCAATACATTTTGGTCACAATGGATTCAAAGACTAAATAATCATAAGTCCCAAAATGAATTATGAGTGTGATTTGTGACTTGTTTGGTAATTTTGAAAAAACCTCTGAAGTGAAGAGAGGAGGGAAATGTGTATTCTAAAAAGAATCTGGGTGGCTTTGTTGTCACTTGCCCCCAATAATTTGTGTGTTGTAACACACATCTTTTAGGCATTTGATTATGATTGAAAAACCCATCATGTGACATACTGTTGACAAAAAAATTTACAACTACAGTATGAAATAACTAAAGAGACAATCCGCCATTTTAACAATTTTAATTTGAAAACACTTATGTTTCAAGTGAGATTGTTTTAACAACATTCCATTGCATAATTGTCTTAATATAAAAACCTGGAATCCTAGCAGAATTAGCTCAGTTATTTAAGCTCTTATCTTCTGAAAGTCAAGTTTCCATTTCTCTCAAACTCCTACAATGCTAAAAGGAAGGAGTTTGCAAATCTTTTTTCATCCTTTCAACCAAGCAATCACACATTTTAAGTAATCTTTCTTTCTTCTATATTTATTTTGAATGATGCAATTTCCCTTTTTCATAAGTGATGCTGATAACATCTTTTTTTCATTTTTTTCCCTAAAAATAACTGAGAGATAAATGGTTTTGTGGTCTGTGTAATACTCCCAATTTTATTGATAATTTAAACAAAAGATTTGGATAAATTAATCTGCTGATTCTAAGCATGGTTTTAATAGTTTTTCATTAACCATTTAGCTTTAATCTCATTGAATGACAAGTTCTATGACCCAATTATATGAAATTCTTATTTGTAAACTTCTTAAACATTTTGTGCCTTAACTGCAAACAGTTATCAGAGAATTTCCATGAGTTATTGAGTAAGATAGTGGAATGGTTTCCTGTTGCCCATTGTTAGTTTTGATACCAGAGTTATCTTCCTAAACTGATTGCCTCACAAAAGGTTAAAGATTTCAGAATATCCTTTTATTTTACCCATAGCTGGAAGAGAAGAGCTGCCTTTCCCAAGGGCATAGTGCAAAGAGAATACAACAGTTTTGGCTGGAATTTGAATGTCTTGCTAATTATAATTTTAAGAGTGCTGGATTGCTATGTTATATGCATCTCCTTACATAGCAATGAATGCTAGACAATCTATCATAAGGTTGATAGAAAACTAAAGGCAGCAGAAATATGGTTCTACAGAAGGATACTGAGAAATCTATTGTCAGAATGATTAAGCCACAAAGAAGTCTTAAAGAAAATGGCAACAAAAAGACCATACTCATAATCAGGAAGAGGCTTCTGAAATTTCTTGAACATGAAATGAGGGCTTAGAAAGCCTAATCCTCACAGAGCATAAGGAAGGCAGCAAGCCAAATACCTGACTAGTGTGAGTAGATGGTAAAACCAAGGGTGGAAGGATTGGCAAAGAGATAAATGTGAGTACCTCCACTCATTTTCCATATCTAAATTTTAAATTGAATTTTTAAAAATAATAAAGTTTTCTTGAAACTTTTATTTCAGTTTTAATTGAAAGCTAAATGATTAAATTTACTATTTCCAGTAAGCAAAATACTCTGGTGTATTTCAAACAGAAATTTTGATTGGAATCTAAAATTTTTCATTTTTCTTTTTAATCTTTCAATTTTTCAGCCAATTTTAAGTGATTGAGATATTTGTAAACAAAAGTTAATTCTCAGTCTTAAAAATCTTGCAAAAATAAAATATACATCTGTGACAAATTATTTCTGGAAAATTAGCAAATTTTATGTTAAATTAATCTGATTTACACAAGTATTACTTATTTATAGCATAAAATTTAAAATAAAACTATATCTTAATCACAGAGTTGAACTTTTTGACCTGTCCACTGTATATTAAATGTGTTAACAGGTTGTCAGATTAGAGATAAGATAAGTGTATGGCGATCATAAGTGACAAAACTGTACAAATTTTTTTTTCAGGTACGGGAAGGAAACTGACCTTTTAATTTGCACATAGAAATTACCATACAAAAAAAAAAAAAAAACTTCAAGTACCCAATAAAAATTTAGAATTATTTTAAAAATAAGGTGGCCAAACAATTTGTATTAAACCTTTTAACTTTCAATTACTAGATATAATCTTTGATTGCCTTTCAATCATCCTGCCTCACCAGCTATTCTCTTACACTGCACCATTTGGGAATCACTGTCCAAAAAACAAAGCTGTACTCCTTTCACCCCCCCCCCCCCAGAAAAAAAACTTTCCTGCCAGCCATCAGCATGGCTGATGCAGGTCTCCTTGAGAGCAACACACTGCATCTCCTTGGCATCACTTTTTCAACTGACCTGAAGTGGCATGAATATATCAGATCTAGAGCAGCATCTACTGCTACTGTGTTGAGCCAGGAAGTTTTTCTTATCAGAATCCATCTTGCACATTTATAAATCTACCATTTATCCATGCATTGAATACTGTTGCCATATCTGGTTGAGTACACCAGCTATTCATCTTGAGGTTATCAACAAATCCAAAAAAAAAAAAAATCTGCAAAAATCTTGGTCCTGACTTGGCATCTTGACTTCAGTCAGTTTCTCACTAATGTGATGTGGCTTTCCTCTGTCTTTTCTACAAATATTTTTATAGCAACTGCTCTGATGAGCTTCCCCCCCCCCCATCTGGTGCCCCAGTCATGTAAATTCATGTGTGCTACTAAATTGACATCAAGGTCCCACCTTTTCAGTGTTGAAATAGTTAAATGTAACTGTCACTTCTATTTGAACAGGTTTTTTTTCATGCTTCCTACCTGTGAAACTCCCTTCCATTTACTTGCTTCCCTGAGAGCTAAAATCTCCCAAAATTTAAATGCAATGTCAAATGCCATCTTCTATCTTCTTGAATCCTGTTCTTTTATCCTTTCCTCAATTCCTCCTGTACACAGTCTTTCTTCTCACTGTAATCCCCTGTGCACTAGTGGCAGTCCCACCTTGCTTGGGGTGAAATGATAAAAAAATGATTAAAAAAATCTATTATGCCATTGCCATATCTTGAACATACGAGTCTTTGAGATTGTTTTAATTTTTATTTTAAAAAGGTTAATTTACATTTTGTTCATGTAACAATATGGATCAAACATGTGAGCAAAAACAAAGTTTTAGGGAGGATGTAAACGAAAAGGAAACTTATACTTAGCATCAGGAAGAGACAGCTGAGGTTTCTAGGGCATTTAATGAGGAAGGAGGGCTTGGAAAATCTAATACTCCCAGGATCGATAGAGAGAAAGAGAAACAGGGGAAAGCAGTATAAGACAGAAGTTCATGATAGCCTACATCCTGAAAGAAGAAGAACAATGATAGTGAAAATAAAAATGTTAGACAGGATTTAACAATTTTGCAAGTATTTTCAAAGTAGGTTCTCACCCACACAGCATGCTCAGAAATAGATTAATTAAAACCTATTCAGCTGATGAGAGTATGTGTTGGAAAAGATGATGAAAAAAGCTTGCTATCACTGTAGACATCATTATACAGGGCTAAAATTAATGTATTAATATTTCTGATTGTAGATCTTTCTGGTATGTTGTGTTGAAATTATTTGCAAAATAAATATTATTAATCTTGGGAATTATGAATTACTAGCAAGGCTGCCCAGTATTCCCCAGCTTTTTAGAAAAATCTTTAACCAGAAGATCATTTTGTCTGAGTTTTTTTTTGCATTTATTTACAGCTTTTTCTAGGTTCAGGTTATTTAAAGCTTGAAAATATTTTAGATTGTAAGAATTTTTAGAGATAATGATTTAATGATACAAGTTTTACTACTTAATCTATAGCTGGGTGGGAGAAGAGGTGGATTCACACCTTTCCCAAGGGTATGTGTAAATAAGTAGATATAACAAACATGACTGGAATTAAAAAGCAGCTATCTAAACTATACCATTTGCATATCCAAGATTATGCATCTAGGTACAGATCAGACTCAATGTTGCTTAACTTCAGTGACCATACAACTGGTGCTTCAACATGACATGACTGTAAGGCCATTTTGTCTTTAAAAATTCATGACCATTAATGTAACAGTAAAAAACAAGTAAAAAAAAGTTATTTATGTTTACATGGCTTGATTGACAAACTCTCTGGTGGAGTATAGAGCCACAGCCTCACCACACAGTTTTGCTGCTATTGTTTCTATAATAGTTTTTTTTTTTTTTTTTTTTTTACAGGATAAAGTTACTAGCCACACATACAACTGATTTGAATTCAGTATTGTTCTTTTCCTTGAGAAATTATCAGACAAGGCTATAGAGTGCAGTCTGATTTTCTATTTAATCCCTAGCTAGAGAGAGAAGAGAGGGATTTATACATGTATTTGTGTGAACAAACTTTGCTTGGATTTGAACTCAAAATGCTGATTCCATTTTCTGTGCTGATAACCACTATACTACAAGAACATTTCTTTGACATTACCTACTCCGAAAAGACTATTTTCTGAACACCACCATTTGAATGCTATTCAATTTATAACAGAAAATAGTGTTTGATATTACTCTTCAGTATTTGGCCGCATGTAACCTTTCCCACACACACCTTTACATTTAATCTTACAGTATTATGAAATTTAATTTGACATTTGAACAAATTTTGACAATCAGAGAATTTCATATAGAAGATATTTTTTAGCCATTTTTTTTTTATACCCTATCAAGAAATATTAGCAACAGAGTCAAAAATATAAAATGAAAAAAATTGCACTAAATGAATTACTAAGAGAGACAACACGAAAAAAAAAAAATTGAATTTAGGATTTAGTATTTATTGCAAAAATCTGTAGAGTAACTTTGTAAATTTATCTCATGCTAGGATTTAGTATATAAAAAAAATACCATGCAAATGAAAGAATACATTTTTGTAATTACAAAAGACAATTTCAATTTGCTTTTTGTATTTATAATAAATTTGTTTTTATATCTACTCTATAGAGAAATTTTCAAAATGGTAAAAGTTAACAGTAGAATAAACTTTAATTTCTGAAGACTATACATCTCCGCCACCACTTTTTATAAATATACAGGAAAAATTTGTAAACTGTGAATTACTAACTAATCATTTTTTCTTTTGACAGATCAACATTTTATGAAACAAGTTCTAAAGAATTAACATATTTTCTAAGATACCATTTCTGGAAATATAGAAAAATCTCCAATATCATCCCACATCTCTATATCACCCCTGATGGTAAGACTTTGGTATGAGTCTAACAGCTAAGCATCCTTGTTTAATATACTTATTTGATGACCCCAAAATAAAATGTATGCAATTATAAATTATTAAATTATGAATTACAAATCAATATTGAAATAAAATTCAATATACAAATAAATCCTCAGTTGAATATTAACCCTTAAATAGTTAGCACATCAACTGATGTTTTCAGATCAGTGGATGTTAATTGACGATTTAAACTTTTTCTAATAATACAGATGCCAGTCATTCATAATTTAAATTGAAATGACTAATTGGCAACTCTAGGATTCAGGAAGTTACATCATTTTCTGAAGCATTTAACCACAAATAAGACTGGAAGAACAAGCCAGAGACATTTCAATGTCTGCATGCACCCTTCTTGAAGAAGGGCAAAAAATGGTGACAGCTTGATGCAGAAAATGCACAACTACATTGTGTATGAGGGCTTTAAAGTATCAGACTGTTAAAAAATATTAAATTTAGGAGCCTAACATTTGTTTTATTTCCCTTTTTGCTTTTGTTATAGTTCAAAAGAGTTAAAATATAATTTTAATAGTTTTTGTATATAATTAAAGCAAAAATAAGCATAAAAAATACTCTTAATTATTTTTGTTTACCTGTTTACTATGTGTGTTTGTGCAACCTTTTCCTGCTAAGAATGGTCAATAGATTTTAAAATAAATGTTCCTTGCCATATTATAGATGGTAGAAAATACAATACTTTTTCATACTCTTCATTTTCATTTGTCTGTTCACATTCTTTCAAGCTCACACATCATAAATAATGTTCTTCCAGCAACTTTGATACAAGAAAAAAAGTTGACAATTGATATCCCACTTTGTAACCAATATTGTTCCATACAGAGATCCAGTTCTCCAATTAATTAGGCAGATCATCAGAAATCAGATTCTATTACAACAGGTTTCCTTTCATGAGGAACATAATATCAGCAGCAGCTCAAATCACTTTTATTGCCACCATTGTTTTAACATGGAACTGTAAGTATGCTGCTAATGAGATGTCAAACTAAAGTAATATTAGACATAATGATACATCTGATCAAATAGCCAGCTTCTCTTTTCCAAATTAACTTTTCACTCACCCATCCTATACCATAGATTAGGTTACTCAAAATGAAAATCTAAGAAAAAATGGTATTAGAAGAGAAACCTGAAGACTGATATCAGAGAAAACTATTTGCTCATGGAAGTAAAGGATGTATTACTATCGAGACTTTTTTTTCCCCCCTCATTTACAAGGAAGTGTACTTGCCCTAAATTTAGATGACGACTTCTCTAAAATTAGCAGAGATGGCTTTGTGGACTGTTCTTTCATCCAAAATAAAGGGATGTTCTTAATCATTACAAAAAAGGAGAGTCAAGGCTGTGCATTCATTTTAAAAGAATTTTGAATTTATATTTGAGTGGTGATGCAGTGTGTTAATTTTAAAATGAATTGCTGTAATTTGTTTGTGTACAGAATTTTACAGTCATTTTTACATACGACTGTATTATAATTCATCTGCAACAGTGTTGTATTTGGTACCATTTAAAAATAATACATAAAGACATCTTGAGGATACCTAATATCATTGAGAATCTATTGTTTCTAATACATGTAATATTGTATGTTATTTTATAAATTATTTACATTATATACATTGTTTGAACTGTTGTCCTCATCTTTGTTGTCATTTTCATGATGTTTCAGATGTTGTATGCTCCAACCTTGGAATTTTGAACCGAACACTATTTTAATCTCTGGGGTAAGTGATTGTGATGAGTCATGCCACTTACGAATGTCTTAGTTATGTCCCTTAACTCAATTCTCTAAGCTTTTTTGTTCACCACTGCTGTAGCCAGATATTGAATTCACAATTCTTAAGTCACTGGATCCAACCAACACTTATCTTTGAGGACATCAGTGTTTGAATTTTTGGGAATTATAAACCAATTGTTTCAGTTACTTTTTTTTTTATGGTTCTCATGTTGTATTAATTTCTATACTTGGCCAGCTGAAGAAGTTAGCGTATACAATGGCCAAAAAGTCATAAATATGGCAACAAAGATGAGGACAACAGTCTGAACAATGTAAATAGTTACAATACCTCATTTCAGAAATATAGACACATATTTATTTTTATATTTTTTATAAGTATTGCTGAGATATAAAAATAGGATTTTCTTTTTTATTGCAGTGCTGGTGAATAATTTGAGTTTTCATTAAGTTACTATTAGGTAAGTGACATGTTAGTCAATGTGAGAGTGTTGCAGTTGTAAGACTAATGTATACCATTGGAGTTGTAAGACTGATTATATAAATTATATGTTTTTAGTAGTAGTAATAGTAGTAGTATTGGGCATGAAAAGATACAAACACTACCAGTTTTAGTAACATTGGATTTTGGAGTAGGTTGTACCATAAGATTAGAAATTTTAATTTTTTTTATAATATATAGTTAATAAGATATGTTAAATAAAAAAAATAAAATTTTTCAATGATGTATAATAACTTGCTGCTTAATATGTTTGATACAAAAATTTGCTAATGAAAGGAAATTTCATTTAACAGCATAAAGATATGAAAAATAGTTTAATTAAAGATTCAAGCCATATAAGAGAGCTTGGTAAATTTGACACTCACAAGATATACTTAAAGCAAGAGATCAGTGGAAAGCAGCAAAGAAACTTGTGTAGTAAGTCAGCAGAATAGGGAATAGAGATTAGGAGAAAGAGCAAAAACACAAATTATTAAGAGCCACAAATGACAGGAAGAGTGGAGAGCCATGGTTGCCCACATCCTGAAGAAACATTGTACATAAAAGTCTTTTCTGAGATCATTTCCCAACTAAAATCTCACAAAAGTGATGTTTTTACCAATACTGTATTTGTAAAATCTACATCAGCAGAGAAGTCTAAGTAATAATGACTATCTTAGCAGCAGGATGTAACTCTTGGGAAGGGGTGAAACATGAGGAACTATGGCATCTCATCAATTAAAACAGGAAGTAAGGAATCAGATGGCTGCAAGTTGTGCTTAAGCATGGTTCAAACTTCCTGTAAAGTCTCACTAGAAACTTAAATTAGTTGTTGCTCTTATCCCAAATCTATTTGTCCTTAAAAGGTTATGAACAAACAAACTTGAAACAAGCCTACATGACATATTTACAGGGTAAATGTTGGAAAATAGCTTCACCTTAGATTATTTATTTGAAAGCAAGTTAGCTTTTAAACTAGAAGTTCTTAACACAGATATGACAATGGTAAAAATCCCAAGAGAATTTAGTTAAAGAAGGGATATGGGTGGGTGGGGGGGGTGGCAAAAAGAAAGAAAAACAGTTCTAGTTTGTTTAACAACATATCAACAACTTATGTCATTTAATGCTGAAATTTAATTTTCTATGGAGTTTGAAAGTAATAAAAAATGTTATTCAGCTTTCACAATTGAATATATGGTAGATGATACTCAGCTTTTGTGCCTATACATGTTTGTGTGAACATAATTACTAGAGGCTGTGATATGTGTGTTTTAGGTTGTAGTTTTGTTGAAGTTATATTTTAGAATACAGTTTGATTTTAAAAATTATAGGATATTATAGGAATTTATGTCTTGAAGTTAACATCCTAAATTTAATATTTTTTAACATTATGATGCATCTTTAAGCCTTACATGCAAAATGAAGTTGTGCATTCTTTTTCACCATATTGTTTCTTTTTTTTTATCTCTTCAAAAAGTACTTTTTACTAATGTTTACCCAATACAGGGCCCAAGGGCCACTCAAGATAGAGGGTTATTGTGTGTAGTTGTATAAGCTTAAGAGAGGGCAAGATAACAGGAAAGATAGCTAATTCTAGACATAAAGAGGTTAAGATTTAATTAACAAATAAAATTTCAGAGTTCTGGCAGAGACGTTAGGTGTTTAGCATTGCAGTAGACTTTAGAAGGAACCAGAAACCCAATTCTAAACAGATGCATACAGACCTAAAACTGTCTGGTTTGTTCTTTCAGTTTTATTTGCAGCCAAATTCTCCAGGAAATGATGCAACCTCATGAATCTTAGAATAGCCAATTAGTCATTTAGACTCAAATTATGAATAAATGAATGACATCCACATTATTGGAAAAATGTTTTAATAGCCAATCGGCAGAAATTTATGCCAATTAAAAAATTACAAAAGCAGAGATTTATTAAAAATGTCTGAAACTTTAAAGGGGAAAAATATTTAACTCTTTAGCATCTAACTCATCCAAATCTGTCTCTTATATATCAACTCTCCATTTGGCCATAACCGCAACATCCTTCTGTAGAACCATTTCTGCTGCTTTAAGTTTTTCCTTCATCTTTGATGATGTTGTCCAACATTCACTGACGTATTGAAGAACTGACATCACATAGCATTCTAGTACTCTCGTCTTTGTTTTTAGTGAAAGATTCCTGTGTCTTAGTACTCTACTCAGCTTCTGGAACACGTTCTTTGCCATACCAATTTGCTTTCAGATCTCTGTTGCACTTTCCGTCTTCTTTTAGAACACTTTCCAATCCATCACACCCTCTAAAATATCCATACATTGACTGAAGTGCAAACAGGTAAAGGGGTACAAAGTATAGTTGGTTTTACTAGGGTGTGTAAAAACTGAAGTAGGGTTTTCGTTGAAGTATTTTTCCAAACAAAAATATTCAAATTTTATTGATTGGTTTACAAACTGAACTAAACGTAGAGTTTGTAAATTTTAACAAAAATAATAACTTCAACAATACTAGATACTGTGAGGATTTTAACATGCTTTTACATGCTGTAAAAAATTTCTAGTGTGTAAAAAACACAAGTTAAATGCATGAAAAAAGGCAAAAATCATTCATCCTTTGTTTAATCTTATTTCAATAAAGATGTTCTTTTTAATGAACAGGGAAGGCAAACAAGATTAACTAATGAAACTTCAATTAAAATTAGGTAACAGATAAACATGATGCATATCTGTTGACACAAGCGGCATTATTTTGCTAGCAGGTAATGTTAAACTAAGTGGAATGAAGAGATTACATTTCAGTTTTGTGAGGCAGCAAACGTTTACTGATTAGATTTTTAAAAAGGTAAATAGTGAAATATTATATTCTAATTTTATAAGTACTTTGAGATATCCAGGATACTCAATCAGCATTGTACAGCCCAAGTCCATATTGGTGAGAGTAGAAACTGAGCAAGGAAGAGCACATTACATTAATTTTCCAATTGGGAAGGGTTTGCCTAGAGAGAAGGCCAGAATATTTAAAATTCTGGTTTCACTAATATCTGGTACTATTGTGTAACATATACATGTGCCAGAATAGTTAAATTATTTCCTTTACTCACCTCCAACTGGCACAGGTGAGTAAAGGAAATAATTTAACTATTCTGGCACTTTTGCAAAGTGTACATTTTTTTAAAATTTTCCTTCAATATGAGCATATTCTTCCAGTTGTTTTTTTTTTTTTTTTTAATTGAGTTCCCCTTAAGCAAGTCTTTAAGACACAAAGAGTTACTGGGTATAGAAGAATTTAAAAAAAAAAAAAACATTACTAAAGAGCAAGGACAAAATAATTATCATGAAGACAATAGAGAGCAACTGACATTGCATTTAAATTTTTGAAGAATAAAGTTGACAGGAAAGCATAGAGCCAGAAAAGATTTCCATAAGCAAGAAAAGAAACTTATGATTAATGAGAGTTCATTGTCAATCTAGTCAGTCAGTTAGTTAAGTGCCATACATGATACACGCTTTGGGTGATCATGTCTCTTTTGAGACATGATCACCCAAAGACTGGGCAAAAGATCATTCTGCAGCAGGTTGTCATTGCTTTCTGCAGTAGACTGGTTGCCAGCCAAGGCTATAGAAACCAATCTGTCCTATTATTTGACCCATAACTGGAGGGAAGAGATGGATTAATACAAAAAAAAAGAACACTTAGAATCATAAAGATATAGCTGAAATTCTGGGGGATGCATAAGGAAAGGAGACTTAGAAAATTTGACACTCAAAGGACAGTGAAGAAAAGTGCAGAGGAAAACAGTAAGTAACCCACCCAACAGGCTTGTGGAAATGGATGGCAGAACAGACACAAGGAGGAATAGTAAGTGAACAAATGTTGCTTTGAGTTACAAAGGATAGGAAGTTATGGTGGGCCATAATCACTCACATCCTGAAGGAACACAGCACATACTGTAATAGGGATCCAAGTAAGTTTGTTGGTATTATAAGACAAAACTATTCAGGAAATTTTTTGTCTTTCACCCACAGTAGAATAATGAATTGTGGTTATGATTGAGGAATCAGAGAGTCAAGTTCAAATTCCAGTTCAGTTCATTACATTCACTTATATACTAATAACATTGGGAAAAGTATGTATCCCTCTCTTCTTCCCCCCCAACCCAAGCTATGGGTAAATAGGGTTCCATAACCTTGGGTGGCAACTGGTCTAGAAGGAAAAATTCTGAATTCAAACCTGCCTTGAGAGTATTCAGCTCTGTCAGGCTATCTTGCCTAAAACACACCACTTGTACAATGGACACTGTATATGGGGCCCCCAAGACTTCAAGTTATGTGACTTGTGATCATGATCCACTGTAAAATCCAGTATGAAATTAAAATCCCAGTATTAATTCTAAATAGAAGCAAACATACGAAGTGTTCAGATGGTTTCTTTGAAAAATATGGAACAATCAACATTTTTTTTAACAGAGGAACTGAAATTGCTTAATATATAGATATGAAATAAATGAGGACATGCTTAAAATTTATTATCCCAGAAGAGAAATCATCTAAGGGAAGGGAAACTGATTTCAAATATTCATTGCCTTGTGGCTTTCCAGGGTCATGGAAAAATAGAATAGACTGGGTTCTATAGCCTTGGTTGGCAACCAGTCTTCCGCAGTAAAAAATTGGTCACCTACTGCGGGAAAAGTGGTTACTCACCTTATGGCTGGGAAGAAGTCTTGAGCCTTCTATGGCAATCTTTCTTGAGATGGTGTCTCACATATAAAAACACATGGATGTAGAACTAGCAACTCACTTCTGTAGCATTCATCGAAAGAGGTCTATAACTTCCAATCCCAACATAGGATCTTAGTACAGCAATGCTGTTGTGTGGGGTGAAAAGCAAAAGTGAGAACAGACAGGAAACAAAAAAATATGGACATTAGCACAAGTTTAAATAATAAAGAAATCCTGCTTTCTTGGCAACATACAGTATGGTTCATATTTTTCTGTATATTAAACATTTCTTTCATGGTATCCCAAAATTGTTTCTTTGTTTTTAAAATCTTAAAAATTATAGAATATGCTGATTCTACTAAAATTACTTAATGCTATCTTTGTAGATAGAAATTGATTAAAAAGAGTTAACAGAATGCCCCAGCTATAGATTGAATAATAGGTTAGACTAGGCTCCCTAGTCTTGATTAGCAACCGGTTTAAAAAAACAAGTGAATTCAAAAGCATGGAGAAGGTAACAGTGAACCACTCCATCATTCTCATGAACATGGAAATGCACAATTTACAAATGTTAAAAGGAGGCTACAGAGAGCCATGACCACCTATACCAATAAGAGACATGAATATTTTTAAAACTGGTAAAGTGCAAGAAAATTTAAAGGTTAATTTAACATTAATATTTAGTTTGTTTTTTTTTTGTTTTTTTTTTTAAGAGGATGTGCAAGTAGTATTGAGGTTATCATTGTAGAAAATAAAATTGGCATGTAGATTTCAAATTCCAGCAGAGACCATTGTATTCACTTTTATGCAAATAACCATGAAAATTTATAAATCAATTTTTTCTCTTTCCAGCTAAGGCAAGCCAAAAATGGCTCTCTAGCCATGGTTGCTAATCATTCTAGGAGAAGGATAAATTTGAATTCAAAACCAGCTGGCTATGAGCAGAGCAAATGTACCCCATAAAAATCTACTTGCTAAAGAAACCACAGTAGCAACACCTTGTGTGGTAAGGCTATGGCCCAATATTCCACAGAGGATTCTGTTAAATCTACCTCTCTTAAGATAAGTTTGATTTGTTTTTATGGTTTATCAATTCTTTGTAGGTTATTTAAAATTGAAATATATTTGGGATTGCAAGAATGATTTTCCAGATACAATTTCTACCATTTTACCCATATCTGGGGCCCTTAAGAACAAACACTAGAAGGTCCCAAAATGATAATAGCCAGAAAGTATTCTGCAACTGGCTCTTGGTCAATATTTTCATATAGTTTTTGTACAAGAAAGAAATGAACAGTATGGGGGTGGGGGTGGGGCACACGCAAGTAACGTGAAAAAAATTTGAAGGAAACATTCTTAATAAGAGGCTAAATGTCAAACAGTTTAAAATAAACCAGAAAGAACCAGTCCTGAACAATTAAGGGAGGATAAGAAAGAGATGATTGATTCAATCAAGAAAGGAGGGCATTTTCAGTAAGTTTCATTAACATAATCAGTTAGGTCTGGTTTGTTTCTCTTCCCAGCCTAAATAGATATAATGCTTAACACCTGCATATGTGCTTGCTTTCTGTCACAGTTAGAAAGCTAGTGAAAGGCATGTAATTAAATGAAAGCAAACATTGCTGAAACTATAACAGTTTATCTCAGTGGTAACAACAGCAGATAAATAAATGAAGTCCCAGATTTAGCGCAAACTTTCCCTTAATTCTGATATCAAACAAAAGATACTTTCTACTCAAGGCACTTGTAGTTAGTCTTGCACATAAGAGATTTTTAATAAAGTATTATATATCTTAACATTTAAAAACACATTCCTATTCACCAGGAAAATATTTTTTGACAGCACTAATATACTACACTATGAAAATAAACAAAAACTTAAAATCCTGACACTGAACAAAATTCATTATGAGAGTAGCAGCCGTTTATTAAAGTACATTTAATACCATTTTCATTTCTACCTATTTTTATCATATGTACACACACACACATGTGTGTGTATATATATATATATATATATATATATATATATATACATACACACACACACATACATATATACACACACACACAGATTAAAGACATACTAAGGAATGTTAATCAATTTTTGACCTAAATCATTTCCCAAAATTAGTATTGCAATTACTAAATATCAAAGAAAGGCTTAAAAAAAAAAAAAAAAAAAAAAAAAAAAAAAAAAGACTTGAAAAAAAATCATGTCCTTTATTCTTGTTTTGATTTTTTTATGGCTTATCAACCCTTTGCGAGTTATATGGGTGTCCCTCAAGGGTCTATTCTTGGTCCTAAGCCTTTTCTGATTTTCACTAATTTTCCTGATGTAAAGGCATCTATACAGATGACACAACCATTTACCCCAATCCCAAGGCTAACAAAGTAAACCTGGCTGCTGCTCTTAAAAAGAACCGCCAATCTGTGATAAAATGAGATAGGAAATGGCTCATAAATTTTAATGCCTCCAAAATGAAGCTGATCTCCTTTAACACCATAGAGCTTTCCTACCTTGTATCAGTAAGAATCACACTAGTCTCCCAGAAAGCAACATACTGTACCTCCTTGACCTCACTCCCTCAACAGACCTCAAATTGGCTGACTACATCAAATCTATAGCTAAATCTACTGCTAGGAAGATTGGTTGTATACAGCACCTGATATTCCCAAGCATTCATTCATATAGGTACTGACCAGGTATGACATCACTTAATTTTAGTGATCTTGTGAACACCAGTGTTTCCATTTGATATGGTTATAAGCCATGTACAATGTTGGACTTCAGGTTAAATAGGTAGAATAGCATTTTTTACAACTCTAGTTAATTCTTGATCAGGCCAAGAATTTTCCAGTAATCTCTTGTAATTGCACAGACATTTAACTTTAGTACAATGTTTTTGCTTTGCTTCTCTGCTTTACAAAGTGTAATAAAATCATTAAGTGAAAGTTGGCTTTTGCAGTATCAACCTCCATTATTAATTTTTTAGAAGGCAATTATCTCCTATTTGGCTGGACACATTTACTGATGTCCTAAGAGGGACATGAGAGTCACCTGACAACCTATTGGTGAAAATAGTTGCTGCTTAGATTATACCAGAAGCAGATATAGTAGCCAGTTATAATTCAATTGATCATAGGAGGTAGCACAATAAAACGTCTCACCTGAGCTGTACCATGGTCCATTTGGTAATGTTGCAAGCAAGACATTTTGATTTGTCCCCTTCACATACTGCTTAACACTTTTATATATTTTAATTTCTGTGAGGAATAATTTGTGTTACATACATGCACACACATAGAAAATTAATGACAAAATGGAAAAATGTTTTCCTGTGATGTGTTTCATGCCAAAGTGATGTTAATGTCATTACACATACAGGGGCCCGACAATATTTTTCGGACACTTTAGTATTTGACTTTCCGAGTACCATAGAGTGGCGAAATTCCTTCAATAGAATAGCATAAACATATAAAGACAACACCTGTAATAAAAATGAAAGAAAATCGATTAGGTAAGGAAAAATATTTTTCATCATTTTTTACAAAACACACGCGACATTATTTTTCGGACATCGTTGAAAAACTGTTAATAGTCTGTAATATCACCTTTCTTAATAACTTTTATCAATCTCTCTTCATAATGATCAAACATATACACAATAACATCTCTACGTGTTTCTATTAGTTGTTTTTTGGCATCTAGTATCCGTTCCCATAGTTGAGCCTCTTTCGTTATTTCAGGTCCATCATAGACAAGTTGCGCAAACATTTCCCAAACATTTTCTATTAAATTTAGATCTGGGCTTTTTGCAGGCCATTCCAAAGTAGTCATATTCACTTTAGCCATCCATTCTTTCATGAGTTTTGACACATGGATGCTGCAATTGTCTTGCTGTAGAACAAAATCATTCCCTATCTCTTCTTATCCTTGGTAGGGCTTTCTCGTCCAGCAACTGTTTGTAGCTTTCACTGTTCTGTCGTCCTTTCAGCTACTCCAACCATATATTTCCATTAGCAAAGATCATACCCCAAACCATAACTCCTCCTCCTCCCATCTGTCGTTTGTTCAGTACAGCAGGCTCACCCCTTCTCGACCAAGTACACCATCCATCGGGCACATCAAACTTGAAATGTTTCTCATCAGTAAATATAACCTTCTTAAAGTCAACATGCTTTGTTAACCACTTTTTAGCACACTCCAGTCTTGCTCCTTTGTGTTTCTTTGTTAGTGTAAATTTTTTTCTTAGCCTTTGCATACTTCAAACCAATCCTATGCAGCGTTCTTTGTACTGTTCGGACGTTTACATCCAATTCACATTTCTCCTTCACTTTTCTTGCTGTAACTTTTTCTCCAGATGTTAAAAGCCGTATCACAGTCCTCTTCATTCTCCTTTCAGTCCTCTTGCCAATTGTTCTTTTCCGTCCTCTCTTCTTTTTCTGCTCAGAGTTTGTCTTCAGCATGTATTCGACCGTTGATTTCGACAGCTTCAAATCCATGGCAATCCTTCTGATGCTGAGGCCATCATCCCGTTTCTTCCGTGCCAAACAAACGATTTCTTTTGAATGCATTTTACCTCATTAAACTTAATTGTTTTGCCAGTAAAATAGGACAGATAATTGATTCTAATGATAACAGCTAAGTGTACAAGCAGAAAATTTGCATACAGCAACATATACATGAACTTAGCTCTTAATAAAATAGGATTTTTTGTCATGTCCGAAAAATAGTGTTGCGCAAGTTTTCGCAAAAATCACAAAAAACTAAAATTATCAAAGCCAAACTAAAAATAATGATTACACTAGTAGTGAATTTTCACTCCTCAACTACGTACTTACAATCTCAAAAGTTTTTGGCACTAGTAACCACCTTGAAGTACTTTTTTTAAAGTGTCCGAAAAATATTGTCGGGCCCCTGTACACACAAAGAGCAAGCCTGAAATGTTTGTCATTGATTTTCCTAACATTGTTTTGGTAAATAGCAATTTATCTATCTTATGAGATAATATATATTTTGGGGGAAAATGTATAACAAGAAAAAAACAATTTACTATGTTTAGAAAGTATGCCGATTGTAGAGTCATCTACAGTAAATTTGTGCTTTGGCGCCAACATTTAATTTGGCAGAACTTCTATTATCACAGCATGGGAAATCTAAAAAAAAAAAAAAAAAAAAAAAAAAAAGAAGAGGTATTGGAAATCTAAAAAAAAAAAAAAAGAGGTATTGGAAATCTAAAAAAAAAAAAAAAAGAGGTATTGGAAATCTTAAAAAAAAAAAAAAAAAGAGGTATTGGAAATTTTTTAAAAAAGAGGTATTGGAAATTTTTTTAAAAAGAGGTATTGGAAATTTTTTAAAAAAGAGGTATTGGAAATTTTTTTAAAAAGAGGTATTGGAAATTTTTTTAAAAAGAGGTATTGGAAATTTTTTTAAAAAGAGGTATTGGAAATTTTTTTAAAAAGAGGTATTGGAAATTTTTTTAAAAAGAGGTATTGGAAATTTTTTTAAAAAGAGGTATTGGAAATTTTTTTAAAAAGAGGTATTGGAAATTTTTTTTAAAAAGAGGTATTGGAAATTTTTTTAAAAAGAGGTATTGGAAATTTTTTTAAAAAGAGGTATTGGAAATTTTTTTAAAAAGAGGTATTGGAAATTTTTTTAAAAAGAGGTATTGGAAATTTTTTTAAAAAGAGGTATTGGAAATTTTTTTAAAAAGAGGTATTGGAAATTTTTTTAAAAAGAGGTATTGGAAATTTTTTTAAAAAAGAGGTATTGGAAATTTTTTTAAAAAGAGGTATTGGAAATTTTTTTAAAAAGAGGTATTGGAAATTTTTTTAAAAAGAGGTATTGGAAATTTTTTAAAAAGAGGTATTGGAAATTTTTTTAAAAAGAGGTATTGGAAATTTTTTTAAAAAGAGGTATTGGAAATTTTTTTAAAAAGAGGTATTGGAAATTTTTTTAAAAAGAGGTATTGGAAATTTTTTTAAAAAGAGGTATTGGAAATTTTTTTTAAAAAGAGGTATTGGAAATTTTTTTAAAAAGAGGTATTGGAAATTTTTTTAAAAAGAGGTATTGGAAATTTTTTTAAAAAGAGGTATTGGAAATTTTTTTAAAAAGAGGTATTGGAAATTTTTTTAAAAAGAGGTATTGGAAATTTTTTTAAAAAGAGGTATTGGAAATTTTTTTAAAAAGAGGTATTGGAAATTTTTTTAAAAAGAGGTATTGGAAATTTTTTTAAAAAGAGGTATTGGAAATTTTTTTAAAAAGAGGTATTGGAAATTTTTTAAAAAAGAGGTATTGGAAATTTTTTAAAAAAGAGGTATTGGAATTTTTTAAAAAAGAGGTATTGGAATTTTTTAAAAAAAGAGGTATTGGAATTTTTAAAAAAAAAGAGGTATTGGAATTTTTAAAAAAAGAGGTATTGGAATTTTTAAAAAAAAGAGGTATTGGAACTTTAAAAAAAAAGAGGTATTGGAAATTTTTAAAAAAAGAGGTATTGGAAATTTTTTAAAAAAAGAGGTATTGGAAATTTTTAAAAAAAGAGGTATTGGAAATTTTTAAAAAAAGAGGTATTGGAAATTTAAAAAAAAAGAGGTATTGGAAATTTAAAAAAAAAAGAAGTATTGGAAATTTAAAAAAAAAGAGGTATTGGAAATTTAAAAAAAAAAGAAGTATTGGAAATTTAAAAAAAAAAGAGGTATTGGAAATTTAAAAAAAGAAGAGGTATTGGAACTTTTAAAAAAAAGAGGTATTGGAAATTTTTAAAAAAAGAGGTATTGGAAATTTTTAAAAAAAGAGGTCTTGGAAATTTAAAAAAAAAAGAAGTATTGGAAATTTAAAAAAAAGAGGTATTGGAAATTTAAAAAAAAAGAAGTATTGGAAATTTTTAAAAAAAGAGGTATTGGAAATTTTTAAAAAAAGAGGTATTGGAAATTTTAAAAAAAAGAGGTATTGGAAATTTAAAAAAAAAAAGAAGTATTGGAAATTTAAAAAAAAAGAGGTATTGGAAATTTAAAAAAAAAGAAGTATTGGAAATTAAAAAAAAAAGAGGTATTGGAAATTTTTAAAAAAAGAGGTATTGGAAATTTTAAAAAAAAGAGGTATTGGAAATTTTTAAAAAAAGAGGTATTGGAAATTTTAAAAAAAAGAGGTATTGGAAATTTAAAAAAAAAAAAAGAGGTATTGGAAATTTTAAAAAAAAGAGGTATTGGAAATTTAAAAAAAGAAGAGGTATTGGAAATTTTTAAAAAAAGAGGTATTGGAAATTTAAAAAAAAAAAAAAATCACAATTTTCTAAGCTTCCCTTGTTCATGCACATGTGTTGTTGCACCAGCATAAAATATTTAGTCTGATGAAGTCCTAAAGGACAAAATGTGTCACATGAAAAAATTTTACCACTTTATATAATATGAATGTTATTATGATGTATACTTCAGTGTTGTATATAAAATATTTTCATTTATACCTCATTTTTGGGGTTATCTTAGTCCTTGCTTCTACTATGTTAAATTGTTAATATTAGCATATCAGATATATTAAGGCCTATAGTTTTACTTGAAGAGTGGAGAAGACCAATATATTTCCTCTGTTTCCAAGCACACCAATATATATATATATATATATATATATATATATATATATATATAAAAAACCAAATTTAAATGTTATATTTTTCATGATTTAGTATAAATGGTTTATTTGGTTACCAATATTGATATTAAAAATGCACAAGTCAACTTGTCAACATTTATAAAAAAGGTAAAAATGATCATTCACAATTTATTACAAATAAATTGTGAATGATCATTTGTGAATAATCTGTGCTGCCCTGGACAAAATGCCAAAAAGCATCTTGCTTTAGACAGCCAGTTTAAACTCAAATTCGCAAGAACACACAGACGAATTTCATGGAAAAACGAAAGATTTTATTCCTTGAATTAGGTAAAAAATCTGAAAGAAAAATGAACAAAACAAAGATGAGTCCACTGTGATGAAGAAGAAAGAAATAAAGGAGAGAAAAGAAAAGGCTAGATACAGGGAAGAGAGCAAGCGAGAACAATGAAGAAAAGGAAAGGCTAACCACTCCTACCAGCAGCCATGAGGTGGTCTGATATAGCACTAAAGGCGTTAAGAACTGAGAGGCAGGGGTTTTAATTTAAATTTAACAAGCAACAAATTTGGAAAGGCAGCTCAGCGTTTATATCAAGAAATAGGCAATTACAACATGAATATAGTAAAGGCATGACTAAGCAGCTGACCAAATTCTGAACAAAAAGGTCCTTTATTTTTTTCCTAAAATATCTATTTTGGGGCTAGAAAGAACAAGCAACACAGAGGTAAAGAGGCAACAACTATTCGTTGTGCCACAATAATACACTTACAATGCGAAGGAGATGAAAGGGCTAAGTAGAATGAAATCAACATACCAAAGTTATATGAAATGGCGGAGAGGTGAATAGTGTGTGTGGCTACAGGGAACAAACAAGAAGAATCTGAAGATCCCGCCAAAAGGCAACTCTACTCATGTGGCATCATCACGTTGCCAAGAGTGGATAAAAATGGTAGGGCGTGATAAGGACAGGAATTAAAACAAAAGGAAGCATAGTCTATGCTAGAAAGCACAAGAATGAAAGAGAAAGGAAAACAAAATAGCGAGACGAAAGGTAAAGGTAAACAAACAAACAAAAAAACGGTGTCTGAAATAATTTGTCCTTGCTGATGGAAGGTCCAAGTTACAAACATGAGAATATCAAATTCACCAAAATAAGTTAATAAAAGAGACACACAACTGTATTGTTTCAACAATACTGTTAACTCACCTGTTCCAAATTTTAGCCATAAAATAAGATCTTACCTGAAAAAAAAAAAGAAAAGAAAAAAAGTATAATTTAAAGGAAGAAAAAAATTATACAGGACAAGATGGATGAATTGTCTAAATTATGCAAAAAAAGAAAAAAAAAAAAAAAAGACATCTCATTTTAACAGATGTAATTACCAAAATTACACAAAATGATCTTGAAATACTAATGAGTAAATCTATTCAATAAAAATAGCCACTGGCTTCAGCCACAGCCTCTAAATTACTTCAGAATCTCCTTGTTTAAGTTTGTGAATGCTGATATAATCCTTGCCTTCAGTTTATCTTTGGTGTTACAAAGAGTTTTATTAATTTCTCCCTTAACTGTGCACCACACAAAAGTTTAAGTTTGGGGGAGGGGTTAGGTAGCTGATGTAAGGGGTGATATGGTCACAAATTTTCTGACAGCCATGACTGAGTTCTTCTGTTTGTGTGGCATGGTGCAGAGTCCTGTTGCCAGACATCGTAGCCACCCTCTTGACTCAGGGTTGCACTATATCCTCAAGGCATTTGATATAGGCCTCCATGTTGTCCAAGGCCCTCACCAACAAATTCAGGAGTTCTTTTCTTATAAGAATAAGTGTGAGTTTTCAGAGTTGCCATATCTTTGTACTCACCATTAGACTCATTTAACTCTTTCTGCATCCTCTGCACTGTTCTCAGATTGACACCAAAACACTAAAATGTTTGTATTAGAGCTCCCGGTGCAAATGCCTAGTAGTACAGTATGCTGTTTCCAAATCTGGTTGAGTGAGTTGCGTCATAGTACTCTTTTTCTCACAGATGGTGCCCAACTAACCGCACTATACTGTGCAGTTGACAAAATAAAAAAACATTTTTTTAAATGCCTTTCTTTGTGGCAAAATATATTGTACTTAATGTAGGCTGTTTCTTTTGCATAATAGTTTTGAGTATTTTGAATATTTCTTTACAGTGAGAACTGAATAGTATTGTATTATCTATTAATATCTTATGTGTTCATAGTAATATTTTAGTTGTTTTTATTTCAGACTTGTAGTACCCATATAAACTTGAATTTTCTGATGTTACATAATATTTAGTGAATAAACTATTTGTGAATTCTACAATGACAAAATACTTATGAAAACTAATTGCATTGTTAAATATTTGAGCTTATCAATTTTATCCCAATATTGCAATAGCAATGCTAACTATGAATACAGGTTATTATCTAAAGTAAGAGGGTACAAATGAAAACATTTAAAATTGACAAGTTTTTCCAGTTTTGATGAAGCAGATGTTAAGTGCATAAGAGTGTTGTCAGTTTTTTCTTTTTCTCATTGAAACCAAACAGTGTCTCTAATATGTATTTTCAGTCTTTCTGTGTGATCAAAATTGAATAGTCCATTATCTATGAGGTATTAGCAGGATGGTTTCATTAAGGAACAGGTAAAATTATATAATTCAAGATTAAACTACCAGGAAATTTATTCTTGCTTTTAGATACAATACATACTATTTTTAATATTTTCTTTTCAGGAAAAAGTATTTCTCATGTCTATTGAGTATGTGAAATTATTATTTTTACTTTAGAATATAATTTGACATGGTTCCCATAAATACATAGTTACAAGATTTTTTACTTTAAACTGAGTTGCTGAAAGCTAATATCTTTTTAGGTAATTTTGTTGTTTTTTTTCTTTAAAAATTAAAAGATAAAAAAATGAGTACACTGCTTTCTCAACACTATTCTAGGGTCTACATAAAAAAAAAGAAACAAAAGACATTAGCAAAACATAAAAACAAAGTAATTAACGAGAGAAGAAAGCTCTTGGTACTTGAGTACTTGCATAATACAGTTCACTGAAAACATGATGTGAATGAATATTTAGTTTATTTTCTCCTTTTGAAAAGGAGAGCTATGAAGGGAGATAAGCACATGGTAGAGGATCTGTGTAACAGCAGGAGGAAGGAGTAAGTCCTTAGACATTAATTGATATGGCAGAAGTGGCACACTTCTAGAGAAAAGGGGAGGGTATTTGAAGGATACAAGTACAAAACAGTAGGAGAGCAGAAGAGTTGGGTTGGCCAGCTCCCAGATAAGAAAATAAAGAAGCTCTGAAGAAAAAGATCACAAGAACAGCTGTGGGGGGAGATAAAAATAGACTATAGCCATGTGGGCAGTAGTTGAGTAACTATTTGACAAATTACATCTCCACTTTATCCAAGAAACAGGGGCAGGAAGAAACTTTATCCAAGAAACAGGGGCAGGGAAAAAACTGAGGAACAGATCAGACTTAAACTGGCTTCATGATGGTTTAAAATGTAATGTGAGGCTTGAAAGGGTTTCATTCAGCTGTAAATTCAAGAAGAGATTAACAAAAATTCAGAGTTGGATTTCTAAAGAGATAAAGAAAAAATAAAGACACTGGATATACAACATGTATTATTCCTTGACTAATTAAAATATGTGTTGTGAAGTAATTTATCTTTTGCAGCAATCATTTTGGTACAGACATGCAAGAGAATATGCTGAATATAATATATCTATATATAATAAGAGAAAGGCAGAAAAGCTATTAAGAAAACCCAAACAACTGAAGAGTGAAAACAAAAATTTTGCATATGTTAATAATATCAGTAAGCAATATTTTCTTTGTCTTGATCAATTTCCAAACTTAACTTTTGTTAAAAGATAGTTCTTTTTCTTGCACGATAGTAGGCATAAAGGAAAAGTGACATGGTATTTACTAATCGCAATCTCCAATTGTAACCAAGTATAACAAATAAAACTTATAATTATTTTTGCTGCTCAACAAAAAAGAACCAAATTAAAAGTAGCCAGCTTTGTCTATTGTACAGTTCACTCTTCCTCCATTGATTTGAACGGGAGTAGAGGTTTATTTCTTGTTTCTTGTTTAGGATTGAATGTCCAGTTCCTTCTAGAGTCTACTTTAACTATACTTCTGTCTCCATCTAAACTCTGAAATTTTATTTACTATTAATTTCTTTTCTTAACAGGAATAGATAGGTTCCCCTATCATCCAGTGCACACTCCTCCCTAGTCTTTTGAAGAGCAGTAGTGGTTTATTCATTGTTTGCTGTTTAGGATTGGGTTTCCAGTTACTTCTGTCTTTTCATTCTCTTTCACTCCCAGTAGCCACTTCCATTTTAGTGGGATTATCACCTTGCTTAGAGTGAATTGATTAATAAGAAATATTAGTAATAAATTTGTTATATGAAAAAAAAAAAAAAAAAAAAAAAAAAAAAAAAAGATAAGAACTAATCTTGAAGTTTACTTTTTAACTTTAAAAAAATGTCATGTCACTTCAGGATATAAGGCAATCATGGCTCTCCACAATTTTCTTTTCTTTATTATCTGAATGGGAATGTCTTCTTGGGAAAGACAGTGAGATATTTTCCCATTTCCTTCTCCAGTTTGAAATTCAGATATTTTATTCTCTTAGACTTTGTACTCTCCACCACAATATTCAGGCTAGAGTGTCCACTTTACTCTGCCACTTAACCTATAGCTGGAGATAAGAGACATTTTTATACCTTTCCAAAAGTTATTGGGATGACTCACCAATTCTACTTTCTGCACCACATCCCTTACACTATCCATGCATCCCATTAATCTACAGAGAAAAAAAATGTAACCAAAAAGAGAAGATAGTCTAAGACAGGTTTTATTTTTAATTGTGGGTGGAATAGAGAAGCAAAAAGAAATGATTATAAAATAGAGAGGGAAAGAGAAGAAAGAAACAAAATATTTAATAGAGAAGAAAGAAGAATGAAAAAGAATAGGAATGAAAGGCAGTTGGAAAGAGGAAAAATTTTTTAAAAAATCTTTGCCATAAATCAAAAACAGCTGGAACAAAATGAACCTTAAACTTGCAGCTTTCAAGGAGGAATTTCGGCTACTCGTATATTGTTTATTTCTATCTTTATTGAAAACAATTCTACACTTCATATTTAGAGCAGCAGATGCGTGGTCAAGAAAAAAAAAGGATAATTACAAGTATCAAGTAGCAAACATATGAAAAAGAAAAATGATTTGGGATAAGTGAAATAAGCCTAATTTATGATCAGTTTCATCATGTAAAGGCTTATGACCAAATCACTTTGAAATGTTAGTTCCCATACAATCAGTGAAGTTAAGCAATGTTGAACTTGCTTAGCACTTAGGTGGGTGACTGCTTGGGAATACCAGGAGCTGTAAGCTTGAATGTTCAAGTGGTGTAATAAATAATGGTTCAGAATTGTTGATCGGAGAGTAGTTTTAATTGCTATTGTAATCATTATATTCACTTATGCACAAATACTCTTGGAAAAAAGGTATGAATTCATCTCTTATTCCACCCCCACCTCAGCTATGATTATGTTAGTAAGACTTGTATCACCATACCATTATATATATATATATATATATATATATATATATATATATATATAGAGAGAGAGAGAGAGAGAGAAATAAAGAAAGAAAGAAAAACAAAAAGAAAAAAGATTCTCATAGTCTAAAAATATTTTCTTGCTTATTAGACCTGCAAAGGATTAATAAGCTGTATAAAATTAATCAGTCAATAAAAAAGCAAAAAACTTGTCACTCTGAAATAAAAACAAATTAGTAATGAAATTCTACCACTTTAAGATCATAAAATATTTTGTTTCATGCAAATATGTTGATAAAAATATCTTACAATCTAAAAAAGTTTTTGGCTTCAAATAACCTGTTAAAGTTTGATAAGCTGTAGAAAAATCAGTCAATCACTATTTACATCATTCAGACTATTGTCCTCATCTTTGTTGAGATTTGTATGATGTTTTGACTGTTGTATGCCATGGCCTTCTTTAGGGGCTAGAAATTTCGAACCAAACTCTTTATTATAATCACTTGGGTATATCTTTCTCATTCTTTTGTGTGAAGCTTCTTTGGTAGTTATATATATCAATTCAGCATTTAATCTCCTTCAAAGTAGTCCCCGTCTGAAGCCACATACTTTATCCAGCATTGTTTCCATTCATAAATGCATTTCTGGAACTCCTATTTTGAGATAGTGAACAGCTACCTTACTGCATTCTCTTGGATTGCTTTGATATCTTGAAATCTCGTTCCTTTCAAGTGGGATTTCATTTTTGGCAAGGAGAAAGATCTAGGAAATATGGTGGTTGTCAGACCTGGGAAATGTAGTACTTCACCAAAAGCTGCTGCAAAAGCCATGATCATTGATAGAACTTCTGTGTTGTGGTGAGATAACCACACTCTACACACTTTACTTCCAAGCACTGCTATAAACAACAGAAGTGAGCTTTATAACTTAGTGCACATACATAACTGACTTCAAGGCCAATCCATACAAAGCAAATTCTCTCTGCATACTTCAGCTTTGTTATCATTGCAAGAGTTCAGATACTTTTTGATCAGGCTTTGTATATCCTTAGTAAATGTGGGAGATAAAAAAGCAATAAATTAGTAATCTTATTTCTTTTCTTTCATGTGGGAAATACTTTGGATATTTCTTTTATATCCTGCATTCTTTCAGGACTTAGGTGATCATGGCTCTTCACAAATTCCCATTCTTTGTAGCTCTATGTAATGTTTACCTCCTTACTATCCTTAGTTCCTGCTCTTGCTAGTTCCTCTATGATATTGCTTTCAACCTGCACTGTGAGTGTCAAATTCTCTGATCTCTTTCCTCATTGTGTCTCAGAAATTTCAACTATCTCGTTATGATTCTAAGTACAAGTCTGCCTTTTGTTCCACTTTTCCTTAAATCACCATTAATTAAATGTTCTATCCTTGATATTTTCAATATCCTTCTGTAGAACCAAATTTCTGTTGCCTCAAGTATCCACTTCATCAGTAAGGAAATCGTCAGGTATAAAAGAGATAGTCATGCCTGCCTTAAGGAAATTAGTGCAAAACTTGAATGTCTCCACTTCATCTATGAGGAAATTGTTTTGTATTCCCTGCTTTGTATTACAGAGCAGTTAACATCTTTTCCGTTTCTAATATTTTCCAGTTGTTTAATACTTTGTTTTGCTTTTGGAAGGCCTCTAACTATTCCAATGTGCTTTTGCATTTCTATACCACATCTTTCATCCTCTGTTATAAAACTTCCCAGATAATTAAATTTCTGTACTTGTGATTTTGACATCTCCAATTCATAGCTCACATTTTCAGTTTTTACTCTTGATAATGAAACACACATCCTTACAAATGATTTAAAAAGTAAAATTATTTCTTATATGTGACAGAGTTAATTGTATAGATAAAGATCTTAGATAATTCATGCAGAAAACATATCGATAAAATTACTTAAATATTACCATAATTTTTTTTGACAGTATGGATAAATAATTAGAATATGCTTAATAAAAAGAAAAAAAAAGACTTCTATACATCAGTATTTCCAAGAATTTTCTAAATAGATAAATGAGAAAGATTAGAAAAACAAAAAGCTCTCTTATCAGAAATCAACTAAAAGTGCAGCTAAATATATATTTATATCTATGGAAAATAGTCCTTTAATTTTTTTTAAATAAAAATTTCATGAAAATTTTTTAGTATCAGTGAAAGGTTGAATGACTCAAGAATATACAAATGAGATAACAGTAACCACTTCTGCAATTTATGCATTACTCTTCAATCATGAATTGAGTTCTCTTGGCTGTTGGCGTGTGCATACACAGTGTTTATATAGCATATTAATATTTCCTCCTTTCTCACCTGTCTGATACCAAATCGGTTGAGTCTTGATCATAGCTGGAAGCAAGCAGTTGTCTAGCCACACTGATGAGCTGTGATACAGCAAAACAGGCTTATATGTGGATGACTATATAGATATTTTCAATGAAACATGTTTCATTGAAGAATATACACATATTGTGTATTTTTATACTGCTCCTTTCCAGGTGCCTAAGTTTTTTTAATGTTAAGATGAGATTCATCAAAGAAAGTGCTGTAGTTTTTGTTAACCAAGTACTTTCGATCTTTTTCAAGATCATCTTCAGGAATAAATTACAGACAAACTTATTGTAACTGCAATAAAATCTGCATTATATTGTAATGGTGATTTTTTTAAAAATGGGCAAACATGCTCTGTAATTATTTAAAAATTTATTTGTTGTAGTTATGGAATTTTTTGCAAAACAAGTATTTCAATAAAGAAGTTGACTAAAAATTGCTAAAAATGAAAATATTATTTACGTGCATTTTAATATGTTGTTACTATATTCATAATAAATTTTGTTGAGTGTTGATTGATTGAATTGAAAATTTTTGTTTTTCATTTTCATGGCATAGTATATTGGTGCTGCCAACATGTATTTTCCTGTATAGTGAAGGCGGATAGATTTCTAAAGAATTAGATTTATCTTTTTATTGAATAGTATTTTGTTTTCATCTAGCAGCCTGATTATTCAAGAATCTTATAAAAGAATTAAAAAAAAAAAAAAAAAAAAGAAAAAAAGTACCCTCCAGCAGGACTTGAACCTATGTCCCCATTTTACAGCAGAAACTGCTATTAGATCTGATATGCTTTTAACCAGTTTGGTTACAAATTTTGACATTGAATTAATAAATAAACCAGTTTTGCTTTAAAGTGATGTCTTCCTGTAGCTTAATGGTAAAGCACACATACCTCAAAATAATTTCTCAGTTTAAACAGGGAATACAGGTTTATTTCCTGTAGATTGGCATATTTTCTTTATTAAAAATGGAACATGGGTAACCACTAAAAATAATGTTTAGAGTCAAATATAAAATGGATTGCTCTGCTTTACTTAGGCAATAAGGATTTTTAATTTTTTTTATTTTATTACATTTGTAGGGCGTGAGACTTATCCATTTTTATATTCCTACTGGCATATAAAAATAATCTTTATTTTATTCACACACACTGCATGTGTGAGTGAGAGAGATACTATTTTTATGTCAGTAGAAATATAAAAAAGGATAAGTCTTATGCCCTAAAAATTATAAAAAATAATTAAGACTTATTGCCTAAATATGGCAGACCAATCCATTTATATATATATATATATATATATATATATATATATATACATACACACACACACAGAGGATATGCATTGTGTTATAATGGATATCAGCTCAGAATGAGAAATCTAAGATCTGAGTTTGAATTCCAGTTTAATTCATTACCTTTACTTACAAATACCTTTGGGAAAGGTAATCCATCTCTTTCCAGCAATAGGCTAAATAGCTGGACAGATTGGGTTCTATAGCCTTGGTTGGCAACCAGACTATAGCAGAAAGTATTGGCAACCTACTTTGGGGAAAATCTTGGGCCAAATCAGTCTCTTTTGAAACATGATCAACCAAGTGTGTATCATGTATGACACTTAATCCAGTATTATTTCTTATAACTATAAATGTTATATTTAATAGGTAAATGTATAAGTAAATATTCCTGCTTTTTTTTTTTTTTTAAAATCAGTAAAATGAAATTAATGCCTACTGATTGTGAGTTTTAATTAATAAAAATCTACAGGAAATAAATCTGTATTCTTTGTTTAAACTGGAAAATCATTTTTGAGGCATGTGTGCTTTACCATTAAGATACAGGAAGCCATCACTTTAAAGCAAAACTGATTTAAATAGGGTAAAGGAAATTTGCTTTGTTCTGATAACTCAAAGTACTGTTTGAAAGTGGTTTTCCAAATTAAAAAAATAAATACAGTTTCAATTTCTGTCAGGAAATTTTCTTTAATGAGACATTCAATTACAAGACCAGGAGACATTAATTTCACTCTTAAATCCCTCCCCCAGAGGTGGGGTGGGGGTTAAGAAAAAATACAGAGATGCTTTCTTAAAACAAGTGTAGCCACTAGATATAACGTGTTCGCACAAAGGAGTGTTGAAAAGCTCTTGAGCTAGCCAAGAAACCTTTGTCCCACAAAATATCTGGGCTATTCGTCTGACCAGATTTGAGGAAATTGATCAAGCTGAGAACTTTTCAGCATCCTATCATAACACCTCCAATTTCACTCATTTTCTAGCAATATAAATTTTAAAATTTTATAAATCTAAATCACTTTTTTCCATCACAGGAATGGTTGCCAATTTTATGTGACATGTATTATTTACTTCAATAACATTTCTCTTACGTACATTAAGGATGCAGAATAGAGAATCATGTAGTGTAAATGAAAGATTCTTAAAAAGCACTTAACACTTTGACCCTCTGATATGTCTGCAACACTTCTTGTACTATAAACAAAATACCTTTAATACACTTTCTATAACTAGTATTTGGAGGGGAGTTTTGTGATAGAATTAAAAAAAAACAGACAAATTATCAAGTATAAAATACATTTAGACTTCGCTCAAAAGCTGCAGGTTGATAAATTGTAAAAAACAAATCAATCACTCACTGCTGTAAAGTAGCTTCCCTATGCCTTTTCTATAAATACTGTCATGGTAATTGTTTTGATGAACTTTGCTCTGTGGTATCTAAACTTTATTAATTTAAACATAGTACTAAATTGGTGTTGTGATGCAGTAGATATCGGCTTGGAACAAGAAATCAGAGAGCCAAGTTTGAATTCCAGTTAAATTTGTTGCATTCACTTATGTGCAAATACTCTTGGGAAAGGTACTAATCCGGCACTTCTTTCTCCAGCTATGAGTTAAATATCAGGACAGAATGGGTTCTATAGCCTTGGTTGGCAATCAGTCTACCATATAAAGTAATGGCAACTTACTGTGGAAAAATCTTCTGCCCAGTCAGTCTTGTCTTTTTTTGGTACTGACTGACTAGTTTGGCAACAAGGTTTCATCATTTTACAGGAGTTGGCTTAAAGAACTAAATTCTTTGCTAAAAACGTTTTTCACATTTCTTGCCTGTGGAACCCTCTTCCAACATCTTTCTTTCCAGCCAACTTTGATCTTCAAAAATTTAAATGCAACATCAATTGTTATCTACTGTCTTGAATCCTCTTTTATTGTTCTCACTCCTTATCCATAATTTTTTTCTTTTTCATTCATATACACTAAACCCTTATGTTTTAATGGCATTATTGCCTTGCTTAGGGTGTGATTATTTTTTTTTTTAAATAGTGATCACTTTTAGATGATGCTTCAGGTTTTCTATTCTGAAATTTTTTGATGGCATCAAGTCTTACAAGTTGCAAAGTTGATCACTCAATAATAGTTGATCAGAAAAAAATAATCACACTGAAAAATAAAGGATTCAGTCATTGTGTAACTCAATAGTCAAGACAGTAGGTTCCTAAACAACTGAACTTAATCTTATTATTCAATGGTTCTTGAACTCTTGGAATAAGATTAAGATCCAGAGATCTATATCATCCTGGTACTAACTGGCACCAGATGTAGTATCATATTTTGTCATAGCCACCAAATATATATGCTGTGTCTTTTCATGGTAATTTCAGAGTTAAGATAATTGGGTACAATACCAAATGTAACACTACAAATAGGATTATGTTCTGGTCACTGGCTCAGTGACAACCTGAACTGGGGATTATCATTCATGTTTTTTTTTGTGTGTGTGTGTGTGGGGGGGGGGGCAGTCTGAAGAAGTCCCAAGATCATGGTTGAAATGACAAACCATGTCACAAAATTAAAGTAGACAGATTTTTCAGTCTTTGAATAAAGACCAGAATACCTTTAACATGAAATATATAGTTATTGAGTACTTAGAGGTTTCATAAGTGTGTCTTCCTTTAATTTTAATGCTTGACAAGATACTGGGATCTGAACTTTAAATTGCTCATTTGCAACTGATAGTTATAGAACAATAGTCTGTATAGGCAAGGTTACTTCTGTAAAAACTTTGTCCTACTATCATCTGCTTTTGCTGATTCATTCCCACATTTAACACCTGGAAGCCAAGATGGAATGGTTACCCTCACATCCACTTACATTGTTTATATGGAAACCTAACCTACTAGCTTATGTACTGGTATGATTTAATTATTAAATTTACAATTATACAGCCCTAACTGTTTGAATGTTTTTCATAACCAACTTTTCAGAAAATTTCTTCCTATACAACACTCGGCAAATGTTTTATGTTTACAACCAGTTAATCTCATTGGGCTTGGCAAAGTTTTTTTTTTTTTTTAAATGCTGTTTTCTCTAAAATTATTCTACAAAATACAACAATCTGTTGAACAAGTTTTTATGCCAACAACTTTTTTATTTTAGCCAAGAAAGAATACTCATTTATACTAAGTTATCTCCAAATTGCTATTCAGGTTTTATTAAGAACACAAAATCATCTAAACTAAATAACTTTTTTAAATTGGTTGCTTTTCTTCATTTGATCTCAATAACCATAAAATTCAAATTAAGCCTTCTCTCACATTCTACTTGATTCTATGCTATGAAACTTCATTCATTCAACATTCAACCATTTGTCAACTGTTAAGATTACATTACATGAGTGGGTTGTACCCATATTGTCACATAGATTAGTAGTAATCCCTTAAAAGGAGGAAAAAATGAATAGTAAACAAAACTAATGAGGTACAGAATTTGAAGCAGGAAAACAAATTTGAAAATAGTATATTTTCAAATTTGCTTTCCTGATCCAAATATGATCTTTTCTGAAATGATACTTTATTTAAACAACTATATTTTATATGAAACAAAAATAAAATGAGGAAGCAGGCATGGTTTAGCAGATTTGCCATAAGAAAAAGAGGGCAAAATAATATATGACAATGTAATGCAAGGTAAAGCAATGTAAACTATACAACACTAAAGGAAAAAGCTTATAAAATAGAAATAGTGTTCACATAAAACAAAAGGATACAGTCAAGTGATTATAGCCTTCTGACTTCAAGGCAAGAGAGAAAAAAATACCTTAAGATTAAGAACTGTCCATTTTTATTGGACAGGAAGAGATTTATATATGTCTATAAATTTGGACGGGGAGATTTTTTTTAACAGTCACCCCACCCCGGAGACTGAATCCCCCTCACACACACACACACACACACACAGAGAGAGAAGTAAACAAAGGAGAAGATCTCCATAAGAGTTGTTAATCATTTGAACAGACACTGACACTTATAAACTACAAAAAATTATAGTTTAATAGCATTTCATTTGTGTAACATTTATCATTTAATCCATATGCAATAAATACATCTATGCAAGGATTTAAACTCAAAATAGATGTGACTTAAATTGAAAACTGTTGCAGAGAGTAAACATAGAAAAATTTACAAGTAGCATGAGGAAAATATTTTTTCCCATATAGCATAATAATGCTTTAATTAGTGTTTTGAAAAGGATAAATAGTTCAGACATGGTCATATCCCATTGATTTCTGTACAATCACCAAAGTGAAACAACATTGAGCCTGGTCAGTACCTAGAGTATCAGATAATGTAAGCTTGGATGTACTAGTGGAGTAATGGAAAATGGCTTGGAATTGTTAATCAGAGAACAGAGTTCCAAATCCAGTGGTGTTTGCTATATTCCCTTATGCACAAATATCCTTGAGAAAGATATGTATCCACCTCTTCTCCCCCAGCTATGGGTTAATTATTAAGACTTGCATTACTAAATTTACTAAATCATTATCTTAAAAAAAAAAAAAATTAAATTCTTAAAACAAATATTTTTCAGCTTTAAATAACCTGCAAAGGGTTGATAAATTGTAGAAAACAAATCAATCACTCAATCAAGCTCAATTCTGAGTATGTGGGTAAATAATATAAAATTGGAAATACCTTTTCATAGTTTTTCTATTTGAATTTTCTGATCAATCTTGATTCTTAAGTTAATGATGGAGTAAGCTCATGATGAGCCTTACGACAATAAAATATTCATAGAAATTCCCCTATTGCATTGCTAAATATTTGAGCTTAACAACTTTAACAAAACATTGCAATAACAATCAATATGAATATTGAGCATTATTTAAAAAAGAGAGTACAAATTTGTAATTGAGAATTTTTTCTATTTCACTGAAACAGACATTAAACACTTCTATCTTCCCTTTCATGTTCTCACTGAAACCAAGTAGTGTCTCTGATATGTCTTTCATCTTTCCACACAATTGAAACAGAATAGCCCATTATTTATGAGGTATTGGTAGGAGACAAACACTGCTATCTTCCTTTCAAGCTTTAATTTTCTCACTGAAATCAAGTAGAATCTTTGATATGGCTTCTGTTTCCACATGATCAAAACAGAATAGTCCATTATTTATGGATGTATTGGCAGAGTGTAACAACCATGTTAAGGGAGGGACAAGCAGAGTAATAAGAGATTGGGAAGAAAGACTTAAACAATGTTTTTCGGCCAATTATATATATATATATATATATATATATATATATATATATAATTAGACCACAATTAATTCACACATTCAGTCCTGGGAACATAAGGAATAAATCAACAATTAATGTCTGTCAGATTATTTGCTCTTTTATTTCTGGGAAACTGTCCAAATATTCAGTCAACCATTTATCTATAAATATATACTCTCAAGGTTATTTGATGTTGCCTGGAATTAAATAGCTTTAAGATCATTAACATCATGATGCTAATTGTGATTTGTTTGAGCAACATTTTAGGCAGGTTTTAATGAGCTAAAAAAACTTGAGCATATTTGTTATTTTAACAAGGTAAAACTTAATATATATGATGACCCTAATTCAAAGCATAATATTTATTCTTCCAGTCTTCCATTAAAGTGGAATATACAACTATGATTTATTTTAATCTTATTACTTTACTGGCAATAAATATATTTTATTCAGAGTACTTTGATAAACAAGGTGGGTGGAAAGAAACTCCCTATTGAAAATTATTTATAACTTTTGTTAATATCACATTTGCATGTAACAAAATATATTGTGATCCCTAAAGTGGTAGAATTTCATTATTAATTCCTATTTTTATTTCAGCGTGACAAGTGTTTTGATCAAGTCATTCATTTTCTGTGGCTTATTAACCCACTGCAGGTTATTTAAGCCAAAAAATATTTTTACATTGTTAGATTTTTTTTGGTTGAGATAACGAATTCCTTCTAGAGGTTGCACTAATTAACCCATAGCTAGAGATAGAAGAGGTGGATTCATACCTTTTCCAAGGGTATTTGTGCATAAGTGAATATAACATGCCCATTTTGAATTGGAACAGTTCTCTGATTAACAATTCAAAGCTATTATCAATTACATGACCTGCACATCAAATTTTCCAAATGGGTCACCCATCTTGGTACTGACCAGAATTGACATTGCTTAAGTTCAGTGATTGTATGAGAACTGACATTTCAACATGTGAGAGTAAGCTAGAGTGATAAGTGTAGCCCATAATCTCACAATGCTTGACACTGCAAGAGAGTGCTCATCTAGCATCCCATTCATGGTACAAGTGCAGAGATAGTGATGCAGTGTTCATAGACTGTTTCATCAGATACCAAAACCATCAGATATTATCATTCCATGCTAATGATTATGGGATATATGGTAGATACTCACAGAAGTAGCCGTCCTTCAACATCCAGATTGTAAGAAAATGTGCAAGAGGTAGAATTTTAACATTGCACTCTACTTCTACATTTATACTGTTAAAAATAAAACCTGCTTTATGAAAATCAACCCATAATTAAGTTATTAACAATTTTAAATAGGCAGTTTTTTTCCACCAACCCTACACAACATTATATATATATATATATATAAACTCAAACAAGGCAGGACTGCCACGAGTACACAGGGGGTTACAGAGAGACACAGAGGGAAGAAAGGGAGTATTGAAGAAAGGATAAAAGGATGGAACTTAGGGAAATAGAAGATGGCAATTGAAATTGTATTTAAACTTTTGGAGATTGCAGATATCAAGGAAGCAAGTAAAGGGTAAAGAGTTCCACAGACATGAAGTGTATGTGAGAAAAGAACTGTTAGTGTAGAAGAGGTGGTTGTATTTAACTATTTCAACAGTAAAAGGTGAGACCTAGATGCCAGTCTAGTAGCACAATACAAAGAAAAGAATGATAAACCTCAATTTAACATCAATCCTCTTATATAATAATAAATACTGAACAGTTTCATCACTGATAAGACAATGCGACAGAGATGTGGTTCTACTGAAGGATGCTGAGAATACCATGTATGAGATACATGAGCAACGTGTAAGTTTTAAGAAAAATGGAAACAAAAAGAAAACTTATATTTAGAATTAAAAAAGTTAACTGAAATTTCCATGACACAATGAGGAAAGGGGTTTTAGAGAATTTGATACTCACTGGATATACTGAAGGCATGAGAAGCAAGAGGAAACTGCAAGTAATCTACCCAACAAGCTTGTGTAACTGGATGACAGAACAGATTAAAAGGGATAGTAAGTAGAAAAAAATTAGCTAAAGTATAGGAATTTGTGGACAGACATGACCATCCACATCCTGAAGGAACACATTATATAAAACAAAGACTATACGAGCTGCAGCAAAATAATGTTCTGTTTAGTTTGTTTCAGTATAAAATATATATGTATTAATATGAAAAGGATATAACAGTTACTGCAATCTATACTTTTTTTCCTTTCATTTTAAATGCCATATCAGAATGTTGGCATTCATGGCACTTCATAGGTTCCTTTATCTGTAAATTGCTATTACTTTTTAGGAAAGATATGGATATAGGTTTGTGCATTTTGGTGTAGTGGATATCGGCTCAGAACAAGAAATCTGGTAGCCGAGTTTGAATTCCAATTGAATTCCTTGCATTTACTTACACGCAAATACCCTTAGGAAATGTATTAATCTGTCTCCTCCCTCCGGTTATGGGTCAAATAACAGGACAGTTTGGGTTCTATAGCCTTGGCTAGCAACCAATCTACCACAGAAAGTAATGGCAGCCTACTGCGGGATAAACTTCTGCCCAGTCAGTCATGTCTCTTGAGACACGATCGCCCAAGCGTGTATCACGTATGGTACATAAGTGACTGATGGATATAGATTGGTTTTCTATTGTTTTTTTTCTACAGCTTGAAATTTAGTCTAGTCCTCCTAAACTGGTTGCAACCCAAGTCTAGAGAGCTAGGTCTACCCTGCTTTTTAATCCATACCATTCACAAGAGCAGTTATACAAAACTAAATATATCAAACAAGACAGGGATTTGAACATCTATGCCACTCTCCATGTCAGTAACCATTATGCTACTTTTATATCTTCTGGTTAAAGTAGTTATTCAATCAGTTTTGTAGGCATCTGCAGCAAAAGTGCAGTTAGCAAATTAATCTTGCAAAATCACTGCAAATATAGCAAGTTTAAGTTTCACTAGGTGCTCAATTATTGTGATTTTGTGCCAAACTAAGTTGATATCTCTAATCACTCAATTTTTTCTTCTTTTTTAAAACAAAATACAACCAAAAACTACTGATTAATTCTTAATTACTGGAACAGTTTCCATAGTTAAATTTTATGTTCAGCTGAAGATATAATTGAACAAGAGGAACATCCTAAAAGTAAGTAAATAAAGAATTAATATTTTATCCCAGGTTTTTTTTTCAATGTAAAACTTCATTCTAAAAGCCATTTTAGGATTTTTAAAATTTACAATAAATCATATAAGCCTCATATGTAATTCATTTAATTTTGCCTAAAATATAGAAATATTTATTTGTTTAGAACACAATGATCCTTATACCAGACCTGGCAACCATGCAACTGGAGTCCACAACTGGGGGCAGACATATGGAGACCTAAATTACTATTAAATAACAATTACTGAGAATATTTTTCAGCAAGGAGAATGTCCAGTAATTAGTTAATTGGCAATTATACATAATATTAGGAAGCAGCTTACAATTATTAACTTATTTGTATAAATGCAAATGGACAAAAAAAAAAAAGCAAAAATCTCTATCATAAAATAACTATATGCACAAAAATCAATTTATTCACCATAAATTAGACATTTTTAGATGATATTGCAAAAATAATGAGTTAATTTGTTTACACCAATTGATTACAGAAAATATAATTGTATAATACAATCAGAAAGTAATTTTAAGTAATTTTAACACTTTAAATTGTATAAAAAAAGAATGAATTTCAGAGAAACAATAATTTTGATAATCTTCACAAAATTTATTGTAATTTTTGTTACATGTATAGTGTTTTACAGAAGATGAAAATACTTATTTCACCATTACATAATAGATTTTTACCAGTATATATAATTTAAATAATTAAAATCAATTTACATAAACACAAAATTAATTAACAGGATATTTGGGGAGTTAACCAATTAAATACACTTAAAAAGTGGGGAAACTGAAAATAAATATTTGGTAAATATTTCTCTGAATGGATAAGCATAAATTTATAATGCAGCTCCATGAACATTTTTATTACTTTTTTTTTTTTTTTTTTTTTAACTTGAAAAAAATATGAATTTTTAATACTGATTATGTAGTCTTGAAGAAAATTTTATAAACATTTTTATCTTATAAATAAAATTTTAAGATAATTTCAAAACTTATAGTACTGACTTTTGTCTTAGATGAATCAAACAAAAAATAATTTTTTGAAAAATATATTTGACAATATAATCCCATCCTCTCTTTTCATACTGAAATAACAAAGAATTTGTCAAAGAATTTCTGTAAGTTTTCAATTTAACAGCACTAAACTGAACTGTGGAATTTTTAATTTACCACACTATTTCTTGAAAGAAATAATGTCCATATTCTTCAAAATAAGAACTAGTATTATTAAATAGTTCCTCTTCTGTGGTACAATATTTTCTTGTAATATAGCTTGCTATATATAAAAGTGACCTTTTAATATCTTTAGGGATCCTAGTTTCAAGGTTTGGTAAATTATCAAATGTTTGGCATCCCATTTCATCCAGAGCAATTATGGCTTGGATCAAAGTTGTATTCTTTGACATCAACATTTAAGTAATAGTTTAGACTTTCATTATAAAATTCTTCAATAACATTTTAAATTGTTATAAAATATGCATCTCCAGAATTTTGTTTTAATTTTTCAAATTCATGTGGTAAATCCAAAACATAATTAAATTAAATCCAAATCCATTAGCAAATATCTATAAACGTCAATTAAGCCATTGCATGTATTTTCAATGGTTAAACTAGTATCTCTTGTTAATGATTTTATTTTTTTTTTCCTTCATTTCTTTTCATTCTTTTTGTCATTTTTCCAAAATTAGAAAGAAATAACAGATGTGCATTTACATCTGATATCACCTTTTTCAGTGGACAATTTTTCTTTGTATAACCATATATGTCACCGTATATTTCTTTGACAATGAGAATTTTCCGATATTTAAATCTTTTTCAATGAAATTGTTTCTGCAGTATACTTCCTATTTAATAATTGGTGTGTTTTAATTTTAATTCAGTTTAATCACAAAAACTTAATGGAAAACATTTTATTGCTTAGCAAATTTTGGGTAAACTGATACATCAGTTTCAACAGCTTAAATTGTTTTTTCATACTCAAAAAGACCTTTTTACAATTTCCTATTTTACTGTCATATTTTCGCCTTCAGAATAAGACAATTCAGAAATACATTCAGTAATCCAGCTATTTCAAATACTTTTAAAAAGGTGGACACATTAAAAAGTAAGTACAAGCCATTTTTAGTTAAGCAAGGCTCATTAAAAACAGTGTCAAATTACAAAAATAAAGATTGATGGGTCCTGTTGTGGTTGTTAAATAAAATTGCAATTACTTTACCATTTAATTGTTTGATTGCATCAGCAATATATAAAACTTTTTCATAAAAAAATATTGCCTCTAATTTTGCAACTTAGACTATTTTAAGTAAAAACTTTGGTCAACCATTTAAACATTTTACCATGATGTCCAATACTGTTTTTGTTAACCCTCAGAACTTTCATCCAAAGAGCTTGTAGAGTAAATTTAACATGCACTTCAACTAAAAGAATACACTTTTTCTGATTTTCAGAGATTTTATTAAATATATCACCAAAAAAAATTAATCTAATTTTGAGACTTTTGATGTCAAAGCTGATAATGTTTTTACACTGGATAACTTAGAATTATCCTGAAATTTGTTATATAAAGACCAAAATGTAACAAAATATTCAAATGCCTTTATAAGAATATCAAAATTACAATCCTTTGTGGTGACATGACATTAAAATATTGTTTTAAATTTTTTATCTTTAACTTCAGTCAGTTAATTGCCATATATGATACACAGTTCAAGACCTAACTGACATTCTCACTTATTCTGACTTTGAGGAAGATGAAATATATGAACTTTATTTTATTAATCATAGCTACCATGAAAACCTGTTACACAGCACTTTGACCATTTGAGAGTACTTAAATTAAAAATATTAACTATTAACTATTATAATAAAATATTAAATATTAACTATTAGTTTGTAAAAATTATTGGTGTTTCTAAAAAGTGTATGAACTTTATATTCTAAGGTCTGGAGTGTTTAGACTTTCGAATGTAGGATTCAAAATTGAAAATTTGAATGAATGTGAGAATTTTTCATCTTTTAGTGGCTCACATGGATTAAGAAATGCTAGTATGAATTCAGATATGGAGATTTTAGAGTTTAGAAAATTAAATTTATCTTTTCTCAGGTATGAAAAAGCAAGTAGGAATTTAAAATCCATGGGTTAGTTATAGTCATCTAAATTACAGTTTAATCTTCTGATATGTTAATAAGGTAGTCAGAAGTCTTTTACAGTATATTTTTATTATTAACAGCCCAGACTCAGGAGACTAAGTCCTGAAGTGATATAGGCTTGCAGATAAATCTGCTATGACTGTGCAGACTGATGTACAAGTGGTAGTCTCTCACAGATGAAGCAAGAGGCCCATGTTGCAAGTATTGCCTCAGTGCACTTTCACTAATCCCTGCACTGAAGTTGATTCCTACTATTTGCCTCCACAATGTCCCTACAGACAGTATGATGTTAAGCAGCATGATCAATGACCTGATCTTTAAGATTTGATTTTAAGAATAGTGGTAACATAATTAAATTCAGTAAATCTAAATTATAACATTAATTTTATTTGACAAAATTATTAAATGACACTTTTCATTAATGTAGCAATTAAAAAAATTTACATACATTTCAGGTATTTGGATCACTTCCATCTTTCAATGTAAATATTTATTTTTGAATTTTTTGGAAAAAAAAAAGTCAATTTACTATTACCCACTTTTACCAATTTTGATTTATTTGTTTAAATTTCACTATGTAAAATCAATGTAAATTGATCAGCTGTTTTATTACTAGTGTACTAAAAACAAAATAACATGGTTACTTTCCATTATCTTTAAGGAATTAAGTGGTGCCAAAGGATTTTCAAATTGTTTCACTGGTATAGCAGAGTCTGCTTTATGTAGAAGGTATATAGCAAACTAAACCTCTAATTATTGGATAATTCTGTTTTATAGGAAGTATAGATCAATTACACGCTTCCTCCAGGAAAATTGATCATCTAAACAAAATTAACCAGTTTAATATTTTTACAGTATTTTCTTTTAAATATACTGGAAAATATTTAACTGGTTAATTTTGTTTTACATTTTTAACAACAATGCTAATAAATTTCAACTTTTTTTTTTTAAATACCTGTAAATAAATTTTTTAAAGAGTTTTGAATCAATGCTTGTTATGAACAATATCATAGAAAAAAATATTAAATTAAATTTTTATTAAATTTTTTTTCAAATGCACAAATTTCTGTATCGTACTTTGTGAAAATTAGCAGTGCAAGAAGTTTTATAAAAGATGGTATCAACATACTTCACATGTTATAAAGAAAACAAATTAATTATTAAAATGAATTTCGTAAAGATATTTGTTATTATGAAGAATAATAGCATAAAAAAATTAACTTTCTGTGAGAAAATTCTTAATGGCATTTTTGTGAGTTTCTGTTTAAAATAATTGTAAAAAATGTAAAATAAAGACAGACAATATTGAGAAAACAATAGGGCTCGCCTAAATTAAGTGTCCTCATGGGAGATCGGAGAAAAATATTCATTCCAGTAAACATTACTGAAAGAAGATACTAAAAAGTGGCAACAATCATTACTTTATTTATGAACTAGCCTAGAATCTGCCCTTTGGATGGACTTTAGGCTAGCTCCTGCAGAGGGCTTTTAGGCCTTCAGCCTTTTACCTACAACTTCCTATATACTTAAAAGTTATAATTTAGAAATAATAAAATTATCTTTACTCAACACAATCTTTCTTCATATATGCAACCAATCTCTGTAGTTTGTTTGTATTTATTTTGTGTGCAATTTTTATTTTCCTTTAAAATTACAATTCTTTATGATCCCTTCACAAAGTCACTCTTTAGACATTAGGAAACCTGAATTATGTAACTGTGTATACATCACTGTAAGCATGCTAGAAAAAGAAAAAAACATACGAGTAACATTTTAATTAGACAATGTCAATTGCAATGAAAAGTAAAATTAAAAGGTAAATCTTTAAGAATTTTTTAAAAAATTTTTCACTGTTCAATATTTAAATTTAACTGGGCTAGTTATTTAATTTTTAATTGTGTATAACTACAGTTGTTTAGGATTCACCGAGATTAAAAAATTGATGAATGGAAACATGTACACTGCACTTTATATAAGATGACATTTTCTGTCAAAAGGTCTTTAACATGAAATACATTAACACAAAAAAAAAAAATGTAACAATTTATTCTTTTTTATAAATGCCATGTCTCTTCAGAACATAGACAATTATGGCTTGTGCTGCCCTGGACAAAATACTGAAAAGCATAGTGCATGTGGCTACAGGGACCAAAAGGAAGAATCTGAAGATCCCGCCAAAAGGCAACTCTACTCACGTAGCATCATCATGTTGCCGAGAGTGAATAAAAACAGTAGGGCGTGATAAGGACAGGAATTAAAACAAAAGGAAGCATAGTCTATGCTAGAAAGCACAAGAATGAAAGAGAAGGGAAAACAAAATAAAATAGAATAAAAAACAGTAACAAGAAAGACATCACAGCGAGATGAGAGGTAAAGGTAAACAGACAAAGAAAAAAACGCTGTATGAAAGAATTTGTCCTTGAAGATGGAAGGTCCGAGCTACAAACGTGATATGGCTCTTTAAAAATTCTATCTGTGAATTACCATGCATTCTTGAATATTTTCAGCTGTCTTCTCTATGGTCTTAAATTCAGAGTTTTCTCTTAGACTGGTTACCACTCAAGGGAAGAGAAACCAATCTTAATAGAAGAAACATGGGATTTCACAAAACTCTCAAACCAGTTTGAATCACAGTTCCCATATTTGGCCAAAAACCAATAATTTTATTTTAGGTTTCCTTTTTTATGAATCTAACTGTCAGTCTAGTTTATACTAGCAGTTCTGATCTCATTGCTTCCATGGACTGTGATGAAGAACTGCATATTTTAGCCAGCCATTATCTATGCTTGTGGTAGTTATTTCTTAAACACATCTGTGAGAAATGTAGACCAATTCTCTTTATAGGAAAGTTACAAGAATTCTTTTTTCTTTTCCATGATCTTATGAATATCATCAGATGTCATTCCAAATGATAAACTGAAAAACATGATGTTTGTCATATGTTAGATACACACTATTATAAGTTATTTTGCCATAGCAAAGTGGAGTTTTTCTTAAAGGTTTCTGTAAACATACCTAAAACATTTTTTTTTAAAAATATGTTTTTTTTTTTACTAATTTACAAAACCAAAAACTTTCGTACTTTTATTTTTGTTTTGAATTCAGAGTGTATATGTGTATAAAATTACTTGTATAGTTTTGAGTTCTACATATCCCATGAGATTTTTTAAAATTTTATTTTATTGCAGCAGTTTATGTCAAACTCAATTTAAAGTCTTTTTCCCTTTCGCTTTGCTTTTCTCTACCCTTTCTATTTTTTTCTAGACATTTGTGTCAATAAACAGTCTCTTGCCAATATACACACATTACAACTCAAACTTAACAGATATTGCATTTACATTTCAGACTAATGTCTTTATCTGTTATTATCACAACATTTCAGGTGTTGTACTATGTTTGTCAATCCTAGTAACCTGGAAATTTTGGAATGAATCCCTTACTTAATCTACATGAGTAGACTTCTCATTCAACTGAAGATGGTACACCAGTAAGGATGGAAGTAAATAATGTAATGATATGCTGATCCAGATCAATAACCATTAACTTATATAAATAAAGGATTTAATTAAAAATTTCCTGAAGGTTACCCAAATCCAAAAGAACCTGTAGAAAATCAGGTGCCAACAGCTGAAACATTGATAACAACAAAAATGGAAGACAATAGTCCAAATGATAACTTAATTCCAGAGATTTGGACAGGAACAGACATTGCTCTGTAAATATGGATATGAACTTTTTGGTACTGAACAACATAGTTACATCAATGCTGAATCACTTCTGAACTTTTTAAAAGAAAATGGTTTCAAAAAGTACTACTGTATCCAAGTTACATAGATTTATTTAGGCACAAATAACAATTCTCTTCTATGCATTGTGTCCCTTAAGGATGTTAGCAATCATGGCTCTCCACAATTTCCTGTTCTTTGTAGCTCTTAATAAATTTTGTCTTTTTGTTATCTCTTCTAGACCTTGTTTCACCATCCATTTACTGATGTTTGCTAGGTAGGCTGTTTTACTGTCCCTCTTACCTTTAATCTGTCCTGTGACTATCAAATTTTTCAAGCCCTCTCCCCTCACTATGTGCTCTAGAAATTTAAACTCTCTTTCTGATGTCAAGTATATATCTTTTTTGTTTCCATTTTCTCTAAAAATTTGTTGTGGCTCACTTATTCAGTTTATGGTATTCTCAGCATCTTTCTGTAGAACTACATTTCTGTTGCTTCAAGTCTCTTCATCTGTGAGAAGATTGCCTAGAATTAATTGCTATTCAGGAGGTTCAGTACAGTTCAGTACATTTTTTTATTTTTGTATGAAATTTTTCTGTTTCTTAACCCTCTAGGGCCACTCGTATCATATTTGATACAGTATTTCCCTATAAGGAAACATTTGGTATTCATTGACTGAGCAGTCAGTACTGCTTTCATTTGAAATTTATAAAATATTTCTCTTAAAAAATTTTTCAGGAAAATATTTCTTTCAAGGCTTGTTTTCATACTGTATCAAATATGATACGAATGGCCCTAGAGAGTTAATACTCTACCTAGCTTTTGGAAAGCAACTTTGGTATCTCAAACTGGCGAGAAAGTTACTGAAATGCCAGGTCAGAATCAATTACATTACAAATCCTTTGAATTATGTCAAGAATCTCTCACTATATATATATATATATATATATATATATATATATATAGTAGGAGCACTGGACCAGATATGGCAGCAATATTCAATGTGCAGACAAATGGTAGATTTAAATATGTGAAAGATTCATGATGTGCCATATCTCTTGAGGGCATAGGTGATCATGGCTCTTCACAACTTCCTGTCTCTTGTAGCTTTTATATAAACTGTCTATTTCTTCTGTCCTGTTTTGCCATCCATTTGCTCAAACTCACTAAGTATGTTATACATTGTTTTCCTCTGTCTCTCTTGCCTTCTATTTGTCCCATGAGTATCTGATTTTTACAAGCCCTCTCTTATATATCCCCAGAAACCTCAACTGTTGCTTCCTGATGTTAGGTATTAGTTTCCTTTGTTTCCATTTGCTGTTTAGTTCATGGTATCCACGGCATCCTTCTGTAGCATTTCTATTGCTTCAAGTCTCCTCTTTATCTTTGAGGAGATCATCCAGCCCTCACTTCCAGAGATGAGAAAAATTGTCTGGCACAAGACAGTCAAACTTTCCTAGCAGTAGAACTAGCAATTGATTCAATATAACCACTCCACTTCATGTCAGTGGAAAATGTAAACTCAAGAAGTTACAAAGTTGCTCTCCTGGATTTTCACATCAGCCATGTTAATGGAAGGCAGAAAAAGTTCTGTACAGTGATTAAATGATTTGACAAAAGGCATGAATACAGTCATCTAAGTACTAGAATAATGATTAACTTAAAATACTACTTATTGGTTGTTATAGCTCCTAATAAGGAATAATGAGGGTACAGAAAAGTTCTTAGCCCAACTTCACAATATCTGATAGAATATCAGAAACACTTTTTTTTTAGTCACCCCATACAAGGCATTTACATCCATAAAATGGCAACTACATCTAACAGCAAAACTTCTGATTAGGAAATTTGTGGTTTTGAGGAGCATGGAACCACCTCTTAATTGCTGTTGTTCCCAGGTCCAACCTAACCTGGAGTAGTAGCACTGGTTAGGGTCCCAGGTATAGAAAAATAGCAAACCTCTAAACAGAAACAAAGCACTATGAAAGTATAAAAATTCATACAGTAAAAATACTAGCAATACATTTTTATATAAAAAAAAGTCTGAGTTTTGTTTAATGGCATATCAACCTCTTTTGGTTATTTAATGCCAAAAAGGTGTGGTTTTAAGGGTTTTTTTTTTTAATGTTCAGTTATGAGAAGATTGATTTAATCAGATTTTGATGAAAACAATTTTATTTTTATTTTTTTGTATTTTAGAAAACTGAAGATATCGTCTAGTTTTGTATTCAAAAATGTAATGCTGGTAATAATTTTTTTTTTCAAAAATGTATTATGACAATAACATTTTTTTAATTTAAAAATGTATATTTTTCTATAAAGTCTATTTTCACATATATATATTTCTATAAAAGTGTATTTTTATACTTTCATCGTGTTTTGACTCCAGTTTGGGGATTAACTATTTGCCCATAACTGGGACCCTAACAGGTGCTACCACCCCGGGTCAGGCTGAACCTAGAAACAACAGCAATTAAGAGGTTGTTCCATGCTCCTCACAACCTCCAAATCAGAGGCTTTGCTGTTGGATGCAGTTTACCGTTGTACCCAGGACCATATAAAAAAAAGTACCAACACCACATTTCATCTGTGGTTAAAAGTATACAATTGCGTTCAAAATATACTTAGTTGAAGCAATAAAATTGCATTCATATTATTTACATTTCAGCATTAAATAACTCAGAGATTGATATGCCACCAAACAAAATCAACCAATCAAGTCTATAAAATGGCCTAGAATCATAAAGAGATTTATTCAAAGTCTCTAAAAAATTATGAGAAATATGAGTAATAACCAAATATTTTAAGTAAAATTAAATATTTATATATTAACTTAACATATTTGTTTTGAAAGAGAGAGAGAGAGAGAGAGAGAGAGAGAGAGAGAAAAAGGGTTTATAGAACTTATTTACATTTAATATTCTAACTTTCCTAATCTTTACAATGGAAGATGTAGGTAATGTAGATTATTGGTACAGAATGTGTAATCAGCAAGACAAGTTCAAATTCTGACCAAGCAAGTTACATTCACTTTTGCACCAATATGTCTTTGGAAAAGACATAGATCCATCTCTTCTTCCTGCTATGGGTCAAATTGTTGGGTAACCTGGACCCTGTAGACTTGGGTGACAACCAGTCTAAGAGAAAACTGAATTTTAAACAGTAAAGAAGGCAACAGGGAAAACTATTATCTTATCCTAACATATGGCAAATCCCAAATAAGAAAAAAAAATTAATCTATAGAAAGACATAATTGCTTATGTTCTGATGAGACATGGCATTTTAAAGTACCTTCACTTTCCAAATTTAAGCACAGTACTAGATTGGCAGCAGGGTCTCATCATTTTACAATTGAAATGGCTAGATGTGACTAAGTTCTATGCTAATAGTTTCTTTTCTCACTTGTAAACTCTTCCAGCCTCTTGCTTTCCAGTCAAATTTGAGCTTCAAAAATTTAAATGCAATGGCAATTGTTATCGTCTGCTTCTTTTAATTTCTGTTCTTTTATTATTCTCTTTTCTTGATAGGGTTTTCTTTTTCTCATTTTTTCATACTTCATGCCTCCCCCCTCCTACATTTTAGTGACTGTGGCTTTGCTTGGGGTTAAATAATTAAAATAAATAAATAAAATAAATATCACTACAATTCAACACAATGGAGACACCCCTGATAGGTTTTTTTTAGCAATCTCCTGGTTAATGCTCTAACCACTGGACTATAGCACAGCATCAGAAATAAGAGACATAACTTAAATGTCTAATAGCATTTTCTGATTAAAAAGGGTGGAGAAAAAGGACATTTTCCAGATAGTAGAAATGGCAGTAGTAAACAGGCCACTATGTATTTTTTCTTTTTGTGAAGGAAGTGAAGAGTTCTTTTATTTCACAAGTCTAAAAGAGGACAAAAAGAAAAGATAAAAGACAAAGAAAGCTTTGTATCAAATTTCCACTGACATTATATATCCTCTAATAGGCATTCTTTGTGAAGTAGTTACCCATTTAGGAAAGGTAACAGAATTGAAAGAGGATGTTTGTCTCAGTCACTCCTAAAATGTATAAGTGCTTTAATTAACATTCTCTTTGTTTTTTAGAGATTTATAAACAAATAGATGAATCCTAAAGACCAGATATTAGCAACAGAAAAAAAGGAAGAAATGTAGTCTAAACAGTATTTCTGAAATTTCTTTAACTTCAGCCATGAGACAAGTATGGTTTCAATTAACCCATTAGCATTCTACATGCTCAAACCAACCCTGTAAATATCAGCTCTCTAAGTTTCACTATTTGCAGTATGTAGAGTATACATATGTGTTGTGGTATAATGGACATCTGCTAGGAATGAAAAACCAGAAAACAGATTTCAAATTCCAGTTGAGTTCGTTTCATTCCCTTATGCTCAAATGCATTTGGGAAAGTTATTACTCCATCTCAAATTTACTATTATTGTTTTTTCTAGTATTGATGGGGTTTCTTTCCTAACTTGTTGTTTGAAGTAATGTGAAAAGTCAACATCCTGATTATATTATTTCCCTTTCTAATTACATGTATTCTACCCACTTTAGTTGGAAATTGTCTTGTGATATGATTTTTGTTTTGTTTTTTGTAATTCTGTAGTGCCAGGCTATAAGTTCTGATGAAAGAACATTTTCTTTAAGACCTAGAAAATTTATTCAGTTAAAGCCATTTTTAATCATAGATCTGAAAAAACAGTTCTATATAGTTTAGATATTTCTGAATGAGGTGGATGCTATACATGATATCCAACAACTCCGCTACTAATATAGACTGTTGTATAATTGTTTTTTAATAAATTTAAAGGATTCAGTTCTTGAAGAAAATTCTGAAAACATTAAAATGGTAAACTAATCTATAAACTTAAATTTTAAAGTGAAATAAATGTTTTTTTCTGAATTTTCAATTTATTTGCACCAGTGTTCTCAGCTTGGGTCTTATGTTTTTGTCATTGTACTTTCGGCCTTCTTCAGATGCCTGTCACATTTGATAATATTAGAATTTAAAAAATTTTTTTTTTTTTAATCATTTCACCACACAAGCAAGGCAGTACAAGTCACTTAGACACAAGGAGTTATTGAGTGTGAAAGAATAAGAAAACAGAGAAACATTATCAAGGAGCAAGAACAACAAAAAGAGGTGGAATAAAGAAGACTGTAGATAATGATTGACACTGATCTTCAAACATTTAAATGCAAAATTAGCTGGAAAGCAAGAAACCAGAAGAGAGTTCCACAAAAGACTTCTGCAAATGACAAATGCAAGAAAAGAAATTGTTAGCACAAAATTTATGGCTGCAGCTAACCAATTCAACTGTAAATTAATGAGACCTTGCTGCCAATCTAGTACTATGCTTAAATTTCTACAGTCTAAATATGATAGAAAAAAAAGATCAGAACAATTACCACAAAAGCATTTATAGAAAAAGCAGATGGAAGCTATATTATATCAGTAAGAAAGCAACAGAAGCCGAAATGCTAAGACAGGACCAATGCTAAATCAGGATTCTTTGGATTTTTAAATTCTCTGTATAGAGAGATTTATTCAATTTATGGAGTTCAATATCTTCATTAAACTGTTTATACTAGGGTATATTTTGTATAATTCTTTTAATTTGTCCTTGTATAATGAAGACATTATCTTTTTGAAACCTCACACACTGTAGTGTTTCATCCACTTTTCAAAGTTCTCTTTCAGGATTGTCATCAGATACCTTATTGAGTTCTTAATCTTGTCAACAAGCCATGACCAATGGCTACTTTAGTTTTAGGAATAACTAGAATTTCCAGAAAGCCTATCTGAACATGTATGATGTAAGGCTTTGCTAATAAAGATCTTGCACAAGGTTGTGATAGTTACACAAAACAAGCTCAATTGATAGCTTCTTATCAGCAACTGATTAAATTCATGATTTAATGGATTCATTTCAATTGCTTATCAATCCTTAGCAGGTTATTTAAAGCCAGAAGATATTTTTTGATTGTAAAAATTTTTTTTTAAGATAATGATTTTAGTGATACAAGTCTTACCCATAGCTGAGAAAGAGAGAAATGATGAGACCATACTTAATCAGAATTTGATAAACAAAATATAATGGAGATATAAAGCAAGGAATCAATCCTATATTATAATCAATGTATAAAATTAAACCTCACTTTGTGGCCAAGGTAGTTTCTACACATTTATATTGCAGAGAATGTAAATAACTTTAAAACATGCCTGTAATTTGATTGCAAGAATTTTTGTTTGGAGATAATAACGGCTTTAATGATACAAGTCTTACAAATTAACCCAAAGCTGGGATGGAAAGAGGTGAATTCATATCTTCCCCAAGTGTATTTGTGCAGAAATGAATATAATGAACCCAAATGTAATTAGAACTCAGCTCTCTGATTAACAATTATGAGCCATTATCCATTATACCACCAGCACATTAAGGCTTAAAGCACCTGGTATACCCAAGCAGTAATTCATCTAGGTACTGACTTTGGTTGGTAACCAGTCTACCGCAGAAAGTAATGGCAACCTACTGCGAGACAACCTTCTGCCCAGTCAGTTATGTATCTTTCGAGACATGATCGCCTAAGTGTGTATCACGTATTGCACTTAACTGACTCAACATTGCTTAACTGTTGACCATACAGGAACCGGCATTTTAATGTGATGTGGCCATAAGCTAATTAAATGAGTGAGTGTAGTCACTGGAAAGCAAATTTACAAAAATGGCAAAAGTACTGCACTCTAATTTAATCAATACTAATTTAAATGATATCAATTTAATAGGCAATAAATATTTAAACTGTCTCTGGCAAGTCATTGAATAAAGCTGAAAATGTTAAGTCCCTAAAGGAAACAGCAGAGAAATATGAACAGTTGTGTTGCTTTTATGTAAGAGATTTTACATGAATTTTTTAAAGAAATATTTCCCTGAACATTTTAATTTTTTACTGTTATTTGTAGCAGGATGATAGTCTTGGTTGTTATACTAATGTTTCAGTTCTTATACTCTCCAGCCTTCTTCAGGCGTCTGTCATTGAACTCAAGCCTCTTTACTCACACAAACCTTGTTTATTCATTTCCTATAATAGATCGTCCTCATTCTGCTTATGCTCTTTAGAGGAAATAACTAATATCACTTTATTCTCAACTTTGTGTTGCTTGTCAATTTCTTCTAATGAATCAAAGTACATGACTTTTCAATGCTACCAGATCTAAAAAACCCTTTTCTGCTCGGTCATATGATGGCTGTCATCCAAAGGCTGGAAGCAACATCTAAAACACTGAGTATAACAACTGAGGTGAGAATGTTAGCCCAAATAGCAAAGAATGGAATATAAATATAGATAGTAATTTTAATTCACATTTGTATTCCTATGAAAAGATTTGCAATCATTTGGAAAACAATGTGTTACATTCAGTTCTCTTTGAATTTTCAAATGAGTGACTATTTGAAAAAAAAAAAAAAAAAAAAATGAAATAATGTACATGGGATTATTTTGGTTACTAAGAGAGAAAGCTTCTGCTATATTAAGGTTGTAAGTCAGTTACTGTAGCTAATGAGCTAAGACAAGAAAATCTTTATAAAACAATTTCTTTTTCATTTAATCTTTTTGTTCTTGGTGACATTCTTTTACATTTTACGCAAGAATAAAGTCTGAATCCAGTTGGCCTAGATTATCATGCTTTGTTCTATAAAAAAAAAACCTTTTGTTTATTAGAGAGAAAAAAAAAATCACATGTTAAGAGAACAATGAAGATCATTATATATATATATATATATATATATATATATATATATATATATGGATATGTATGTATGTCTGTGTGTCTGTGTGTGCCTCCATTCTAACAAACCCTACTCCTCTGAAACCCTTGGTTCAATTTCAACCAAAATTTGCCCACTTATTGATAACATGAACCTTTGGTGTACGCAAAAATTTTTCAAATCGATTAACAGGGCACAGAAGAAATCACCAAAACGGTTAGAATTTATGAACTCTTCTCCTCCGAGATGCCTTATGCGAATTCAACCAAAATTGGGTAACTTGTAATAGATCAAGGTTTGAAACTGATGCACACAAAAATTTTTCAAATCAATATATAGGATCAAAATCAACCAAAATTGAGTCACTGGTAGATCAAGGTCTGATGCATTGATATGTGAACAAAAATTTCAATTGACACACAGAGGGTGGCAAAAATGAATGGAAAATGTTGCTTTTTGTGAGCATTTATTTCTCCGAATTGCTTAGTTGTATTCCAACAAAAATCAAGTCTAACTTCCACCTTATCATATGTTATAGCAATTTCATGTTTTCTACAAGGTGCCAACCCCTCTAACATTGCAGAAACAATGCATCCTCTTCTTTTTTGTCACAATGTTATCGTATCACATTACAGGCTCCTGTAAAGTCCATCCCCATTCTTCCAATTGTGTATACATCATTTCCATTTATTGGCAAAATTGACCAAGCATGAATCCCATTTTACAAATACAGCAAAAACCAACAGCTACTTTGCATTTTTTTAAACTTATGTGTCACAGCAACCGCATACTGGAACTTTTGAATAAGCACTTTACCTTAACATTTCAACATAACCACAAAAAAGCCCAGAGCAACACCTGTCTATACAGTGAGTAACAGACAAAAGCAATTTTTTTTATTCAGTTTTAAAAGTAAATCACAAACAATTTCATCTTTATTCTTATATTCTGCATGACTTGTAAATTTACTAGAAAGATTTTCTTTAACTTATCAAATGATTTCTTGCTGATGACTAAATATGTCACATTACTTAAAAATCAGAAACCCACAGTTGCAGTAGTGTGTAGAAGTACGGGGCAGAAGGTGCGACAGCTCCATGCATCCATATCAGGAGGACATCCAATCAAGGAGTGAAATAAGAATTGTTTTCGCAATTTGAAATTGGCAACTTCATTGTGCCAGCACCCTAGTCCCATAAGCTGGTGTGAATGTGGATCAGTGCTTTGATAAGCAAGACCAGAGTAGTAGCCCCCTACTTGAGTCTTGGGGCATACAATCAAGGAGTTAGCCCCAAGCACTACCAAACCTCTGCATGCCACTGCACAGTCAGAAAGTGAAAATATTATCAAAAAGCATCATTTTTGCAAAATCTTTGAAGTGTCTGAAATCTACTTAGCTATTTATTGTGCACACAGACTGAAACAATTATTTTTAGATTATTTTGTTGAAGATATTTTTGAATAAAAAAATATTTAAAAGCACTTTGAAAACTATTCACTATTTCATCTTATATCAACTTTAGGGACATGGATGATCATGGCTCTATAAAACTATCTTTTGTAGCTCTAAGCAATTTTTATTTCTTTACTATCCCTCCCAGTCCCGCCATCCATTTACACAAGCTCATTAAGTATATTTATCATGACTCTTTGCAACTTCCTATCTATTGTAGCTCTTAGCAATAATTGTCTCTTTACTATTCCTCCCAGTTCATGTTCTGCAATCTATTTGCACAAGCTCATTAGGTAGGTTACTCAACATTTCTTTCTGTTCAGCTTATATTCAATGTCCTATGAGTAAGAAATTCTCCAAGCCTTATAATACATCCTAGAAATTTCAACTATCTCTTTATAATTTTAAGTATAAATTTTTTTTTTGTTCTCATTTTTTTAAAACTACCTCATTGCTCCCATGTTCAGTCCATGGTATTCTCAGCATATTTCTGTTGAAGCACATCTTCATTGCCTCAAGTCTCCTTTTTATCTATGAGGTAATTGTTCAGTATTCACTTGTATTCACAATTGATATTACATATCACTTCAGTACTCTTTTTTGTTTCTAACAAAATTTTCCTGTTTCTTAATCTTTTTTTTTATGCATTTTTAGATTTCTGTGTCACATATTCAGTCTTCTCCTATAACACTTCTCAGGGAAATAAAGCTTGTGGTAATCTTACAGTATGTGCAAGCATGTTTTTGGAATAGCTAATGTTTAAAAAAAATTTTTATAGCTTGATGAATTGTAGGAACTTTTGAAGTTGGATGCAGTACAAACATATCAAGTAGAAAAAACAGAGGTGAATTGTAAAGTCATATTGAAAATAATCAGGAGACCAGGATGAAAAATTCTTCAACAATGGGTGAATGGGGAGTAAGGTGAGAGGGTGCTACCAAAATCCAAAACATTATGAGATTTAGTATTATGGTGGCATATATTTACATTTTTAAAATATTTTAAGACATTTATATCCAAGTATCAAAACTTTCCATAATTACATTTTTTTTTATTGAACACAGTGTTACAAAATTCTCAAATCAATGCCTTTAATCCATTAGGCTATTTCCCTATGGGACACAGTTATTATGAATAAATCCCTGGGTCAGAGAGTGCAAACTTAGGCCCAGTGGGAACAGGGCAAGAAATAAATGAGCAGTATAAAATAACCAAATGAGATAACATTGAGACATAAACAGCAAAACAACAATCTATCCCATAGATTAAATGAAGGGTTCAATTTGAAATTTTCAAATTGATAAGCACCTGATCAAGGCTAGAGAGCAAATCACCCAAAACACTATGATAAAAAACAACCAAAATGAGAACTTATAGTCTAAGTGTAAATAATGAAAACAACTTCGGTCTACCAACGTTGTGACTAAAACACTAAATTCTACAAATATTTAACAAAAACAAACATACATCCACCTCTGAATTGAACAATTAACTTGTACAAAATGTTCCTAACATGTTATAAAAACTGTTTTTGTTTTCACATGTATTTGACATTCTTGAAGTGTGTATTTCTGATGAAGCAAAATGTGACTAAGTCAGGTTTAATGTGAGTTGGTTGGTTGGTCATTTGGAGTTTTATAGCATATCAACCACTATGGGTCACTTAATGCCAAATCCAGCCTGCACATATATATTAAAAATATATACACTTTGTATACACAATTTAGGGATAATGTCCTTGAGCCACGGCGTGTTTATTCTTACTCCGGTAAATGATATCAAATGTTTCTATCTAGCATGCGTTAGTTATTTATATCAAGCAGTTTGTTTTGTTTCTATGGTCAATTGATGCAGTTTTCCATTACCAGTTTTATTTACAGTGGGTAAAGGGCCAGTGTAGTTTTATCCAACAGTGATTTGGTTGTTTAGTTTTTTATGGTATATCAACCTTGATCAGTTGAGTATTCTGGGTTATGACGAGATATTATATTTTTGGATGTAACCCTGTCTCTCTCAAGAAAGAGAGAACATCACCCATTTCCACCTTCTCAAACAAATTTCTCATTATCTGTTTTAAAATACCGCTCTCTGGTTCTAGCTAGTGCGCCACATTCCATTAGAATATGTTTGATCGTATGAGGTGTTTGACATGTCAAACACTGTGGTGGTTGTTCCTGCATGAGTATAAAAGAATGAGTGAGTTTTGAGTGGCCAATACGCAAGCGTGATATAATGACTTGTTCTTTCCTTGATTTTCTGAAGCCTGACCTCCATTCTCCCAGTGTAGGCTTTATTTGGTAGAGTTTATTGTTTGTGTTGCCATTTTGTCAAAAAGAATTTATATATTTGAGGTTTCAAGTCCGTATATGGAATACTGATATTGTCCAGGCTGAGCTCTAAGGCCAATTTTGCTGCCGAATCAGCTCTTTCATTTCCATGCACTCCAATGTGGCTAGGTATCCAGCACATAATTATATCAAGAAAAAAGAAAAACTTACACCAGAAACAATAGACTGGCGACAAGATATCAATAAATAAAATCTATATACAACAGATTTGGCTGTGTAGATTTCAAAGCAAATCTATAATAACAGATTTGTGCCCAAAAACATTCGTATAGATTTACTGATCAAAATGAACAGTTTGAAGACAATTTCAAAATAATCAGGAACAACAGTAAATTTCAAAATAGAGTATTTCCAGAAATGCTTCCTTGAATTTTTTAAACAAGAATTAGCTCAAAAATGACAAGAAAAGCAACTTGCTATACTGTTCGAAATTTTCTCAAAAAGAGAAACAAGCCCAGATAAACCAGATACATTTTCATAGGATGATGTGCTTAAACTAATTGAAAATTTTATGTATAAACCAGAAGTTGTGGGGGGTTTACATCTGATCTTTATTATAGCAGGTTTGAGGAGATATTTGTTAAAGACTGCTCGAACTGGACAGATGATAAAATTCATTTACTATTAAATAAGTTTGATGACTCGGAGCACAAAAAACATGGAAACTATATTCTACCAAAACAACCTGGAGAAATTACATTTGAAAAAACTATCCAGATAGTTCTTTATTCAACATGCAATGGCATTGTTTAAATTTATCAAAAAACAATGATAATGACTACACAATGTACGCAAGTATAGCGAAGAACTGTGAAAGTTATGACTAAATGAATTAAGCAAGGATATGTTCAAGTGTTTAATTTTTGTATAATGATTAAGCTCACCAAGCAAAACAGATGTACCTGCAAATTTAAAACAAGACCAGGAAATAACTCTACAAAAATTGGTTGAGGAATGTCAGAGAATTGTAAACTTAAAAAAAATACTGTGGTTATAAGGGTCATAAAAGTTTTTTGTCAAAGAAAAAGTCAAAAGAAAACCAAAAAATATGGTTTGTAATACCATGGATGAAAAGGTCGGAGGAAAAAAAAAAATTCATAAATGACACAAAAGTAAAAATGCAAATTGACACAGAGTCAGACCTGACAATAATGCAAATACATGGAATAAAATTGATAGACTGGCAATATGCAGATCTAAAAACAAATTGCCAAAGGCATATTGGGCAAAAAACTTGAATTTCTTGGTGAAATTTATTTAAACATTGGTTTTGCTGGAAAAGAGAGAAAATTAATAGCCTATGTCATGCAGTAAATGCAGAATCTCTTCAGTACTGATTGGATGAGGGAGGTTGATTTATTCAATATTCCTACCAACACATTTTGTAACAATGTTGTTGGATCATCTAATTACACAGAAAATTTCAAATGAGATTTAAAAGCAAGATTTCCAGATGTTTTTTCTGAAGGCCTAGGATTTTGTTCTAAGGTTAAAGCAAAGCTTGAGTTAAAAGAAAAGGTAATTCCAGTGTTTCGACCTAAGCAACCAGTACTATTTGTCATACTAGAAAACAGACAAAGAGTTTGAAAAATTAAGTGTTATAAAAAAAAAAATTAAGTGTTATAAAAAAAAAAAAAAAAAAAAAAAAAAAACACAAATTACTGTCTGTTGTGGAGTTGTTGTGGCGAAGTTTCACCACAAAGTTGTAGTGACCAGTTTGAGGAGGTAGGTTCAAAACAGTGTATTAGTATAACAAGAATATATGTACAACAAGTTTTAATAAGCAATAAATAGAAATAAGTAATTTTGAACGGTACAGTTACGCTGTATCTTGCCTGAAACGTAGCTGTTTTTAACTGTGTACTAGCTGTCATCCTTGACTGCCATCAACTGCCTACTGCAGGTAATTATATAGTAAGAGGAAGAGTCCATTCCTCGTAGGAGGGCACCATAACACAGTCAATGGGTGAGTTCAACAGTATAGGTAAGGAAAAAACAACAACAAAAAAAAAAAAAAAAGTCTGCATCAACTACTCCACAGGATTAAATGAATGCCTGAAACAGCATAATTATCCTTTACCTTCAGCAGAAAATATATTTGCAAAGCTGATCAGAGGAAAAATATTCTCTAGATTAGATTTGTCAGAAGCATATTTACAAATTTCAATGGATGAGGAGTGTGCAAAAATATTAACTACAAATATGCATAAGGGTCTGTTTAACAGATTACTGTTCAGAGTAAAAGTAGCACCCACAATTTTTCAACAAGAAATGGACACGATGCTAAGCAGTTTGGATTACGCTATGGCATATCTTAACAACATGTTAATTAAAAGCATAGACCATAATGAACATTACAGTCTACATTACTGCTTGAAGCTCAATATAGACAAGTGTCAGTTCTTTCTACCAAAAAGAAAGTATTTAGGTTAAATTATTGATGACAAATGAAGAAGGCCAGTTCCTACAGAACAAGTACTATAAAAAACAAGCCAACACCTACAAATATTGCATCTTTACAAGCATTCTTAGGATTAACAAACTACTATAGTAACTACATTCCTAATATGAATGAGCTCAGAGCATTGTTGAATAAAATGTTGAAAAAAGATCAAAAATGGGTATAGTCTGAAGAATGCAAGAAAGCATTTCAGAAATTGATAGTGGCTCTCATTTCTGAGCTATCATTAACACATTATGACCTGAGCAAGGCAATATTTGAAGCAAGTGATGCTAGAAACATTGGGATGGGTGCCTGTATTGCTTCATAAATAAAATTATGGAAAACTGAAAGCTGTTTATCATGTCTCAAGGATGCTACTGCCAGCAGAACAAAAATACTTCCAAATTGAGAAAGAAAGTTTAGCAATAGTTTTGCTGTAAAAATGTTTCACAAGTATATTCAAGGTAGACTGTTAATTATCCAAACGGATCATCATTTGTTGATGACAAATTTTGGCTCGAAGAAAGGTATTTCAATGCACACTGCAAACAGACTGCAAAGATGGGCGACTATCTAACTTAACTATTCCTTTAAAACAAAAAATAGCACATGCAGATAGATTATCGAGAATGATCGAACCACTGGAAGAAACAGTAATAGCCTCATTGGTTTGCGTGTCAGAAATAAACATTATATGAGAGAATTACCTGTCACAATTGATGTGATTAGAACTAAAGCAAAGTTTGAAATGTTCATAACTCACAAAAAAAAGTAAAATATTTTTTCAATTTGTCAAGACATACTATTGTACAGTGAACAATAGCAGGTCTTGACAAATTTCTCTCTACATAATAACTTAACATCTCCATCCTTCTATTTGTTGTTTTGTCTTATTTGCATTAATATCCCTTAGCATGGATATTGTGCTGTAGATACTCAGCACACCTCTTCTGGGTATTGTCTTGCCACCTCAGTGATACAACAGAAATTCAGACAGGGATTAGAAGATTGCTCATAAATTAAGGTAACAATTCAACAATTTAAAATAGGGTATTAATATAAGCTAAGTTCAAAATATACATAAAAAAGAAAAGAAATTACTCTTGAGAAAAATGATTGTGGAAACTTTTTAGGCAATACCAGTAAATTTCTTCCTTGCTTGACTGAGAATCAAATTTATTCCAATTGAAATGCTACCTGGAAATTTAACCACCTAAGGAACTGTAAGTATAGATCAAATTCTTTTCCAACTGAGTAGCAGTAGAGAGTCAAGAAATAAGCAGGTGAGATATCTAGGACAGCTAAGTAAAAATAATTATACAGGCAAGTAATGGTGGATGCAATGCTCATGTAACACTGGATGCTCATGTAACAAAAAGATAAATAAAAATAAAATAAAATCATATATTCACACACACACGTGTGTGTGTGTACATGTGTGTGTGCGTATGTTGTAGAAAGAAATATAGTTGTTCCTTGGAACCACAAAATATCTATGGTCTCATTTGTTCAGTATAACAAATCTTAATCCTGACAGCAGATGCAGACCCAGTTACACAGGGAAGGGAAGGGAAAAGTAAGAAGTAGGTCAGATAGAAGGTAAGTGTTTCAAAATTTTCTTTTTATTTCAGATAATCAAAGAGCCTTCTCTCCACCCTTCTATGGTATTGGCATCCTTCCAAAGAAGTTTCCAAATTCAGTTGAAAACTCAATATATTCTACATGCATGTATACTAGAAGACAGACAGTAAAAAAAATGAATAGATGAACAGGGTGCTTTGAATATAAGAATTTCACAATTCCACCCACAACCTTTATTTTTCATTTTATATATAGCTATTACAAGAGAAGGTGAATATAAAAGCATTAGTCATTGTAACAGTGTTATCGAATAACATATCTATAGAGCTGTCAGATCAAAAATTAAATAATATAATAAAAATCCTGAACTTTTTCCTCAAAACAGAAAAGTGAGGTGTTAAGTTTCTTGCATATGTTTACCCTAATGAGATGTAGATATTTCTAGTAATATGTTTCATGCAAAATAAGCATGTATATTGATTTCTGAGAACTATGATTTCCATGATTTGGATTTTTAGTTCTGCAGTAGAACTTTTAAATATTTTTTCAAACAAAACATGTTAACTGTTAAAATAAAAAATTATAAAAAAATAAAAAATTTACTTGGAACTACAAAGACACAATCTTACTCATCTGAAATATTGGGAATGCATCATGAAAAAAGAAGGCTTAGATAATTTAACACTCACAAGCTGCAAGAGAAGCAGAGAAAAACAGTGAGTAACATAGTTGACAAGTTTGTTCAGATGGATAAAAAGCAAAAACTATAAAGAGAGCTGAGGAAGGAGAAAATTTCTGCCAGAATTTCAGGAATGAGGTATTTTAATTACAGACACTATTTACATGCAGACTATGGTCCTCATCTTTGTTGGTATTATCACAAAGTTTTGTTCATTGTTCCCTGCAAGTTTCATTAGGTAGAAATGAGGATCATTCAGGACAGTTTTAACTGAACCTTTTAATCTACCAGAGTGGATTGTTCCCATTTCACTGACCATATCTAGGAATATCTTTAGTTCTTATTTAATACTGCTCTTATTGCTCATGCCATTTCCACAGAATCTAAGTACACACTGCCTGGCCTGGAGATTAAACTAAATTGTTAAATTCCTAAAATAGCCTCGTAGATTAAAGAGTTGGTTTATGAATTTGGTGACATAGTAATTATGAGTTCACTCCCTGAGCTGAGTAGTACATAACTAGAACCAATAGAAACTGTGTGAGCAGTACTGAGAAGATGAGATATGCCTAGACATGAAAAGAACAAGAACAATCTAAAAGAGATTAAAGAGTTCACTTCAAAATTCTCAGATGGTTACTTGAGTCAATAGACACCTGAAGAAGGCCAGAGAGTACATTCACAAAAACATTTTGATAATAAGATAACAAAGACATTAGCCAAGTTATAAATTATTAGGTGCTAGTATAATATACCTTCAGTCAGATGAAAATGAATATACCATTTTATAAATAAACAGAGCATATACTCAAATATGAGTACCCACACACATATTTTCATTGTTTTGTCCCAGACAAGGCAGTGCTGCCACTGGTACACAGAAGGTTACAAGAGAGAAGAGGGAAAAGAAAGAACAAGATATGGCAGAAGGAGGTTGAGAAAAGGAAAAGAGAAAGATGTAAATTAAAGGGATAAAAGATGGTAATTAATGTTGCACTTAAACTCTTGCAGATTGTAGCTATCAAGGGAGCAAGTGCATGGAAAAGAATTTTATGGTTGGAAGTGTGAGAAAAGAAACTGTTAGAGTAGAAGATGTATTTTTTACATTTTACTGTTTTCACTGTAAAAGGGGTGGGACCTAGTTGCCAGGCACAAGTAAATTCGTGAAGATGGGACACTAGGGTGATAATCTAATCAGAGTAGAAGCCATGAAAGTATTTGTAGAAAAAACAGAGAGAAGCAACATCCCGATGGTGATATATAAAATCTGTCTAGAAAGCATTTGGCCATTTTAAACATCTGAGGACTGCACAGCCTTGATGTAATTTGGCAAGCAATCAATGGATATCTTCCTGCACAAGTTTACTATTTTTCTTTTAAATGACAATACACTGTCTGAACAATATTAAATGAAAACAAACCAGTATTATAAACAGAATATTAAAATACACATTTTGAAAACACCAACTAAAACAACTTTTTATGCTAGAGTACAAGAAACATTTTAAACCATTTTGATACTTATTGTTTAAATGTATAATACTATAACAAATTAATGTTATTGTTTCCTTTGTGGCAGATTAGTTGTGGCAGATAAAAAATATCACAGTAATGAAATAATGTCATATAAAAAGTATGATAACTGATGGAAAAGGTATCGCAATTAAGATATTAAACTTGTGACATAAAAACAACTAAATATTAAACCTGTTATATAAAGATATCAGTTATAAAATAATGAATACTTTTTTTCCAAGTCATTACAAAACTTATAAGTTTTGTCATGACTTGAAAAAAGTATTCATAATTTTATAACATATGTATGCATAACAAAATGGAAAAAATTCTATGTAACAGGTTTGATCTTTTAGAAGACTATGTTCTATAAAATTTGCATAATTTTAACTAGTGCATAATTATAACCAATATTTACATTTATATTTCTCACCCCGATATAATTTTATTAATAAGGACATTAGTCTGATAATGTTCTTCTTGAGGATGAAATGCATTACATTTCCATTTTGTCATTTAATTCAGTCAGTTAAGTGCCATACATGATACACGCTTGGGTGATCATGTCTCGAAAGAGACATGACTGACTGGGCAGAAGATTATCCCGCAGTAGGTTGTTATTGCTTTCTGCGGTAGACTGGTTGCCGACCAAGGCTACAGAACCCAGTCTGTCCTATTATTTAACCCATAACTGGAGGGAAGAAATGGATTAATACCTTTCCCAAGGGTATTTTCATGTAAGTGAATGCAAGGAATTCGACTGGAATTCGAACTTGGCTTCCCGATTTCTCGTTCCGAGCCGATATCCACTGCACCAAGACACACATCAGTCATTCAATTACCTAACATTATTCTGATTTATAAAAATACATATATTATATTCTTCCATATATGATTGTAAGAAAGCAGAATGGATGGTTGCCAGTAAAACATGTCTTTATATATAAGAAAATATTTGATGCTTTAAGACCATTATTCAAGAATAAACATATGAAGAAACTTATTTATACTGCTGCCAATGCTATCACCTTGCTTACAAACGCAAGCTGCAATTATGGCAATCGTTGGAGTGAACAGAGGTCATTGAAAAGAAAGTCAACTAAGAGATTATTTCATAATTAGTGTCATTGGCCTACTGTCCATAAAAAGACAGTCATTAGATAAGAAATAACAACAAGTCTATTATCTATGGAGACACAAGAATATTCCTGAAGTGAAATAACTTGGATGCTTTCAATTACTGTCATCCCAAGTAGACCAGAAGGAAGAAGAAGACTAGATTAGAGAGTTAGATGATTAGCAGTGCCCTGCTCCCCAAACAAAAACAAAAGGTTGTTTGTTCCTATTCCTCTTTTTGGGAATTGATATTTTTGTTCCAAATCCTCTGACTGAACCTCTAAATCCTAACTGCCTCTCTTAATTCAATTGTACTTTGCCAAAACCTGTAAACCTGACAAGAAATCAGACGCAAGTAAGACAAAATTTTGGGTTCATGTCTTTTACAAAACTTAATTAATGGCTAGACAATAGTGCATTAGTTTTTTTGTTTTGTTTTGGTATATTTAAACCTAATTAACTTCAAGAGACTTCTTAAGATGTCTAAACAGGTCAAGAATCTCTTTGAGAACTTGTTCTTTATTTCTAATATGTGCTTTTTTTTTTTTTAACACTTCATCCCATACAAATTAGTAAAGGCACAAGGGGATTACTGAGTGTGAAAGAACATAGAGAAAAAAAAAACATTAAGGAAAGATAATAAAGAACAGAAATTAAGACAGACAATACCAATTGCTTTTAAATTGTGAGTTCCACAAGCAAGAAGTGCTAAAGAAACTGTTAGCACAGAACTTATGGTTACATCAACTAATTTCAACTGGAAAATCATGAGACTTAGCTATCATTCTAGTACAGCATTTAAATTTGTAAAGTGTCCCAATGAGAAAAGCTCATCAAAACAATTATCAAGAAAATATTTATGGAAAAGGCACAGGGAAGTTACATTACAACAGCAGTAAAGTAACTGAAATTGAGATGTCAGGAGAGATAGCATTACAAATTCTTTGGATTTTATATCACAATTTTCTCAATACATAACAGAAGCACAGAGACCAGATGTAGCAGCAATGTTCAATGCACGGATGAATAGTAGACTTATAAATGTGCAAGATCATTGTCTAGAATGACACAGTGAACCAACCTTCTTAGCAACAGACCCAGCAGCTGGTTCAATATAATCTTTCTACTTCATGCTCACCGAAAACATTAGCCCAAAAAGAAACAATGTGTCACTCTTCTGAAGGTTAGCATCAGTCATGTTGGAAGGCAAAAAAGTTTTCTAAGATAATTAAAAGAAAGCAGTTGGGGGGGGGGGGGATTGACAATATTTTTTGCCCCAGTTAAAAATGATCTACAATCTGTTGTTAAGATCGCTGTCAATTGGATCTTATTGGACTGATCAGACTTTGCATTAAGACAGGTGTAAATAGTTGTTTTATTAGCGTAGATACCAAGTTGACAACTGATGACAATGAGAAGGCCGTTGTTAAAAATTAAGAACAATGTAAGTCCAAGGATAGAGCCCTGGAAGGGGGGGGCACCCAGAATCATATAAAAAGATCTAGAAGAGCAGCCATTTAAGATAACTTTCACTTTGTAATTTGCTAAGAAAGATTGAATCAGATCAGAAATTTGTGACATGCATATGACACAGTAGACTTAGTTCTAAGTGATAAGTCAGGTAAAGATACTTCAGATGATTTATGAGTAAACTTGAAAGAGAATTTACAAGCAAAAGATTCCACTTTATCAGTATAAAATGATAGAACCTCAAATTGAGGGAAAAGAGATAGGATAGAGAACTTACTTTTATTTAGCACACCTTTACAGAGCCATCAGTAGTCACAAGAACCAAACATGTAAGAAGCTTTATGGTGCCTCCTTCTGTCAAAGACATCCTTTATTCTGTCAAAGACAAAGTTTCTTTGAGGATACATTTACAATTATTATGGGCAGACAAAATGTTGTAATCAGAACAGTTGGTACAGCCAGAAGAAGTGGTTTCTGTGGGCTATAGTGGCTGAACAAGCAGGAGAAAACCAAGGAGAAGATTGTGGTTTCACCTGTTATTTCGGAGAAGATAAAAAAAATTTGGATGCCAGCTTTTATCTAAGAAGAAAGCTCAGAAATACAATTTTCAAAATTTTATTACAAGGGGTGCTGTGAATAAAATCACAAAATGAATCCCAATCAGGATACTGGCAACAGAAAAAACTATTGTGAATAGGATGTTCATGTTCAAGAGGAGTCAAAAGAAATAACATACTATAGCATGATCCAAATTATAAAAAAAGCAGTTGCAATGTTCAACAATAACCAAGTGAGTTGGTAGAAACAAATAAAATAAAGAAGCATGTCAATCATAATTATCATGGAAACAATTAACAATAATTTATTAACAACCGTAGACTAGCAAGCTGAAACTTGTCAACAGAAACAAGATTAAAAAAAAAAAAAAAAAAAAAAAAAAAAAATTATTCTATGAACTGTGTCCCTTTGGGACATGGATGATATGGCAATCTACAACCTCCTATCCTTTTTAGCTCTTAGTAAAGTTTGTCCTTTCTCTATATCTCCCAAGCCTTGTTCTTCCAATCATTTACACAAATTTATTAGGTAGGCTTCTGGTTACATTCCTGTCTTTTTCTTTCAATATGTCCCATGAGTATCAAATTCTAAAGGCCTTCAATCTTCATTATGTGCTCTAGAAATTTCAAATATTTCTTTATGATTCTAAGTATAGTTTAGTTTCTTTTAGTTTCTGTTTTCCTTAACACTACTTTGTTACTCACATGCTCAGTTCATGGTATTCTCAGCATTTTTCTATAGAACCACATTTCTGTTGCCTCAAGTCACTTCATCTGTGAGATGACTGTCCAGCATTCTCTGCCATATTACATAACAGTTCAGTACTCTTTTCTTTGTTTTTAATGAAATTTCATGTTTATTAATACTTTGCTTAGTCTATGGAAGGTATCTTTTGCTATGAGTTTATACAAGTCAAAAACTAACCGACAAAGTTTCAGTTAAGAAAAACTAAACATTACAACTAATATTACAAGTGTATATAAGCAAAGAAGACTGTGGTGTTATAAAGTATTTTATAAAAAGAAAGGCTGGTTAGACTTAAATTTCTATAACTGGTTAGACTTTATATCCTAAACAGTAAGGCAGCCGACCCAGATAAGCAAGCTTCAAAAGAGTAAGAGATTTAAGTTTGAATCTTGTCAAAGACTTGTTTCCAATCCTGCTTATTAAAGATTATAGGAGATGAACTGAAAGTTGCAATGAAATGCAACAGAAATAAGAATAAACAAATACTAGTAAAAAACTTAATTTGATTAAAAGTTTTCCTAAGTTTACAAGCCCCACCTCCCCCCAAAAAAGGATTTTAGTTGGTCAGCTTCAGATCTTTTAATTCCAGCAGTTGTGAGTTCAAAGAGAAGAAACTCTACTCAGACTGTCTTTTGCAACCAAATTAGTAAAGTGAAAAAGTAAGAAATTTAAAAATAAATTCTAACAACCAGCTCTTCAAATCCTTACAGAGCTGAAAAGCCAATTTTAAATACATAAATAAGAATGCAGTTTCAGAAAAGAAAGGATTTCGTTCAGAAAACAGAAAAGTTAAAAATAAATGAAATAAAAGCTACCAAATCAAAAGCAATTAGAATATATTTCATCCCACAAAAACATATGAAAAATGTATTGTTAACTTTTGTGCAAACAAAAAGTACTGATAGCTTTATATGAAAAAACAAAAAGCATTAACATTTTTATACAAAAGACACATGAATGCTAACTTCATAGTACAAAAATTTGAAATCTTCATGTGGCTCCAGTTTGTCATCTATGCCCATTCATAGGCTAACTTCATAGTTCATATGCCAATATGACAAAAAAATTTCATTTAAATATAAATGCTATTTAATCCATAGTGGAAGGGAGAAGAGACAGATTAATACCTTTCCCAAGGGTCATTACAAGTAAGCAAATGCAATGAATTCAACTGGAATTTGAAGTTGGTTCCCTGATTTCTCATTCTGAGCCGAAATCTACTGCACCACAACACAAATTCACTTACACATAAATACTTTTGAGAAAGGTATTAATTCATCTCTTCTCCCTCCAGCTATGGGTTAACTAGCAAGATAGATTGGGTTCTATAACTTTGGTTGGCAACCAGTTTACCACAGAAAGTAATGGCAACCCACTGCAGGAAAATATTCTGTCCAGTCAGTTATGTCTCTTTCAAGACATGATCGCCTAAACACGTATCATGTATGGCACTTAACTGACTAGAGTGATATACTTTCCTCAAAAGAGAATGGATACTTCTACAGATTTTGTTTTTCCTTGCTAATCTACGAATCCATTGGATGTCATTTTCTGAGACATGATTTCATAGGGTCAAGTCAGGCTTAAGCCTGTTACTGGTAACATGTAACCCAATACAATTTGCCACATAGACAGTGATTGGTTTCTAAACCAGTTCCTCTACTAGCTTTTCTGCTCGTGAGGAGGATGGCATGTCATCCCTCAGGATGAAAATCAAAATCTCTCAAATGGTGGATAAATATCTTATAGGAGTCAACAACCAATATAAGATTGGGATGGTATCTCAAAGCCAACAGAGATGGTGCCACATTAAAAACATTCAGTCACTTGAACCACCATGAATGCCTGAATCAAGTGTCAGAAAGAGCATCTGTCCTTGCAAAAACTTTATCTTAAATCATTATGACAAATCCTCTGTCAGGTAGGATCCACCTTGCTTGGTGCAAGAATAATCTGCAAAACAAACACAGCTATGTATGTACGTAAGCTTTGTCAAATAATTATTATTCATACAATCCAATAAATCTTTATTTTCTTTAATTATTTTATTCAGTAGAGATAGCTCAGATATTCATGATTCAACCATCATAGTTCATTATCAAGGTTAGAAGGTCATTAGGGTGGTATTCAGTGTCATAACATAGCTGGTCAATGTAGGTGATTGCTGGACAACCAACCTGTCATGCCATGGCTAGGTGTCCAGAGCAGTATATCACTCACAAGTTTTGTTTTTGCTTGCTAGTAGTGTCCTTTTTTGCTAGGAATATTTTAGTTTTAATTTTAGGTACATTTAATTAACCAGAACCTTCTACATTCTACAGCTATCAATGAAAATGAAAAAAAAGTGTTGAAACCTCCAAGTTTTTTTTTTTTTAATCATATCACCCCGAGCAAGGCAGTAGCACCACTGAAGCGCAGGGGGCTACGTAAGAGTGAAAAGATTGGAAAAGAGAAAGCTGGAAACCACATCCTAAACAGGGAACAAGGGATGAGCCTCTTCACCTGTTCAATAGACATGGGTGGAGTGTGAACCGGGCGATAGTTTAGTCTATCTACTCCAATTGAAAAAAAAAAAAGAAAAGAGTGAAAAGATTGGAAAATATTTTAAATAATGTTGCAAACCATCCCAGACACGTTACTGCCAGTAAGCTAAATAATTTTTTTAACTTTTTGGTCAGTCCACGTGATACAGAATGAGGGTTGGTTGTCAACTGTAGCCAGTATCTGTACATCGGAGGGGTCCAGGGACTAGAATCAACAGTCCATTAAAAACAGACATAATCTAAAGGCCAGTACAGAGAAAGAGAAACACAGAACAAGTAATCTAACATTCCGCTATGAAAAGGAGAGCAAGAAACAAGTAATCCGGCAACCAGAAAAATTTCTGAAAAAAATTAAAAAAAAAAATTCAATTGGGCATGGAGAGTTTTAAAATTAAGCAAAAGAAAAGCAGGTGATAGTAGGTACAGTCTATTCCAATTGGAAAAAAAAACGCAAATTAAAAATTTACTAAGTTGCATGTAGAAATAATAAATACAATCCCCCTCAAATATGGTGCCAAGCAATCAGGAAAAAATAAATAGTATAAATGGTTAGATGTGATCTTCTGCCAGCTATGAAACTGTTGTAGCTCAATCAGAGCAGTAATTATTATGAGAGGCTTCTTGAGTCAAAGAGGATAAGAGTGAGTTTTGTTAAAAGATTGTAGTAATGGGGTGTTATTCTGAACTGTTTTCTGATGTTTGTAGAATGAGTAACTGTGATGAAAAGCAACCAAAGTTAAGACAGAATAAATATGAATAAACAATTATTTGGTTACAGTTTTACTATTTAACCTATGTCCTAATTTATTGGAATGTTGATGAGCATAATAAAAAACATAAGGCTTAAATGGTCTTAACATTGTTAAGCACACAAAATCTATTCATTGCATTTACAGGTAAAACTGGTCAGGCATATATTTTAAAGAGTAAAGTTTGAATGAGAATGCAGAATGGTAAATGTGTAAGAGAATTTTCAGACCCTCTGTTTTGAAAATGAACTGGCATCACCAGAAAAATAATTCCAACAAAATTTACATTAGAGAAACAAAACATGATTCAAGTTAGGCATAAGAATGCTTTATTTTTACTATAACTGTATCTTTTTATAAATTAAATTTGAATTTCAACTTTGTTTCAATTTTTGTTTATTTATATATTGATTTATTTCAAGTTTTTCATATCCCACATTGTTTCAGTACTAATTTAGTAAGAATAGTTAGTCCTCAAACTATTCTGGTTTATTTCTTGTTCTTACTAAATTAGGACTGAATGAATGTGATGTATGTAAAACCTTAAAATAACTGAATAGATAAATAAAAATAAGTTAATAAAAAATTTCATTTTGATGACAATACATTTAAAATAAAAATCACATTTCCATAATAAAGTTAAAATAAAAATCCTATTTCCATGACAATACAGTTAAAAAAAAAAAAACAAAAAAAAAAACATTCAGCCATTTAACATGGATCACATTGTCTTCTAACAATGATTTTGTTGAAATAAAGTTCTTACTTCTGATGATGCCACAGTTCATAGTCAAAACATGTCAAAATAAGTTTTCCCAAATTTATTTATTTATAATCATTTCACCCTAAGCAAGGCTGTACTGTCACTGGTGTGCAGAGGGTTACATAAGAGGAGAGTGATGAGAAAGAGAAACAAGTTACAGGTGATGTCAGAGAATGGGTAAGAGAAGGATGAGAACACTGGAGTGAAGAGAGCTGATGAGAGTAGAGTGCATGGAGAAAAGAACATGAGGGAAAGGATGCAAGTCGAGGAGATAGGAGATAGCAGTTGACCTTACATTTAAGTTCTTGGAGATTGTAGCTGTCAGGGAAGCAAGTACACGGAAGGGAATTCCACGGGTGGGAAGTGTGAGAAAAGAAGCTGATAGAGTAGAAGTTGCAGATACATTTTATTGGTTTCACTGTAAAAGAGTGGGACCTAGTTGCTAGGCTAGTAGCTCAAGTAAATTCATGCAAAGGGGGCACCAGGGAGCTAAGCTCATTGGAGCAGAAGCTGTGAAAGTATTTGTAGAAGAGACAGAGGGAAACCACATTACATTGGTGAGGAAGTGACTGAAGCTGAGCTACCAGGTTGAGATTAATAACATTGCAGATTCTCAGTTGGATTTCGTCAAGAACCCCAAGATAAATAGCAGAAGCACCCAACCAGGTGTGACAGCAGTATTCAATACACAGGCAGATGGTAGATTTATATATGTGTGCAGGATGAATTTAGATGGGAAAAACTTCCTGGCTCCACACAGTAAGCAGACCTTCCTAGCAGCAGATTTAGCTATGGATTCAATGTAGTCATTCCACTTGAGGTCGGCTGAGAGAGTTAGGCTGAGGAGGCGCAGTATTTTGCTTTCAGGGAGACTAGCTTGATCCATGCTAATGGGGAGAGAGGAACAATTGTCTACGGTGGTTAACAGATAACAGGTTTGTTTTGGAAGTATAAAAAATTCACAAGCCATTTCTTACCCTAGTCCACTACAGATTAGAGATCCTTTTCAAGCTCAGCAGCGAAGTTTGCTTTGTCAGCCTCAGCAGATTTCTAATCGAGGCAGGAGTAAATGGTGATGTTGTGAGTGTAGATGCCTACTTGAGATCTGATTACATCGGGGAGATCGTTGATGAAGATCAGAAAAAATGTAGGACCTAGAATAGAGCCTTGAGGGACACCTGTATTCGTATGATAGTATCTGGAGGCATATGATCCCCACTGATGGAGGTATTGGTTTCACTTGTTGAAATAGCCATATGATCTTGGAAAATTTAAATTTTTTATAAATCAAATTCTTTAACATTTTTTTTTTTTAAATTTTCATAAAGCCTGTATTTCAAGGTCTGTTTTTTTATTAAATAAAAATAATATTAAAAATAAGTATCTTGTTATTGTTGGGAGTAGTGGACTGGTATTTCATAGCAAAAGCAAAGCAAACATGCCTTAACTTAAGTTGGTTATTATCAAGAGTTTCTTATTACAACAAACCACCATGGACAAATGCTTTGACAGAAAGTTCATCTGAACACTGTCAGTAACATTACTGCAATTAACTACTCTGAAGAAAGGAAAGAAAAAAACTACAGAATTTAAGATTGATCTTAAACAAGTTACAGGTGATGTCAGAGAATGGGTAAAAGAAGGATGAGAACACTGGAGTGAAGAGAGCTGATGAGAGTAGAGTGCATGGAGAAAAGAACATGAGGGAAAGACAGCTTTGACTAGAAAATGATTATTTTAAATTGACATTTTTGCATTGGGAAATTTTAAAAGAAGTCATCTCTCAGTGGCATATAATAATATTTACATTAAAGATAATACAAAGCTCATAGCTGGCTGAAGCAAATGCTAATAAAATAGTTCCGATATACAATTAACATTTTAGAATTAAGTCCATCTAACTAAACATGGGATGTTGTTAAACATATTACTTGATCAAACATTTGATAATTGTATCTCGTATGTTCAATGAGTCACGTACTAAATTAGAGGGATGACTACATGGTATCTGGAAGTGGCATTGCACATAGAATGAGAATTATATACCCTAGTATTCGAAAGAATGGGTTTGGTTCAAAATTCCTAACACCTGAAGAAGGCCGGAGCATATAACAGTCAAAACATGGTAGACATGGCAATGAAGATGAGGACAACAGTCTAAACAGTGTAAATAATGTAAATATTGCATCATCTCAGAAGTATAGATAAATTCTGAACCCTTTATTTAATCTATAAGAGTATATTGTTCTTGTGCCGCTGCTCATGTCTATGTCTGGAAATAAGTCATCTTGTTTTTATTTTTGTACTGTTCAGTTATTGCTCACCACTGAATACAATTGTTCTGTGAGCTTAGTGGATAAAAAAATTCTTTTGGTGACAGTGTAGCAAAAACACATCAGTATGCTCAAGAAAAGAGGACCTGGATGGCTTGCAGACATGTCTTTCAAAATCAGTAATATGCAGATTTTCCCTATTAGCAGCAGAACGAATGGCATATTCAGATACAAGCCTCTCTGCAACTTGTCTAGACCTGGGTTTCTGCCAATGAAAGAACTAAGAAAACCTATGGTGGGCAGTTGGCAAAACTCAGTAAATTGTGAAATCAGTCCAGTGGGCATTTTGTACATAAAGTTGTTGTGCCTTCTAAAGCAGTGTCATTTTGTTATCTCCCATCTCTTCCTTTTTACTGCCTATTACTCCATAGCGTTTGGAAGAGCAATCAATTAGATATTTTCCCCATCCTCAATACGTACATCAGTAAATCCTCAACTAATGCTTATCAGATCTGCATTGGAGTTGTTTACAATCTTCAACAAACATCTTCAGAATTCAGAAATATTTACTAACCATTTTTACAATTTCCAGCATTATTTTACCTTAGTAAAGCTCTAAAATTAAAGATTTCTCCGTAGCCATTAAATTAATCTTACACTTCATTTAAAAGAGTCCAACTGACAATATTGTTAATTTAAGATTGAAATTCAGAATATTTAAAACAGTTGCCATTTGTTTACATCTGATAAGATGGATGTTGTATTATTCAGCAAAGAAAACTTTAAATTCAAATCATAATTTTTTTTTTATATCAGTAAAACAAAATGACTAAATGTCAAGATGTAGCATGTGAGTGTATATTATAAAACTATACACACACACACACACACACACACACACAGCTGGATGCTGAATAGCTTTTGACTGAACTCTCTCTCTCACAAGATATATAGAATAGTAAAAATTTTCCACAAAAAAGAATTAAAACAAATTTCAATTAAAAATGTATCATTAGTTCAAGAGTATCATTATTCTATACAAAATAATCTTGATTGTTATTTTTTTCCACATAAACATAGCATACTTCATTAAAAATGTGTGTATGTTTCTAAATTGCAAACATTTAAAAATGATTTAATACTAGACTTCTGCAAATTAAATATTAACAGAAGTAAAACTAACATTAAATTTTTAAATGTAATTGGAGTTATCAGTGCTTGTCAAGCATTGAAGATATGTAAATCCCTACTACTTTTCATTTTAATATCCATATTTTTCTGGGTTTTTTTCCAACTTAATGTAAATATTACTTGTTTCAAATCAGATTCAGCTAATATTCCTCAAATAAAGTTTCAGAAAAGTATATCTTATCCTTGAAAGATTGTTTAATAATAAAAAAAGTTACATTGCAATAAAAGACAACTAAAAAGGACACTCATCAGCTATTTTAGAAAAAAAAAAACAACAATTCCAATCAATATAATTTCTGTTCAGAAAATCTACTATAGAATATTTTGCTTAATGGAAATAGTAAATTTTCGATACCTAAATTTTAAAGTGAATTTTAAAAAATAAAATGCTTTCTTGAAGCTTTCATTTTCATTTTAATTGAAAGCTAAATGATTAAATTTACTATTTCCAATAAGCAAAATACTTTGGTGTATTTCAAATAGAAATTATATTGATTAGAATCTCAAATTTTTAGAGTTTTCAAAAGTTATTAATTTTTGTGTCCATTTTGACAAAATTGTGAACAAAAGTTAATTCTCAGTTTTAAAAATCTTACAAAAATACATCTGTGACAAGTTATTTTTGGAAAATTAGCAAATTTTAAGTTAAATTAATCTAATTTGAAACAAGTTTTACTTGTTTATAGCATGAAATTTAGAATAAAAGTATTTCTTAATCACAGAGCTCTGATCTTTCTAATCTTTGAAGTAAGTGATAACAGCCAGATGTAGTGGCAAGCTAAGTATGGTTGACCAGAACTAACATAAATTTATGAAATCTAAGTGAAAGTTTTATAAGGGCAACAACACTTGAAACATATGACCTTTTAATGATGTGTCTTTTAGGACATCCCATAGTTTGAAAAAAAAAGAAAAAAAGAAACCCTAAAAATCTTAGTAAGAAATAATTTGTATTAAGCTTTTCAATTTTCGATAGTCTTTATGTAATAACCAAATACATACAGTGAATGAAAGAAATTTGAAAGTGGTTTGAAACTTTTTAAAATCATCATAATTAACAAAGAAAAATGAAAACAATTCTTGTAAAAATTCATGATTTATCAAAATAACTTTTCTTCAAAATATATCTTTACTATATATTATTTATAAAAGCAATGAAAGCTTATCTAAATTAAAAAATGGCATAGTTTTAAAGCATTTTTTAATTTACTAATAGGAGCAGATTTTTGAATATTCAGCTACTTTTTGAAAAAAAAAAAAAAAGTTTAGAGGATTTACATTCTCCAAGGAGTTCTGCATTTAACCAAGAAAACAGTTTGCAGACAGTATTAAATTTCTAGAAAATTTCATGAGTGGAGGAGTAACAGGTGTATAAAAAAAAAAAAATTTTGTACCAAAATTTCCTAAAAATAATAATTGCAAAAATAACTTCATTTGCAAATAAATTCTGAAAGTTTCATTAAAATCTGGCAGAATTTTCAAATTAATGTATCTTTCACTAGCAAAAAATGAGCTGTGTAACATTATGTTTGCCATAGTAATAAACTTTGGTAAAAATCTTATTTGCTGACAAAAAGCGTTAGAATTATTAAAAAAATTAAAATAATTAAAAGATACTTTGATCTTTCCATTTAATAATAACAAACATTTTGTTTTTATTAAGTTTGGGGCCTTTTAACATCATGCTATGCTGTTTTGTTTTTTTTCAGCGAGTGAGTGGAGGTACCTAAAATCTTTTAGCTTTCAATTAAAGCTAAAATGAAAGCTTTAAAAAGGCTTTTCCATTAATAAAAATTCATTTTAAAACTTAGGTATCGCAAATTTTTAATGAAAAGTAGAAATGCTAATATTCTAGCAAATCAGTGGCGATACCTATAAATGGTAGAAACTTTAAGGCAAGTTTATTTAATAAAAGAAAAAAATTTAAACATTCCTCAGATTACAATACTATCACTAGTTTATTAAACAGCAAAAAAGAAGAAAAAAAAAGACTATTTTCCTGGTAACAAAAGTTTTGGATGCAGAATATTGAGAAGCAAATGTAAATTAAGGCCACCTGGATTCTAGCATAAAGTAAACATTTACATTCTTTGGGAACTTTACTACAATTGGCACCAGCCTAACTCTTACCTTCTATCCACCAACCAAATAACTATTTCTACATTTTCTATTTTATTGATTCTTTCCATAACACTTTCTTCTTCAGCTCACCTAAATCTTTTCTCCCCACTCACTTCAGAACAAATTTCTACACTCACTCTCTCTCGACAGTTTATCTCATTTCCTCCTTTTTAAATGCCCTCAGATTTTGCACTCCCATTTAATACCTTCCTTCTGTAAATACAATCCCTATTTTGTTTGTTTATTGGTTTCTTTGTTTCTAAAACAGACATATAGGCAACAAAAACCAACATTTTACAGCCCTATATATATATATATATATATATATATATATATTGCTTTCTAGATATGATACTGGGATGCCAAATTTATTCAGGCTGGACATGAATAAGATGGGCTGGGGTTGACAGAGAGAAAAAATCTCACTTCATGTTCCTTGCAGTCTGTGTCTGATTCAGCTGCTTAGGTTTGCATTGTGGTGCAATGGATATTGGCTCAGAATGAGAAATTGGAGAGTCGAGTTCAAATTCCAGTTGAACTGATTCGTAACCTTATTTCTGTATCCAAATTTACATTTGTCTATACCTCTGAGATGAGGTAGTATTTACATTATTTTATACTGTTTGGAGTGCTGTCCTCATCTTTACTGCCATATTTACTATCTTTCAACCATTATCCACTTCAGCCTTTTTAAGGTCCTAGAACTTTTGAATTGAACCCTTTATTTCCATCACTGGGGAAATAGCTCATTCCATGTGCAATGCCACTTCCAGATGCCATGTAGTTATCTTCCTGTAACTCAACTGTCTAAGTTATTTGTTCACCACTGCTATAGACAGATATTGAACTCACAACTCATTGGATCAAGTCACTGGAACTAACCAACACCTATATCCAATGGGACATGTGTGCTTGAGTGTACAAATTTTGGTATTTATAAACCTAATCTCTCAGTAACCATTTTTTACCAGAACTCATATTGCAATCTTTGAAATTAATGATTTTCTCTAGCACTTTGTATTACTGGTTCCCATATTGTATTCATTTCTATGCTTGGCTGGCTTAGATTTTTGTGGCCTAGCATATGTGCTGATTCCTTAAGTTTACGTAGTTTCTGGTGGTGTTCTCTATCAATTATTTCAACTTCATCCCATAAGGGGCAGTGATCACCTTTTTTTCCTACATATGCCTGATTTTTCTATCTCCCCTTGTGTTATTGGCTTGTAATGTTCTTACAACCTTGCTTTAAGTAGACAGCCCATTGCTCCTTTATATTTCTTTCCATGGCTATATGGAATGGCATACACAGTCTTTAAGTCATGTTCTCTATTGAAGATCTCACTTGAGAAAGGTATCTGAAGTGTAGAACCACTTTTGAAGGGTGTCCCGACATTATATAGACCACAGATCCTTTGTATTTTCTCTAATAATACCATCACATAGTGCATGCAAACTTTGGCTGTTTTCTGAGGGTTGTTATCCTCATACACCCTCCATTCCACATTCATTGGGGCTGTTGTCATGTACTCTGGGTGATGTTGCAAGCAGCAGATGATCTAATTTTTTTTCTTTCTTTTTTACATTGTATGAGTTGAAGTTGAGGTATTGTCTGGTCAATGTTGGTTTGTGATATATGGATGTCTTGAACCAATACTCTGAGGTATTATTACATCCAGGAATGCTACTTTGTTGTCATTCGCTTTTTCCATTGTGAACTGTATCGATGATCTTATTGAGTTTACATGGTTCAGTGGTGTCTAGACTTCTTCCTGGTGCAGCCAGAGTATGAAGATGTCATCAACATATTTCAGCCATAGAGTTGGCTTTAGTGATGTGGATTCTAATGCCATCTCTGAAGTATTCCATGTATATGTTAGCCAATAATGGTGATAATGGCGAGCCGTTTGCTACACCATCATCCTGCATATACACATCTGATAAAAATTCCAAAGTGTGTTGTTTGTGTGCAGAAAGTCAGCATCTCTATCAGGTTATCTAATGGTATACTGGTATGTTTTCCTAGGGGTGAGTCTGATGCCAGTCTGTCCTTGACTACCAATAGTGCCTCCACCATAGGTACCTTGGTGAACAGACTCACCATATCCAGGCTCACCATCTGCTTGCATTGGATGGGAGCATTTTTGATTAGTTCCATGAAATAAGCAGAGTTTCAGACATGATGGTGACTTTCCTGTCAATGGGTCAATTATATTCACAAGGAAGTGACTCAGAGGGTGGTACACAGAGCCTTGGCTGCTAACAATCAGGTTGAGCAGAATACCATCTTTATGAATCTTGGGTAGACTATACATGTGAGGTAGCTTGCTGTTGAGACAACTGCTTTTATGTTTGAGGCTGGAAATGATTCTTGTTCTTGATTAGGATCTGTGACAACTGTCATTTTGTTTTCAACATCGGGTCTTTCTTTACTTTGAGTTTGCTTCAAAATTCATAGCACCTGAAAAAAGGCTGAAATGTACTCTTGCCAAAAAGTCGTAAACATAGCAATAAAAATGAGGACAACAGTTCAAAAAGTGTAAATAATCCAAATTTACATGTATTTAATTTAAAATTAATGTTCCAACCTGGTTTGTGATTAATTAATTCATCACAATTAGTGAGGATTTCAGGCTGCAATAAGATTCAGTTTCTATTATATTATGCACTCACTTCACTTCTAATTACATTCTAAACAATTACCATAAATTTGATACTTAATCTCATGAATTTGTCATGACTAGTAATTTTTGGGTGTTGAATTACTTGTAATATTTAGTACTGTTGAAGTTATTTCTCACATTTTTTGTTGAGATTTAGAAATGTTTTGCTCAAGTGATGAAATTTGAAAAGCTGATTTATTTGGAAAAATATTTTGACAGAAACCCTATTTGCATTTTGATAATTTCTTAATATTTTATAAGACTTCCTGACAAACAATAATTTCTTTCTTTTTTAACAGCAAAGAATAAATTCTTAGGATTTCTTACTCTTGTGCATGCAACATACAACTGGCCATGCATAAATATTTCTTTCTGGAGCTAAATTCCAACTTCTTGAAGCATTTGACCTTGTGATTTGTTTATAGTTATCGCAAATGCAGGTGAGCTGAAAACTGGATTCTTATATAATAAAAACTTAAAGATATGGAAAAAGCAATATCTTTAAGTATTTATTTTAATCATTAAATTTATTTTAAAATAGTGTGAGCATTTTGTAGGTTAAGTTACAAAACTTAATTTTTCAAAAAAGAAAAAGCTACATATCAAAGTAAAACCAACTGTATTTTGTGCCCCCTTACTTAGCTGCACTTCTCCACAAAATTTGGTTTTGATCCATCAAGAAATCGCTATTTTAGAGGGTATGATAGACAGGCAGACTAACTGAAGTCATGGAATTTTATATACTAGAATTTTTTGGCAACATGCTTGTGCAGATTGAACAATTATATATTGAGTGAGGATTTCAATTTTCTTATATATTTTCCTAAAAAAAGATGAAAAAAAATGTATTGTCCTTAGCTACACATCCTAGTAAAACCAACTGTACTTTATACCATCTTATATACTTGCACTTCTCAAAAAGAATTTGGTTTTGATCAGTTCATGTATAGCTGCTTTTAGAGGGTGTGACTGATAGACAGATGAACTAATGAAGTCAAAAAATTTCAAACATAGATAGATAAATCAAGTTTTTATGCTGAAATATGCTTTGTTTTTTTCTTTTCCTAAATTTATAATATTTTTCTAGGTTTACATATGTATTTAAAGAGGGTTCATGTTAAATTTTTTTTTCCTAGGCTTACATTATTTAAAGGAGCTATTTTGCCTTTGAGTTTATCAAAAACTACCAAAAAGCATAGAGAATAAGACATTAGTAAGTAATCTTTTGCTTACATTATACCAAGAATTTTACAAAGATGTGTATATGTCTGCTTCTACACATATGGCAGTCTGTTTACTCTAAGGTTACTTGAGGTTCACACAAACAGCTGGTCAGAAAGCTTCTATTTGCTAACAAAACTTAACATGTTCAAATTGATCTGCTGTTGTGTGATGAATCAAGAGATACTGTTTTCAGTGGTAATATAGCAATAACATGTCTTATTTTTCAACAGTACTTTTTGCAGAGTTGAATGGTGTTAAAAATCTAGAGGCATGTAGAGTTTGAGAGACTGGGGAGTTACTAGGATAAGTCCAACTATTTGTGTAGTTTATTTAGTATTTGTTGTATCCCGGACAAGCTACAATTTAACAAAGTGTAAATCCAAGTGGAAAGATTACCAATCCAGGCATAATAGAATAAAAGGTTTATTCAACATGAGAATTATTACAGATGAGAATAGTACTACCAGGTTCTAACCCGAAAGCAAAACAGTATTTACCACCTTCTCACCAAGGCAGATGTGACACAAAGTGAATTAATGTGGAGATTCTGAGCTCTTAAGCTCAGCCAAAAATATCCTGTAGACCCAGCTTAAGGCTGGGACGGGATCTTGTTTTCACCCGAAACGAGACTAGCCTTCGGGTCTCTCTGCTCGGAAGCAGTGAGTTTAACAAGAGTTTGATCACAAATGGTCACACAACTCAATCCATAAGCAAGACTCACTAGTGAAAATGCTCTTGCTCATTTATTCATAATAGACTTAGTGCCACAGTATTCATAGGGTGTGCTGGGATATTCCATTATAATAGTATTAAACCTGGGCCTGGTGTTTTTTCATGATTTCCTCAATGTTTTGGTCAAATGTGCAATAAGCAGAGTCATTTCTTCTTCAATTGAGTGTAGTCTTTCTCACTTCTTACTTTTGATGTTATTTAGTGTTGAGAACCCAAATTCACATAAATAGAAAATTGTAATAAAACTGATAAAGCCTGTGGGATAAAAAGTTTAATACTTTTTCATTTGTTCAAATACTAATTCTGTACCATTACTACTTCCTCACACATACACAAACACACCATGACTATTTCGCAGCACACTAGTGTTCTACAGTACTGAGGTTGAGAATCACTGTTCTAGAGATATGTGGCCAGAAATGTCTTTAGTGTGTGGTTCTCAACATTATCGCTCTTAGTAAGGTTTGTCTGTTCTTCCTCTAATCCCTTATTCTGTCAACCATTTACACAAGTTTGTTAGGTAGGTAACTCATTGCTTTCTATGTGTCCTATGAGTAATAAATTCTCTGAGCCCTCTTTCATTATGCATTGTAGAGAATTCAATTACTGTAGACAAAATTATGAGCCACTGACAACTCCCTTATTCCTCTACTGGATTAATAATTCAAACAAACAGAAAAATGATATAACTCATTTAATCTGTGTCAATTGAGAAACCTTGTTTCTAATCATAAAATATTAGAACAAAAACCCAATGGTTTACTTGTTTTTTATGACTTAAACCTTTTACCATTCTGGGTATGATGATAAACTGCATCTGGCAGCAAGGCTGCTGATCAAGAGGTTCTGAGAAGCATGGAACCACCTCTTAATTGCTGTTGTTCCCAGGTCCACGCTGACCCAGAGTGGTAGTACCTGTTAGGGTCCTAGCTATGGGCAAATAGTTAATCCCCAAACTGGAGTCAAAACACTATGAAAATACAAAAATTGATTTTTATTGTAAAAATACCAGCAATACCTAAAAAAACAAAAAACAAAAAAAAAAACAACCAGCAATACATTAGACTCTTGACATAAAAAAAAAAACTCTTTACAAAAATATATCAAAAAGCTGATCTAAAAATTGATATCTTACAAAGAATACATATTATAACCTTTTTTTTAGGGATAATGATTTACTGATATGTCCTACTAATTAACCTATAATTGATGGAAAAGGGTATTTGCATGTAAGTGAACATAACGAACATGAATGGAATTGAAACTTGGCTCCGCAATTTCCAATTTTGAGTCAATATCCATTATGCCACCTGCACATCCAAACTTAGAGCTCCTGATATTTCCAAGCTCTCATCCATCTAGGTACTGAGTAGGGTCAGCATTACTTAACTTTGATGATTGTACAAGAACCGGTGTTTCAACATGATATGGCCTTAAGTCATTGTATGTTGGAAGATAATCGATCAGCTCTTTCATGTATATTTGTATGACGACTATTATGTTGCTTTTCAGAGATATATATTTCAAACTTTTTCCAAAGTTATACATATCTGTTCTGTCTGTGAGAATCCTACCTCTGAAATAGAGTTCTCTCAACTCTTCTGTTGACATTAATTAGCCTCATACTAGCTAAATGTAACCATAAGCAAGTCTTATCTTGAAATATTCCAACCACACATGCAAGAAATGACAGCACCAATACTGTCATCAGCTCTCCTCAATAGTACTATTATACTCAGAGAGATGAACATGCAACTTTGCCAAGGTTACAGAAATTTGATCACAAAATCAGCTTAATTATACCGTCATCAGATTGCACCACAATCACTCGCCTTCCATTTCAAAAACTAGACTGAAACAGTTCAGGTGTTTATCTGGAATGTCTACATTCTGACACCAAAATATATAAAGAGAGACAACAGAGTGGTCAATGTAAACAAGATGGTTCTTGAGTCTGTCAAAGATTATCTGAAGAAATAAGAGGCTTGAAAAAGACGCACAAGTAAAATACTACCAAGCCATTGTGCTGAATACTCCTCCAGTAGGAACTCATGATCTAGCACCATATAAGTAATAAATCACTGATCTTGTAATAAATCATTAGTTAACTACTACTTGAATATTTCTACCAGATTTATCTACATGAACTGAATAGATTTTATTACTAAAGTTGAAATCTGTAAAAGTTAAAATTTATGATATGCTCTAAAACATGCTTCCTATCTGTATTTATGAAATGAGGTGTTACTTACATTTAGTACAACAGTTGAGGGGATTAACATGTTGGTTCATGAATTTGGTGACATAGTAATTCTGAGTTCAATCCCTGGATCAGATAGTACAGACTTGGTGAAAATATTGCAAGCAATAACTGAAAAGTATTTAAAGGAAAAAAATACTCTAGACCCCTGTAGACTGAAGGATTCCGTTTGAATTTACCTGGATCATTAGATACCTGAAGAAGGTTGAAGAGCACAATAGACATTATATTGCAATAGCAACAAAAATAAGAGCATTAGTTCAAATGACACATACACTAAACAGATATATGTCAAAGACAGAAAATTATCTACTAATAGTTTGGCTGTTCAGTGAATTGTGAAAAGTTTGCCAAAATTGAGAGGTACCATGTAAGTTTTCCTTAGAAAAAAGCCCGCATTCAAACTATTTACATTGTTCAGACTGTTGTCCTCATCGTTGTTGCCATATTCAAAACATTTTAGGCACTGTACACTTCTGCCTTCTACAATGATTGAAATTCAAACTTAAACCTTTACTTTGTCCACTGGGGTAAATTGTTCTAGTTTCAAATGGCATGCCTCTTCCAGATATCTCAATTTCAGTTATTTTCCTGTAACTCAACTCTCTAAGTTTTTGCTCACTTCTGCTGTGGCCATGTATATAACTCTTTGGATCAAATCATTGGATTACTTCAATCAATGCTTTTATCTATTGGGCCAAGTGTCTAATGTATGGCACACAGAACTAGAACAATCTACCTCAGTAGATGAAATAAAGAGTTCAGTTTGAAATTTCAATCAACTGAAGGCTAGAGTATAAAATGGATGAAAAGTCCGAATATAGCAAAAATGAGGACAACAGTCCAAACAATGTAAATAGTGTAAATAATTACAATACATCATCTCAGAAATATAGACATAAAAAACTTTCATCATTTCTGGTACTAACTACTATTAATAGAAAAGAAGGCAATCATCTATCAACCTATCAGAATCATTATTGAGGAGAGAAACTGCCAAACAAGTTTTAGCAGAAAATTCATGCTTAATGTACTTTCTCTTGCAGTTAGCATGGCATAGTAAAACTACTGTATTGGCCTCATCAGCTATCAGCAAGGTGACACCAAAAACGAAATATTTTAAATCAGTTTACAAAGACTAAATGTTACAATCAAACAAAACCAATATTAAATTGCAACAGCCATCTTAAAATAAGAACCTTTAATGTGATTAATGAGAATGAAACTAAATGCTAGCCATAAAACATTATGCACAAGCAAACATATGCACATTCTTTGAGGAGTGATAAATATAAATTGCTAAACCAATTCTACTAATGCTGCATGGGAGGGACACAGAACAACATTTCATTTACTATGCCTTGGTCAGATTAATCAGTTTGTTATGGCTGGCTGACCTATAGGAATAAAGCACCACCCTAACATAGATATCGCTGATAAAAGTCAGGGCAAGGCTTTTAACTTTAAGCCCTCATCACACCAGGTTTTATTGGTTAACATATTCGTTTTCGTTGATTAAAATGCCAGGATTCTGAAATAGAATCTTATTTCAGTAAAAGTCTGACAATTTCTATTGGATGTTTTTGCAAAGAGAAAGGCACTGTTTATAGTTTTCATTTTGGTAGGATAAACAGCAAAGAGAAAGGGAGAGAATATTTCAAAAATATAAAACCATGTCCCTTCAGAATGTTGGCAATCGTGGTTCTTAATTTCTGTTCTTTCTTTTGTAGTTCTTAATAAATTTAGATTTTTGCTATCTCTTCTAAACCCAGTTCTACTAATCATTTACATGAGCTCGTTAAGAAGATTATGTCCTGTTCTCTTGTGGTCACTTGCTTTCAGTATATCCTATAAGTATCAAATTTTCTAAGCTCTCCTTCCTCATTATGAGCCTTAGATATTTCAACTCTTTTTCAGATGTTAAGTAGTCCAAACTTTATAAAAATTTTATGGCTCATGCTGAATATATAGAGTTGCTTTAAATAAACTTTTCTTCAAATATTTCAAACCAGCAGTTATCAGTAAAAACTATGTATTTACACAGATTAGTATGATTCAGGTGTGGTTTGACTTTAGAAGGTAATAGCAATGTAGCACAGACAAATAAAAGCAAAGGCTGAAGTCTGGTTATAAATATAAATGAAAATCAGCCAATCTAAATAATTTGAATGTAATTTTATGGCTTCAACTAAATATATTTTGAATGAATTTGTATTCCTTCAACTACAGATAAAAATGTACTGTCATTTTGCTTTAAAATTGTATTGCTGGTAATTTTTAATATAAAAATGTACTTTATATTTTCATAGGATTTTTTTTGTGAGGTGGGGTGCCTATTTGTTCATAGTCGGGTCCCTCAAAGGTGCTTCCACATTCCTGAAAATTTCCAATCCCCTGATCAGAGGTCTTGCTAATGAATCTAGCTTATTGCCATACCCAGAAGTACAGATAATAAAAGGAATTTGTAGAGAGTCATGATCACTTAAATCCTAAAGCAAGATAAAAAAAGACAATCCAATACCACATGTCATCACCAAGAGAAAAAAAAAGAAAAAGGAAGTAAATACTCGCAATTGATTTTTGGTTAGTATTTCTTTGACTAACAAGCCGTAGAATAATGGCCTTGATGAATTGTGATGAAAAGCAACTGAAATTAAAATGAAAGAAATACTAGAGAAAAATTAATAATTAACAATGCTTCATCTAAAAAAAAGAATTCTAGATAATAGATTTTATTAAATTAACGTATATACTAAGCCCCGGGGCACCCAGTGAAGACCAAGTTCAATATACAATAATAATAAACTAGACAGGCCTGATAAAGCAAGACATTTAGATGAAGGTAATACTGTATAACACAAATGTAAATTAATACTTGGTCTTTAATGAGAGACTATAAATTTCTATATGTCAGAACAATATTAGGTAAATCAATGGCAACGTGGAAAAATTTTATTTAATATGTTTCACTAAAAAGACTTCAGACTAAAGTAATGTTCTTATTAATGGAATATCAATATCAATGTAGAAGGAAAGATATTTTTCAGTTTTGGTATCGAGATTGACTAAATACCTTCTTGATAACAAGTATATTGATACTTCAGTAAAGAAAGGTGATGTTCCAGGAATAGCTGGTTGCTTAGAGCATGGAAACATGATCTGAGAGGCCATTCAAAAAGCAAAAATTAATAAAGATTTGGATGTCATTTGGTTGGATTTGGCTAAGGCTTATGGGTCAGTACCCTGCCAAATGGTACAATTATCATTACAAATGTACCATATTCCAGAGGAAATATCTAATATGCTAGGAACTTATTTTGATGGTTTCCTCATGCATTTCACTAGAAAAGACTATACGATTAAGTGAAGTAGACTTGAAGTTGGAATTGTGATGGGACATACAGTGTCACCCATATTTTTTGTTCTAACAATGCAGTTGGTTATGAAAGCAACAGACAAGGCTGACTTTGTTGAGTTTGGTGGAGGTTGTCAAATGTCACCAGTGAAGGTGTTCATGGATGATGCTACAATCCTCTCATCCAAAGAAAGATCAACTCACAAGCTATTAAGCTTGATGAAAAACCTGATAATTTGGTGTAGAATGAAATTTAAACCAAACAAGTACAAAAGTCTTTCTCTTAGAAAAAGAAAATTGAATCAAAATATAAATTTTGAAGCAGGTGGTCAAAGGATCCCTACCATATCAGAAAAATCAGTGAAAAGTTTAAGACAGTAGTATGATCAATCTTTAACAGACACCAACCAATGGGAAAGAAACATCTAGATCATTACAAGAAGGTTTCCATAAGATAAATCTTTGTCCTCTAAAAGGAAAATACAAGATATGCTGCTTGGAAAATGTACTCATTCGAATGCTATTATGGCCCTACTTGTATATGAATTTGGAATGAATACAGTCAAATCAATGGAAAGAAAGATAAACAAATCTGAAAATAGTTAGGTTTAGCTCTAGGTTTGTCTGATATTGCATTGTACTGCAGATAAGAAAAGCTAAAGTTGCCATTTGAATCAATTGTGGAGGAATACAAATCCAGGAAAATCAGTCTTTAAATGATGCTGGATGTCTCCAAGGATTTAACAGCATTAAATCATACATTAAAAATGAGGAGAAAGTGAAAGGTCAGAGAGACTATAACAAGTGCTAAAGACAATCTAGCTTTCAATGAAGTTACTAGATACACCAAAGCAGGAAAACAACGCTTAGGACTAAATGAAAGGCAGTGGTGGTTGAAAACTTCTGGTAAAGATCGCCGAGACATAGTTATCCAAAATGTAAGGAACACAGATGCGAAAAGACTTATAAAAAGGAGAACAACAATCCCAACATGACCAAATGACAAATTGGGAGAAGGCTCTGCAGAAATCTATTACTTCAAAGGACATTTGGCAGATGGCTCTACTCAGATTAAGTTTTTTAGTATGTTCCACATATGACCCGCTATCATCTAATAAGTCTTGTTAAATGGAAGAAAGACTGTTCCCTGTATAAGGAAAATTCACAAACATTAGAACATATTCTTAGTTCATCTAAAACAGCTTTTGTCAATGGAAGATATACCTGCAGACACAATAGTGTTTTGAATGAGCTGGTCAAAATTATAAAAATCTTTGTAGTCCTGGTTTCAATTGGAAGATAACTGCAGACATTCTTGGTTGACAATGATTACCCCAAAATAATATCAAGTAAGGGTCTGCAACCAGATATTGTTCTTCTATCAAAGATAAGCCATAAAATCATCCTGATAGAATCAACAGTATCATATGAAAGTCAGATGGAACAAAGCCACGAATATAAAGCTAATAAACATGAAAGTCTAATATCAGATCTGTTAAAGGAAGGGCATAATGTAATTATTAGAGCAATGGGTTTTGTTGCAGGCACTCTGTACCAATTTCTGGGCCGAAATGGAATCAAAGAGTGTAATAAGGCCAAAAGTATAAAACACCTAATAGAAGTAACTGAAAATAGTTCTATGTGGATATGGAAAAAAATATTCCGTGGAGCATTTCAGCAAACATTACCTGATTGAGAATGAATAATGAAGTTCATGTATTCTCAGAATGCTAGCAAGGTTTGCGGGGTTGTTTTTTTTTGTAAATCAAATTTAGCCATTGGATATTTGAACTAGTATATCTATAATACACTAGAAATGCTAGTATATCATAATAGAGCCTCACATCAGTGAGTGGGGGCTGGTGTGCAAATGAAACTGTTGAGAGGAAGGCTTCAAAACAGTGCACATTCTCTCCTAATGACCCTAAATTAATTTAAATGTAAATTCGAGAAGACATTCAAATGAAATGTAAATTCAATGAAATCGTATGCTGTAGAGAAGCTTGATGAAAGTGTCACTGGCATGAGAAGCATTATACAATCAGCTTGTTTTCAGGTGGGTTTCAATTACTTTTCAAGTAATTTCCATCTTTAGGTAATTCAATAGCAATGTGGAAAAATTCTATTTAACATGTTTCACTAAAAAGACTTTAGAGTAAAGTAATGTTCTTATTAATGGAATTATGTAGGAGGCAGAGATGTAGATATAAAATGTCTGTTATAATTATGCACCAAGGGGAAATACTGAAGATGAAGGACCACAGAATTTTAAAATTTCCAGGTTTCAATGCATCTAAAAGAGAAGGTAATTTAATAAAGAGGTGAAAATGTATAGAAAGCACACTGATTTCGGGGTCTTCTATGGTAAATTTGTGTCTAGGTCCTTATAACATTTCCCCTTTCTTAACATATCTTCCGATGTCACAATGTGGGATATTTAAAAACAATAGTGATTAAAAAAAATGTTTGGAAACTGAATGAGATTAGTTGTTCTGTGCTCTAGATGCATCAAAAACCAGAAATTTTAAAATTTATTATTCCCACATCTTCAGCATTTCTCTTTGGCTCATAATTATAACAGACGTTTATATTCATATGTTCTCCCACTCTCTATAAAATATAATTATACATAATTCTATTAATAAGAACATTAGTTTGACTAAGTCTTTTTAGAGGCAAAATACATTACAATAATTTGTCCACTGTCATTCAGTCTTTACTCAACTAGGCATGTTAAGTTCTCTTCTAAAAGAGGACACTTATAAATTGTAGCCCACAGGTAGAACCTTACCATTGGTAACAAGAGGTAAAAGGTGGATATATTCAACAAACAGACATCAAAAACTAAATTAAATAAAAATTAAATGAGCACTACTAAGTGAAATGCTGAAAAAAAAAATACATAAATAAATAACTTACTGAGTGAGTGTACTTGGGGAGAGTGGTATTTATCATATGACTGACCACTACTACACTAGCAGGTCTGTCTGCCTAATGTGACTAACCAATCCCTGTTAGAGATGTCAGCTCTGGCAGATTTGCATTTGTTCAATTCCTACAGAATCAACCTGTAGTTTACTGGAGCTATGCTAAGAGAATTTTAGTTACAGAGAACCCATAATCTGGCATGATCAACAATTTGAACAAGAACAATATGGTCGCATCTTCTGTTTCGATGACTTGTAGCTTCATGCTAGCATAATCAGAAACAGCTTCCAAACAGTTCCTACTTCCCCAGTAAGGTTCAGATCAACCTACGGTGTAGTTTTCATGCACTTCTCAATGCCACTGCACACGGAGTTAATTTCCTCAGGTCGATATTATTAAGAAGCCACCTCCCTGACATATCAACACTAATGAGATTCAAACTTGGATCTCATACCCTGAATTCTAATGTTCTAGCCATTTAGTCATACACCCTCTATATATTACTGATAAACTAGCCTTATCCTCATTATTATTATTATGATTTCCCTATCCTCAAAATAACCATTTCTTCCTTACGTGACTAGAAAGAAAGAAAAAAAATTTAAGTTTTGTTTAGGGAAGAAAAAATATAAGATAATATTTTCATTTATTTAATATATTTCAGTAAATAAAATCTATAATAATAAAATTTTTAACTAAATTTTTGTGTTAACAGTTACAACATCACAAAAATTTACTTTAACATTTCTGCAGCTGTGAGCATATTTATGGTTTTCACACAAAACTTACATTGCATGCTGTAATATACTACTGGAAAAAAGACAATTTTTTTTTTTTACAATATTATCTTAGAGATTCACTTTTGTGCAGTACTATAATATATATATATACATACACAGTGCAAACTGTCACCATTTTATATTTTTAGTTTTGCACATACATTTGTTGTTGATTTTGGTGACTGCACAATATAGTAGGGTCAGTTGGGCACACTGTGAGAAAAAGAGCACCATGACGCTATGGACTTCACCAGAAATTTAAAAATGACATACTGTTCTGCTTGACATTCATACCAGAAGCTTCACTATGAAAATTTCAGTGTGTTTTCATATCAGTGCAGAGTCTTCAGAAGAGTTGGATGAGGTTAATGGTGATTATGAAGGTATAGCAGTTCAGAAAACTCGCTCTTATCTTTTTGATAAGAAAAGAACCTTGAATTTGTTGGCGAAGGCTTCAAAGATAACATGGAGGCCAACATCAAGTGCCTTGAGGTAGTGTGGCTCTGGGTCAAGAAGGTGTCTGCTGGAAGACCCTAGGTCTGGTAACAAGACTGCACCATGCCACCCAAGCAGGAGAACCCAGTCATGGCTTCAGACAATTTCTGCAACCACATCACCCATTACATCTGGCTATAACTCTCCAGACTGCAACCCCCTTGATTATTATTATTGAGTGAGAGACCAACAAAACTCCTTGTAACACCAAAGATGAACTGAATGCAAGGATTATGACAGCATGACCAAATTAAACCAGGAGACCATCCAGAAGAGATGCAGGAGATTCTGAAGTCATCTGGAGGCCATGGTTGAAACCAATGGCAATTTTATTGAATAAATCTACTTTTTAGTATTTCAAGATATATTTACCCAATTTACACAAAAATATCTGTTAAAAGGAAATGTCATTTATTTTCATTTTTGTATAATTTGGACAACAATTTATTCATCCCACCTTGTATAGTATGCTATAAAATATAAAAAATACCATGAAAAGAATTTGTGTTATAAATGAATTCATGCTTTGTGCGATTTCCAAACCAGCATAGATATAAAATAGCTGCAATACAACCTGTTTTGTGACATTTTTATTATACTGGGTTTGGGTTGACGTTTAGTTTGCTCTGTACTGCAGAGTAACTGACTGAAACCAATATGTCACTGTCCATGAGAAAGTGTCATCAGGATATAAATGCTTAGCAAAGAGAAATTTTTTTTTTGTCCTTTTTCAAAAAATAATAAATAAAAATAAAAACAGGCCAGCACAGTCAGGCAACAATGCAAGATTGAAAGTGTTAAAAGACTATTCATTTTCATGAAGGAAAATATTTTCTATAAATTTTCCTTACCCACAAGCCTAAATTATGACTGATATTTTCCTTCCCTAACAAATCATCCTTATGCCTTTTCAGGTGAAAATCTTTAAACCTGATCCATCTCCTCATGGCAAGCTATATAAGATTTCTTTATCCCCTGACTTTGAAAATATTTCAAGCTAAATTTAGAGTATTATATATACTGCTAAATAAGGCCAATTAAAAAAAAACGACTTCACCTATTAATACAAGGTAAAATTTTTAGACTTCAAAATATTTTAGAAAATATCTGTATATTGCATGAATAAGATACCGTTTTATATTGCAGGAATAAGATAACATTTCATATTGCATACAAAAGTGTTCTATTACATTTCAATCATAACAAGGACATGACAGTGATTTCTTTTAGTTATTTATTGACAGAATTGATCAGTATAGGCTAAATTGAAGTTGTAGAGTTAGATCTTTGAATATCTTCCAAATATATCTAAGTGCTAGCAGGAAGGAAAGAAATGTAAGTAAAACCATAGAGTGTAATTGAGCTGGACACCAAGTCACCAAATTATGAGTGTTGATTTTCAGAGTAATTTGATATACCATGGTGGTAAAATGCACTTGATGCATAGGTTAACAACTACATAGAAACTTATACAAGTACATTGTACAAGAATAATACTGAAAGATATGTTAGGTGAATGCAAAAGTTTCCAGCACTGACAAAAGATTCCATTTCTATGAGTTCATAGCATCATTATTCAGTCCACTACTTTTCAGCTAAATAGGGAGTTCTACTATAAAAGAATGACAAAAGATTCTTCAAGGAAAATCTTGTACTTGTAGGGACTGTTGTAACGAGAAATGTTGCATGAAGCAAAATGATTGCATGAATATTATTTGCCAAGAATATATACATCAAGAAGAATTTCCTATTGCATCTCTAGAATCACTTCTTGTGTCACATCCCCACAGGGAGACAGTATTGTGAAAGATTATTATTATTATTATTATTATTATTTAAAGTCCTTTTTAAATTAAAAAGAAATCATTGGTTGACTTCTTTAGCAAGAAAAAGATACTTTCAGTTCAAATGTGTTATTCAAACAAATTTATTATAAGTAATTTGAATATATCAAGTATAACCCATCCAGTAGACTATCAAGGTTGAAATGTTGAATGGTATACCAGATCTAAACAGGATTTTCATAATTTCTTTCCCTTTTTTAAAATCAACAACTACTACTTTGTGTGAAGCAGAAAGAACAAGTTCTTAAACATTGACAAATACTTGTTTTTATAGGTTTATATGGAATATATTTTCAAAATATCTAAATTTGTCTTAACACTTTCAAATGACAAGGAAATGAAAATCTATATTATAAAAGAAAGTCTAGTTTTCTGCCTGTCACAAACAGTCTGCATGTGACGTTATATGCACGTGTGTGTATGCGTTTTGTGGGTGAATACATAAGCATACAGATATATGGTAAGAAAGGGGAAAATGGTATGACTAATTTCTCAGTGAAAAACCAATTTTTTCAAACACACAAAAAAAAAAAAATTATAATGACAATAATAATAGGATCATATTCAATTTTACAGAAAATATTTGGTAATATATAAAATTTGAGTTTTTGATTTTGTAGAAATATTAGGTCAGTCACTGAATGAAAATATACATTTATACATGCAAATAGATACAATTAGAATGAAAGGGAAACGTACATCTGTGCCAAGATGACTAACCCAAGGGTCTATGGTTTCTTCTGTATTTATATACAGGGAATCCTCAACTTATGAGAGTTTCTTTCTTACAATGCACTGCAACACAATTTTCTGTGCAAGCTTTCCAACTTTCTGTACTCAAGATTTTCCGTTAAACACTTATGACACTAACCTGTGCTAATGCAATAGTAACATAATAATCTTCAAAATAACAGATTTCTATCACATGTTAACATCATTTTTGTGACGGTCAAACAACTTAAGCAAAGCAACAGGCCGATGTCTGTCACTATTTCATCCCTTTTCAGAGCATTTAGCAATGTCTAATTTCACTTCCAAGTTAATGGCTTTCCTTTTCTTCAAAGCACTGCCATCAGAAGAGGTTACACTACACTTAGGAGCCACAAGGAAGGCAATAGATTTTCAAAAACAAAAGATTGAAAGCACCACAATCCCATATGGCATACAAACAGGAACTGACCCACGCCACCTTCCTCACTCTAGCACCATATGATGAAGTATTTTTTCACTGCACCATTTGTGTCATATCTACAAAGCATAAGTCAAAATGAGATTAATGGAGATTGTGTTATAGGTTGGAACTGTCATAACCTGGAGACTTACTGTATATTTTCTAATAAATCTTTGTCCATTTAATATACTAAAATTTGGATTTGAAATTTAATAATCTTGCCATCAGTGTAGCAGCAAATAACAAGGTTGAAATTGTATGAATGAAACATCAGAGACAAATGGAATGAAACATGTTCAGTCATGGTACCAATGTTATTAAATAGGCTTTCTACAAGGTAGGTGATCTTCATTAGAAGAGCATGTAGAAAACTTCTATGTTTATACTTCTTGGATGAGGTAATATTTACATTAATATTTACATTTACATTGTTTACACTGTCTGAACAGTGTAAACACTGTTCAGACTGTTGTCCTCATCTTTATTGCCATGTTTAAGATATTTCAACTATTGTATGCTCTTGCCCTCTTCAGATGCTAGAAGTTTTGAACTGAACCCTTATTCTCATTCCATGTGTGATGCCACTTCTGGATGCCATGTCCTTAGTTGAGTGAAAGGGAGATAACTACATGACATCCTGAAGTGGAACTGAACATAGAATGAAAATTATATACCGCAGGGATTAAAATAAAGAGTTTAGTTCAAAATTCCTAGCACCCGAAGAAGGGCAGAGCATGCAATAGCTGAAACGTCATAAACATGGCAATTATAGATGAGGACAATAGTTCAAACAGTGTAAATAATGTAGAAAAATTACAACTGATTTTTGTTGTTGTGCTCGAGGGTTTTTATTTTCTTTGAATAATAGAGAGAAAATTATGAGGTCAATCAAGGGGTGAAGTTTTCTTATAACAAAGAGGAGGTTGTAATGTCTCATCGATAGGTTTTAAAGATTATGGGTTATAAAAAGACAAGAGTACATGCATGCTTTGAAATCATGACCATTTCAACACACTTTGCGCATTTTTTCTTACTGGTTTGTCTATAGATGTCGCATAGCTAAAGCCATATAATTCTGAAGAGTACTTCAGTCATATATGATTGTATTAAATGCAATGAACTTATTCAGTCATGCGTTGAAGATAGACACTCTGAACAAGCCACCATAACTCTGGTCAACTCCAGACTTCAAGTGGAATATATATCCAAAAAGATGCTGGAAAATTGTCAGCTCATGCTATTGTTTCAGTAAATACCTGGCATCTTTTATCCTTTATTACAAGATTAGACAAAAATAGAGTATTGATGCCACATCAAGGCTAGAGCTGCTCAATTCTTATTTTTTGAGCCTTGACAAAGTCCAAAATTGTTTATGCAGTTTTGTGGGAAGGGAAATTCTTCACTCTGTAGTCGCTTTTCCTACATACAACATTGCAAATTTATTACAACCATCATTATTTCCATGGTAAATGTTCAGATGAGTTCTATTCTTTAGAACAACCAAGTTAAACTTTTACTGCTATGATATGACAAGCAAATCCCACCTAGTTGAATCACCTTTTTCTCTATATTCCAAATGTCAAGAGGAAATTTCACAAAGACAGCTTTTTCCTACGACTTTATTAGAGACTCCCACATAGCCCTCTATATTGAGTGGCTCTCAAACCTTGTATTGGTCAAACTTTAGTAAAATAAAAAAGAAAGAGAAAGAAGAAAGAGAAAGAAAAAGGTAAAAAAAGAATCCTCTCTATTATAATAAAGACCATTGTGTGTGTGTGTGTGTGTGTGTGTGTGTATATATATAAAAATGCTAAAATTTCCCCTCTCATTCCATGCACCCATGGCTTAGGGAGTTGGGACTCTGACTGACACCAAATCAGTCAAGTTTAATCCCGGCTGGAAACAAGTGGATGTGTCTAGCCACACTGATGAGCTGTGATACAGCAAAACAGGCTTGTATGTGGAGGACATATATATGTATATAAAATATGTAGCACACTTGGTATACTATCCAGGTAAATTTCGATAGAGACGAACTCAAAAGAACTCAATGTTAAATTCATTTATTTAATTTAACAGAGTAATATAATAAAAAGATTTTAGATTATTACAATGGATTATACATATTTTACCATATATAGCAGCTCATCAAACCCAAATGGTACAACAGTTAGTCCTATATATATATATATATATATATATATATATACACACACACCTATCTCAAAATGAAAAAGGTACAAAGAAAATTATTGCAACGTTCAAAACATTAATTTAAAACTGCTCAATATAAAAATCAAACAATGAATATTTATTATACTTTAGACCATGTACAAACTACTACAAAATTATACATTTTTTTCAACATTGTTCTTTCAAGTTCTCATCAGGTAGTTAATAATGAGATATATATATATATAACTTAAATATTTTTGTCTTTTTTTTTTTCTTCTTGCAGGGGGATACATTTGTATTTGGAATAATTCAGTAGTTTTCCTAATTTCCTAGTATTTTTTCTGATGTAATTATCATTAAAGACATTCAAAAATATATTACTCACCAGACTTTATCAGAATAATTGCAAAAGATTTATTATGCTTGGTCACTCACCTATGAAGAAAAAAAAAGAAAAAAATTAACAATGTACATATCATTTGATTTTTGATTTTTTAATTTATGTAATTTAAACAGCATTAAGAAAAAATTAGAATAATCATGGCTTAAAAGAATTAAGAAAAACATTGAATTGCTCAAGATTACTTATTAAATGGATTTTATGTTATTTATGTAGTAAGACATTTTCAACTTTCATTAAATATGATAGCCCAAGATTAAAAAAGAATTTCATCTTATGCTGAATATCTTGAACAAATTCTGATAAACAGTGCAAAAATATTAGGAAATCTAGTCTTAAGTAAAAATTCTGCATAGACAGGTAAGCATTAATGAAACTAAAGATTGTCAATCATTGGTAGCCAATTAGCACATACAAGAACATTTTAAAATCAATATTTTTTTCAGGTTTTCCTTATTAAAATGAAAAACTGAAGATAAACAGACAAAAAAAAAAAAAATCACAAAAAGTAATTTTTAATCAAGCGGTATATATAAAAAAAATGTATAAAATAACATTTTTGTAATACAGATTTAAGAACTATTTCACACACACACACACACACACACACACACACACACACACACACACACACGTGTGTATTTAGGCAGCAAATTTTCTTTTAGACATGTCAGATTAGATAAATTGTAAAGATTGTGTTTGCTTAAATTTAATATTTACAGATAATATTTTGTGTATTATAATTGAAAGATGTAATAAATGTGCTGTAACTTTGACAGATGATTTTATTATTCATTTCTTGATGTTCCCAAGTACTTTCAATCTCCTTCCGAGACCATCATCGAGGGTGTGAGTTGTGGTAAAAAAAAAACCCGTAAAACTGTGTTGTGGAAAAATTACTGTAAATTTTCTTGCTTCAAATGTAATGCTTGACAAATTGCTTAGCGTTCATTAAAATGCGAAAATTACTCAAAATGAAATTTTTTTATGTTGTAATGTCCTGGTCAAGCATGTATTGAAGCATAAAAATGTTCTTATAATAAACATTTTCGAACATTACTACAGTATTCATAGCTGATTCTATTAATTGACGACTAAAGTTTTTTTTAATGAATATTACATCAAGAGTCTATAGTTTGCATTTGTTCTCTTCTTGGTGTAGAATAGTTGTGTTATCGATCATTACTTTATGTTGGTAATGTAGACAGGAATGTTGTTGTAGATGTCTTGAAATAGACAAATGGTCAGACATGTGTAATATATATATATATATATATATATATGACTCGCATATAAACAAACTATTTGACCCTGATCCCACAAGGCTGGGTCAATGGTATCCTGCTCTCCTATACAAAGGAAATGGTGAAAAAACAATGTGTCATAACTATCAAGGTATCACTTATATATATATATATATATTAAATAAATTGCAAACATTGTGTCTGCATATTTTTAATAAAATCTGTTCGTACTCAGATAATCTTTCACGTATTATAATTATCATTATAAAAGATATTTTACTTTGAATTACAAAATATTAAGTTATTAATGACTTCTCAAACCACATAGTAGATGAACAAATAAGACGATACTTCAAAAACCTTAACACACAGCAAACAGAATATGGTACTTTCACAAAAGACCCTAAACATATCAAACTCTTTTATTGCAACCAGATGCACAATAACTATAAATAGGATGAAAAAAAAATCATTAATCTCATTTGTACTAATATATGTCCTGTTGATCCCAATCATTAGTTAAAATTAATATATTATAAAAAACACAATACTACTAATTTAATTATCCATAATAACTCCTCCCTATCAACTGATATATTACTTAACAGGCTAGAAGAAGATATGTCCTGTAGCTCTCCCAGAATCACAGTGGGTAAAAGAGGAACAGTTGACATGATCTTTTCTACACGACAGATTCAAGAAGGTTGTATAGAGTAGAACATATTCCTCTATCAGGTATTGGTTGATTTGACAATAGCCTTCAATACTCAACCAGGATGCTCTCTTGGTAGTACTCAGAAAGGTAGGATATCCACTATGGTTCATGGAAATGGTCAAGCAGCTGCACAGGAATATGAAAGCCCAGGTTACTTTCAACAGACAACTCTCAGTGAAAATCCTTATTGACAATGGTGTAAAGCAGGGTGATATCCCTGCCACCATGCTTTTCTCTATCTCTTTTGCTGCTCTACCTGTGCACACTTTCCAAGAATGTGACAATGGCATCCATTTGCACTTCAGAACCACTGAAAGGGTTTTTGATCTGAGAATGTTCAATGTCAAGTTGAAAACTTGACAAACTTTGAGTAGAGAGCTACTCTACACAGACAATGCTGACTTAGCTCATATAGAAGCTGGTATACAGTATATTATGGACCGTTTCTCATCATGTGCAGCATTTGGTCTCTCAATAAGCCTCACAAAAACCAAGGCAATATTTACTCCTCCTCCCCGAGAGCCCTATATTAAGCCCAACATCTTTGTTCATGGAACAAAATTAGGGGTAGCTGAGAAGTTTGTGTACCTTGGCAGCACAATTACAAAAGATGGCTCACTGGATGCCAAAATATATCTACACATCCAAAAGGCTTTTGTAGCCTTTGAAAAGCTGGAAAGGACAGTATGTGCAGCTCATGACATTACCAACCATACCAAAGTGTGATGTGTACGGAGCTTGCATTCTAACAGCTCTTCTATATGTCTCCAAAACCTGGACACTATTCAACAAACATAAGAATACGTCTGCATTTTCAGTAAAAATGCCGAGATGCATATTGAATGGGAAAGAAGGACTCCTGCCACAGATGTCCTAGTCAAAGTCAACTGCCAAAGCATTGAGGCTGTTGAAACATCTTCCTAAATGCAATGGACAGGACACATAATTGAAGGAAAGTAGACTTCTGAAACAATTGTTTTGTGGTGAACTGAGTATCAGAAAGCATTCTTAGCAAAAACCAAGGAAAAGATACAAAGACTGTATTAAGAACATCCTAAAAAAAACTGGAGTTTGACATCAACAATGCTAGATAGAACTAAATGGAAAGGGCAAGTAAGAGATGGTTGTCAACTCTTCAAACAATGTCATCTGGAACACAAACAGCTGAAGCAGTGATTTTAAAAGGGTGATAACCATGAACTTGACGAGGGTTTCAAGGGTTGGAAATGTGATTTCTGTCAGCACATACTTCTTTCAAAGGCTCACTCATGTTAGGTCACAATGCAAAAACTGCCCATGACATTCCCCAGACACAATGTCACAGCCTGATATGCAAAACTAGTTCTGGACTAAAAAAAAAAAACACAAAAAAAACACAGTGCACAGGAATAAGACACAGTGGTGTGAATCTAAGATTGTGGCAAGCACATTGTTCGTCCATCACTTGTATAACAAATCATGCAAATTTGCAGCCAGCCTGGCAAGTCACCTTTGAAGTCATGCACGTGAAAGACACAAAATGAGAAGCAAATGTGTTTAGGCAGCTATCATCTGTGAAGATGCAGCAGATCATCATATATATATATATATATATATATATAAAACACACAGAGGGTGCAATGGGTAAATTGTCACCATTACATATTTTTACATTTTTGCAATTTCTGAATTCAAAAACTCCTGAATTTGTTGAGAGCCTCAGAGCCAACATGGAGGCCAATATCAAGTGCCTGGAGGAGATAGTGCTACCCTGAGTTAAGAGGGTGGCTGCTGAAAGACCTTATGTCTGGTAATGAGACTCTCCAACCATGCCACACAAGCAAGAGAACCTAGTTATGACTATCAGACAATTTCTGCAACTATATCACCCCTTACATCTGGCCACCTAACTCACCAGACTACAACTTCCTTGATTATTATGTGTGGAGTTCAGTTGAATGAGAGACCAAAAAAATATTTGCAATATCAAAGATAAACTTAAAGCAAGTATTATGGTAGCATTCACCAACTTAAATAAGGAGAATGTCCAGAAGAGTTGCAGGAGATTCTGATGTTGTCTGGAGGACGTGATTGATGCCAATGGTGATTTTATTGAATAAATTTATTTGTTAGTATTTCAAAAAGATTTGTGCAATTTTTGTAATTATATCTGTTAAAATGAGATGTCAATTATTTTCATTTTTGTAAAATTTAGATGACAATTTATTCATCTCAACTTATATATGTATATTTCATTGAATAATATAGATATACATAGTGTCTACATATTTTTATACTGATACAAATGAAATATTTGTTGATGACACCAATATACTATACTATGAAAATACTAATCAAAACTTCAAATTATCAAGGTATTCTATATCAAAATCAACCAACACTCAACAAAATTTATTATGGATAGAGCAACAACATATTAATGTCCATGTAACATTTAATGTCATTTTAAATTTCTATGAATTCCCAATCAGCTCCCTTATACCAAAACACTTTTGTAAAAAAAAAAAAAAAAAAAAAAATTTATATATATATATATATATATATATATCCATAACAGATAAATTTTAAAATTCTAAAAATCACTATAACAAAGCATGTTCACGTGTTTTAAAATCACAGAATGCAGTTTTTATTGCAGTTACAATAAATTTGTTTTTGTAATTTACTCCTGAAGATGATATCAGAAAAGGTAAAAAATACTTAGATTTCAAAAAGATCTACAACACCTTCCTTGATAAATTTCATTTTAACATCAAGAAACTGATTAGACAACTGGAAAGGATCAATATAATAATAAGTAGATACATTAGGTCTATATTATTATATGAAACATGTTCAAATGAACATATATGCTATGCTACACAGACACACACACATTAATGCAGAGAAGTTTCTCACTTAAATGAGCTGGTTCATGCCAACTTTGAAGTTTCATGAGGACACCGTTATGATGTTGTCACTTGTCAGGGCTAAGTTTTCAATCTGAAAAATTTAGCCTCAACGAATGACAACATCATAACAGTTCCTCCACAAAACTTTGAAATTGGCATCAACCTGCTCATTTAAGTGACAAACTTCTCTGCATTAATCCTAATAATGCTCTATCTCTACTCTGATATCAAACAGTTTTCGATAAAAATCCTGCTCGCCAAAATACCTTCTATCAGTAAAACTAATAGGGAAAAAAAAGCAACAATCTTGGTGCTAAACATTATCACAACTCAACACCCCCACACACACACACACTTTAGGGTTATCCATTTTTCCTAATACTGGCAACTTTACTTAATCCATCAATTCTTTAAGTAGAGAGTATGAACCAGAAATGAAGGAAAAATTATTTTTGCCTTGGGAAAGATTAATTAAACCTGCCCGCTACCCTTACCAAGTGAACTACAAAAACCCTGACTTGATAATTCTATCCTTTAAACCAAGAGTCCCCAAAGTGGTGGATATTGAATTTTGCAATGGGATTATCTAGGGAGTTGATAAACACCTGGGTCCTCAAAAGGACATTGATAAATGTTATGAGGATGCATTTAACTTAACTGAGTAAAGATACTGACCCTTCCCCGCCTTTGTAACACTTCATCTGCCAGTAGTAAACTCTACGTTTCTGTTTTGAATGCAAAAAATTGTAAATTTTGTATATATATATATATATATATATATATATATATCATTTTGTGTTTATCGTAAATTAAATATTTGTATGTGATTTAACTCTGAGTTTTGGTCAATCATTTATTTTTTTTTTTTAGAAGTCTTAGAGGACCACTAACCGTATGTCCGAAAACCAATTGAAAAGGACTAAACCCAAGAGTGTCTTGAACAACTTCTCTAGCGGCAAACAAAACAAAATGAACCCCTTCATCCCAATCCTTTTTATATTGATAACAATATTTTCTAATCATAGACTTTACTGTTTGATGAAAACGCTCAAGAGCTCCCTGTGATTCTGGGTGATAAACACTGGCTTTGTATTGCTTAATAGCTATTTCACTCATTATTTGTTGAAATAAACAAGACATAAAATTCAAACCTTGGTCTGACTGAATAACCGAAGGAATCCTGACTAAAGAGAAAAACTTAGTTAAAGCCTTAACAATATACAAAATTTACAATTTTTTTTACATTCAAAATAGAAATGTAGAGTTTACTACTGGCAGGTGAAGTGTTATGAAGGGGAAGGAAGGGTCAGTATCTTTACCCAGTTAAGTTAAATGCATCCTCGTAACAATAAATCATGCATGGTGACTTACAAAACTCATCATTTTCCAATCAAATATCAATGTTCTTTCTAAAACACAACCTTCCATTAATTTATCAATTAAGTAAAAAGGTACACTAATTTATTTTTAATGTGTTTATTATTCAGTCAGTTAAGTGCTATACATGATACATGCTTGGGTGGTCATGTCTCTTTCAATCACTGACTGACTGGGTAAAAGTTTTTCCTGCAGTAAGTTGACATTTCTTTCTATGGTAGACTGCTTGCCAACTAAAGCTACAGAACTCAATCTTAAAATTTACACAAAATTCTATATGACTTCATATAAAACTTTGTTCTGATCAGAATTATTTTTTTAATATAAAATAATACCAAAGAAATAACAAGCATTTTAAAATGGGGTAGTCCAAACAAAATTAAGATAACTTTTTGTTCAATAGCAACTACCAAGTCAGTTATTCACGCATCATTACACAATAGCTCCCACATAGTTATAAAGCCAAGAGAACAATAGGCAGTTGATGCCTTTGACAAAACCACTGAACTTCAAGAAAAGCTAGTGCCTACAATATACTGGTAGAAACCATGTCATTACATGGTTAAGAATCAATCGAAACAGACACTTCTAGCAATTCGAGAACTTCAGGCACCAATATTTCAGCAGAATTGGATGAAAGTGACAGATATATTTCATCATGTTTCTATTTTTTTTAATCATTTCACCCTGAGCAAATTGGTAATACCATTAGAATGCAGGAGATTACAGGAAGTGAGATAGACTGAGAATAGGGAGAATTGAGGAAATGACAAAAGATGAACAGGTTTATAAAAAAAAAAAAAAAAAAAAAAAAAAAAAAAACAGAAAATGGTAATTGACACTACATTTAACTTTTTGAAGATCGTAGTTAGCTGGGAAGCAAGAAATTGGGTGGGAAAAGAAACTGGAGTAGAAGTGGCAGCTGCATTTAGCTGTTTCAACAGTAAAAGGGTGGGATAATTGAATTTGAAACTGTATCAGTCAGTCAAGTGTCATACTCACTTATATGATCATATCTCTTTCGATCCATGACTGAATAGGCAGAAAATTTTCCCCACAGTAAGATGCCATTTCTTTCTGCAGTAGACTGGTTGCCAATCAAGGTTGTAGAATTCAATCTGTCCTGCTATTCAACCAATGGCTGGAGCAAGAAGAGATGGATTAATACCTTTCCAAAGGGTATTTGCACATAAGTGAATGAAATGAATTCAACTAGAATTTGAACTTGAATTTTTGATTTCTCATTCTCAATCCACTTCACCATAACATTTGTTATTATCTATCACATTTATGAAGTTTTTATTATTATTCAAACAAACATGTCTCAAATAGAAATAAAAAATGAGAAGTAATAAAATATAAACTCATCTAAAATGAATTTTATTGAGAAACAATAATGAAAGAAAAGAGCAAAGGCATGTCTATCCTTAATTATTATTCATATCTTTTTCGTACATGCCTAGTAGTCAATGCAGTATCAAGGATTCCATGAAGGGGTTGATGGTCTGAAAAATCTGAGGACCACTACCTTAAACCTTTCCTTCTTAATCTGTATGTATTTCTGTACAAGCAGTATTAGCAGAAACAATTTCATATATTTTATTAAGTGAATAAAGCATTGACAATGATTATTATGGATTTTTGATGATTACTTTCATTTTCATTTTTAATTACATTTTATCAATTGGATTTTATCAACTGTTAACCTATAGTGTTCCTGTAGCTTAGCTAGTAAGAGAAGCTGGTACATTTAAACAGGCTTTCAGGTGGTAAAAGAGATAAAAGTTCAAATCTTACCAACAAACAATTTATTTCCAATTCATGTTGTTCCCTACCATAAAATCTTGAGTAAAGTTATATGAAGCAAATTTTTTTTTTTACACCTTATTTAAAACTAAAACATTGTTCCCAAGCAGTCCTTCAACTAAGTACTGACCAGCATTGATGTTGCTTAACTTCTGTGATCAAATGAAAACTGGTGTTTTCAGCCTGAATTAAACATATGCTTAACATGAAAAAAAAAAAAAAACATTGCTTATACCATCATATGTACTGCAACTATAACAGCAGTAGTGTGCCTAAAGCAACAGAGTCTATCCCTCTTGTGCCTAAGTTTGAATTCAGAGTTTTTCTTAGACTGGTTGTCACCCAGTCAGTACTGATACTGAACTGATAGTTGAGGAAGGAGATAGATTCAGTCCATTTCCAAGGAGTATTTGTGCAAAAGTGAATAATGAACTTAGTTGTTAATTCCTCTTTCTGAGAAACAATTTTGTACAACATACACATCCATTGCTTATATAGATTGGTGGTTGAAAATAGCTTTCAGGAAGTGAAGCATGTAATGGTGACAATTTAATTATCATAAACACACACAGAGTTTTAGCCAACACATTTCATCCACTGATGGACTTTATCAAGACAAAAAAATTAATTTGTTTGAAATAAAGTATCTATAAACAGAAAATTGTTAGTTACTGGAAAAAACTCAAATATTCATTAGGTCAACTGAAAAATATTAAACATTAAAAAAACATTTTTCAAACTTGAAGAGAATTTTTTTTGTGTGCAGTATATTATAAAATGTTGAAATGATAGAAATTAACCATTTTATTTTGATTTTTTTTCATGTATTTGTTGTATATGTTAGCTTAAGAAATTGTTGGTTTTATCAGGAATGGTGAGATTTGGAAAACACTGGGGCATAGATTAATATTTTGGTAATATTTGATGGTAGCACTCAAGGATTTTCCTTCCAAGTTTATTTTCTTTTTTAATCAGCATGGCATTTTTAGGTTGAAATTGTGGTCAAATTTATTTGTGTGTATAACCAGTGCATTTGTTAAATTGTTATTTATGAGGTCTTTTGTGTTCATGGAACAAGAACCATAAAAACAGCATTGATCCACTACATTGCAATCATTAAGATAAGAACCTCTTTTGACAGCCCCAGGGTTAGCAGTTACTGATCAAAGAAAACAGGTAACAAAAAAGAATATGCACACACACAACCATATTATGTTAGCCCACATATACAATTATGGTTAGATATACAAATGATAGGCAAATAAGTATTGCTGTAATAAAGAGATTAAGGTAGAGTTAATGGCTGGTATGCACACACCCACTTTATATAATATATATATATATATATATATATATATGTTTATCTTCTATGAAATTATATTTAAACATGCAGTCATCCAAAGGAGAGAGAGAGGAACTAGTGAAGTTATATTTGTAAATCACCTTTACCTATATATTATATAGGTGTATGTATAGCTATAATATTCAAGAGAAACATTCTTATGCATGCACACACAAATAGATGAACTGATTCTCTTAAAGCATGCTGTATAAAAGAAGTGATTTATGAAAGTTTTTTATTGGATGAAACATACCCCAGAATTATAAAGTTACATCATTACTTTTTCTCCAACTAAACCAAAAATTTCCTGTTTAACCATATGTGAGGGTAGACAAAAGTGTAAGTAAGTTATACACCTGTCTTTGCTGATATATGGAAGTAAACAAGATTGTCTATATGTCTACCCTTGTTTAACAAATACAAGTTCAGGCATGACTAAATTATGTCCTTCAATCCTCACCATTAGGGTGTTTATTTCATGACAAACTTAAATTTTTTCAGCAAAACTCTTGTTCCAGTTTTTTTTTTTTTTGGCTTTTTTAATATTTTAAAATAAAAACTCAACCCCAAGTAAGGCAGTAAAGCCACTAAGACCCAAGGAGTTACTGGGTGTGAAAGAATTAAAAAACAGAAAACATTATGAAAGAGCAAGAACAGAATAGTAATAAGGAAGACAGTAGCTAATGATTGACATTGATCTCCAAAGATTTAAATGCAAAATTGGTTGGAAAGCATAGTGCTGGAAGAGAGTTCCACAAGTAAAAAGTGTGAGAAAATAAACTGTTAGCATAGAACTTATTGTTACAGCTAGCCAACTCAACTGTAAATTAATGAGACCTTGCTTGCCAATCTAGTACTGTGCTTAAATTCATAAAGTGTAGATATTATAGTGAAGAGCTTCAGTCAGTTAAGTGTCATACGTGATACACGCTTGGGCGATCATATCTCGAAAGAGACATGACTGACTGGGCAGAAGATTATCCCGCAGTAGGTTGCCATTGCTTTCTGTGGTAGAATGGTTGCCGACCAAGGCTATAGAACCCAATCTGTCCTGCTATTTAACCCATAACTGGAAGGAAGAGACGGATTAATACCTTTCCCAAGGGTATTTGCGCGAAAGTGAATGCAATGGATTCAGCTGGAATTCGAACGCGGCTCCCCAGCTAAACAATTAACAAGAAAATATTTATAAAAAAGGCACAGTGAAGCAACTTTATGATGGTAGAAAAGTGACTGAAGCCAAAACACCAGGTCAACACCAATAGTATTGCTGATCATTGGTAAAACCCAAACAATCTAAATAAATAGCAGAAGCACTAGATTAAACTTATATAAAAATCCGAGCAGGATGTTTATTTGAACAAGCATGCTTAGTTCAGAAATTGAAAAATTCCAACTGGCAAGATTATTCTCGATGACACTTGAATTTAGTACAAAAGAGTACTTATCAAGTTATTTGGGGAGACCCTTTAAAACATGAATACCCACACTTCAAAAGATATACACTTTAAAAACTAAATTTTTATTGTTTCAAGTGGAGATTCAAATTTGTTCTGCGAAAAAAAGCACTACATCAAAATTTAATAATACTGTTTTTAAAAATTAGTTACTAAGAAAGCAAAGTTACTTATTTTATAATAAAACTACTACAGTCAAATCTTAGAAAAATGATTATGAAAGAACTTTTCATTGTACTCAGAAAATTTTCAATTACAAAAGTAACAGGTCTCTTACTTCCCATTCAAACATCTGCTATAATTAATGCTTGTTGAACTGTTGGCAGATTCAGATATGTTATAAAGACAACACTATCACAAATATTAAGCTTATATTCAAAGAAAACATTAAAAACTGCATGTACAACAACATATCATGCTGTTGGAACAGAAAATATAAAGGATGAAATTAATAAGAATGAACAGGATAGAGCCAATCCACAATATTAATACCTTCAGACAAAAAAATATGCATGCCAAAACCAACTATTCTCTTTCTCGTGTATAAAAATCGCAGGATGGTGGGTGGGGGCATGAGCAGAGTAAAAAAAAATATCAAGACACACAAAGAAATCGAGCTAAACTCTGCAAAAACAAAAAGTGCTTAATAGTCCAGACCAGAAAATCCACAACTGTGGAAACAAACATTGGTGAATGTATGCGTGTGCATCAAGAATTCATTTAATAAAATTCAACTGACAAGGTTTTTTTTCTTATTGTATTTTTCAAATAAGTTGTTGCACATCAATGGGTGTGTATGAGAGAGAGATATTGAGGAGGAGAAAGGGGGAGAGAGAGAGAGATTCAGGGTGACTTAAAACATTAACCACTAATATATCCTGAATCTTTTGAAAAAAAAAAAAAAAAAAAAAAAATTATGCTAGGTGGTTTTGTACTGCCAGACAATTGCCCAAGGATTTAATATTGTTTATATTACCCTGACAACAACACCTCCCACACACAGTAGATGATGACAACAACTCCACTAAGATACAAACACCCAATGGCATCACCCTTTTTCATAATTTCCTTTTCTACTAACAAATATAACAGGAAAACTACTTTTTTTTGTACTTGAACTGGTTAAGAACTTAATCTAGACATTTTAAGGTTTAATACTGTAATCAAAATATTTGAATATTTGTAAAACCTGAAACATGAGAAAGATCTTGAAGGCATACTTGGTGTTCATAAAGGCTCAATGACAGAATTACATTTTTCTGGCTTTGAGGCTTTCAAAGTTTTGTCTTATTGAGAAAACATTTCATCTCCTTATCTCAAGTCAGCATCCCGAGTTTTTTTATATGTCAGGATGTTCTTGACCTTTTTTGATTCATCGACCAATGATAAAGGTTAGCATTTTTATCTACTGATCCACCATTTCTTTATTGGAAGAGCAAAAAAAAAAAAACGTCACTTAAACATTAAATATCAAGTTATTTGTATAAAAGATTCTGGGTCATGGAAAGAAGAGATACACTTGGCCAAGTGGTACAAACGTTTTCCGATTTTTATAATCTAGAATTCTAATCAAGGCAATTGGGTTTATTTTTAATGTTCTGCAAATTACATATTTTTAAAAATAGTGTTATAAGAAATTTTAAAATAGCATTTGGAGATTGTTATAATATGCTACCAGTTCTTTTATATGTCATGTCCGTTCAAGACCTGGGCAATCATGGTCCTCCCTAATTTTGTATCTCAGCAACATTTGATATTTTTATCATCCCTTTGTCCCTGTTATGCCATCCATTTACCCAAACTTAAGTAGGTTACTCACTGTTTGCCTCTGTTCCTCCTTCCCTCCTTGTGATTGTTAAATTTTACAATCCCTTTTCTTCATCTATCCCACTTTTACTTGCCTCTTTCTGATTTTAAGTATGAGTGTCCTTATTCATATTTTTACCTTTCAGACAATATACCTCTTGCAAGAAATGTACTGGAGGTCATCAACTTATGACAGAGTTCCATTCCAATGAACTAAGTTTTCTGTGTAAGCCAGAATGTGCCTGTGATTTTCCATGAATAAGCAATCATTCAACAATAATCCAATATGGAATACAACCAGGACATGACCCATGCCAACTCCCTCATTTTAGCGCCATATGGTTATGTAGTCTTCCACTGTAGCATTAGTGTTGCATGTGTAAGGTAAATAACATAAGTTGAAACAAGATTTGTGAAGATTGCATCTGTTATGGGACCTACCCTTTTTGGACTATAATGAACTCTTCCTATTATGAATACTGGGAGAATATGCCTTTTGGAGTTGAGCTGAGTGGAGTCACCCCGGTCTAATACTTGGCAGTCCAATTGACGTGCAACACACTTTGTATTTGTTCTCTCGTTAAAGATACATGTTTCACTAATACCCAAGTTCATGTTTTTCTTCCGGATCTATCTTGGGTCCGCAACAGCATTGTAATCACAAATTGTAGGTCGGGACTTTTTTTAACCCAGGGATTAACTGTACTTAAATTTCACTACTTAGTTCTTTCATTTTTTTTTTTTTTTTCCAAGTCAGAATTAGAAAAGAGATATATTGATGGAAAAAGATTACACTATTGCCCAACTAAAAAGTATCCTAAAACTTTTACCAGTATAACATAACCAGAATCTGTCAGCATGTATTTTTTATTCAGTTTTAATTATTACTCAGTAAAACAAAATTAAAACAACATGCAAATAAAAAAATAAAAAACATTGTTTTTTTTTTTATGGCTTACCAATCTTTTACGGATTATTTAAAAGACAAAAAATATTTTTAGATTGTAAGAAATTTTTTGAGCTAATTTACTGATACAACCTCTACTAATCAATCCATAGGTAGGGGGAGAAGAGGTGGATTCATACCTTTCCCAAGAGTATTCACATATAAGTCAATACAACAAACTTGACTGGAATTAGAACTTTTCTCTCCAATTTCCAATTCTGAGTAGTTATCCATTACACCTGCTGCACATCCAAGCTTGGTATTCTTAAGCAATCAGCCATCTCGGTACTGACCAGGTTTGAAACTGTTTAATTCCTCTGATCATATGAAATATGTTTTAATGTGATATGGCTGCAAGTTTTCCTGCTATATAAAAGATACCATTGTATAATACAAACCTATAATTTGACAGGGAATATTTAAAATAAAGTAAGAACTTTATGGACTGTGAAGACCACCCCTCAACAGGTTTTTGATCTGAGATTGTCGGCTACTGTACATTTTCCATATGAACCAATTAAGTCAAAAATGCAACTAATTTTATAAATACTGCTGTATTTGTACTTATAGCTATAAAACAGTAAGAGGGATATTTTTTAGAAGTAAAAACTGTCTTTTATATTTTAAATACTAGTTATATAAAATTTAAAAGGTATGTTTTACATCTATTATAGAGTATTAGCACCATTTTTTTTTCTTTTAACAAACATATATGCATCATTGTCAATATTTTGCAGGTGTAATAATAGCAAATACAAATATTAAGAAAATGAAAATTTATTTTACTAAGCTACATACACTAGTAAAACCAACTGTACTTTGTACCCTCTTACCTGTTTGCACTTCTCCCCAAAATTTTGTTTCGATCAGTCAATAATTTAGAGGGTGTCATGGATGGACAAACAGAAGTCATAAAATTTTATATGTTAAGATATTACTTTAAAATAGATCTTAAAATTGCAGAAGCTGCTCACAGAATTTATGAATTGAAAGATATTGACTCAAAACTAGTTTGTCTCTTGCAATAAAACTGAGAAGTAAACAAGTATCAGCTGGTGATTATGATGCTTTAAATGCAAGTTTTGATGAAAATTTGACTATCAGTAATAAAATTTCAGAAGATGGGGATATTGACAATTGCTCAGATCTAACTCTAGACAAATTATTTTCCATGAACAAAAATAGAGCCCAGCAAAAATCGAGTAGAACAGTGGATTCAGTAGGATCAGATAAACTGTTTGTATTAAAAGTCACAGTGTTTTAATTGGTTAGTAAATCAAAGTAAGGTTTCTTAGCAAACTTATAGCAACATTTGATAACTGAATCCTTTGAAGTACAAAGGAAAGATTTTAGGTCAAAAGATGCTTTTCTTATCGAGTAAAACAATATATCATTTTAAAGTTATTACTTAAACTAGGATATTCAAAAGTACCATACACAAAACCTAGACATTGATTAAAACAAAAAATTTTCATGTACTCTAATATTTAAGTTTTGCTAAATATTGATCTTTAGCTTATGACCACACCACATTAAAACACTAGTTTCCATATGATAACCGAAGTTAAGTGAATACCAGGAATACTAGGTACTCTCAGATTGGATGCACAGATGGTGCAACAGATAACAGTTCAGAATTGGAAACCAGAGAGTCAAGTTCCAATTCCCATCGAGTTCATTATATTCACTTATGTTCAACTACCCTTGGAAAAAAACATCCCCCCCACTTCTTTCCCATATATAGCTTAATCAGTAATATCTATCACTAAACTATTATTATCTCAAAAAATAAAATATTCTAAAAATTCTTAAAATCTAAAAATATTTCCTGGCTTTAAATAACCTGCAATATGTTGATAAACTGTAGAAAACCACTCAATTTAGGTGAGTAGATATTAATTTTACTGTTAAAAAAATATTATGCCATTAAGATTCAAAATAGTATATATGTATTAGATGAAAACGAAGCAACTGGTAGATGTAAGTGGTAAAGCAGGGTATTTAAATATAATCAGTGATATCCAATGATTAACAACCAAAATATTTAGCAAGACATTGAAGATACTCTAATAACTGATTATATGAAGAAATTGTACCTTATTATCTTCTGAATACTGAAATCAATAAATGCTAGAGAAAGAAAGTTCCCAGAAGCAGATGAGCCAATATTACAAATCATAAGATGACCTGCTTAAAATAAGATGGCAGTTTTAATGCGGGCATTAAGTGTAAGGGCTGGGTGCACAAAGTTTGGTGTAACAAATGAAATATGTTGAGAAAATAAGTTCACCATGAGTCAGTGTTGAGTTGGGAGTAGGCAGGATGCAGATGATGTCATTAAAGAGGAAAAAGATTATCACTGTCATTCTGACAAGATTTGTTGAGAAAAATAAATATCAGTGTTTAGAGAAATTTAAGATGGAAATGAATCAATGTTAAAATATACACAAGCACATATATCTTTCTTATTTCTAGAAATATTACATTTAATGGTCACATTAGTTTGAATAAATATCCAGTTTCCTAAAGTGAAATTTACATCTACTGGTTTGGATAATGGAAGTATTATTAAAAGGAAATGTGCCTTTTAAATACCCAGGCTGGTAAATGTTAATTTTGTTGAGGGAAAAAATATCAGGTGTCTAATCAAACAAGTGTACCCACTAAATATAATACTTATGCCAGTGATTCTCAACCACCATGCCACAGCATACTAGTGTGCTGTGAAATATTGACACAACATATATGTGTGTGTGTGTGTGTGTGTGTGTGTAATTAATAATAGTACAGCATTATTTAAATAAATGAATAAGTATTCAACTTTTTATTCCACTTTGAGTTTTATTACAATTTTCTACTTATGTGAATTAGACTGCTCAACCTTAAATAACAAAAATAAGTCAGAAAGGTTAGTCAACCAATGTGGATCTGCTTATTGTATATTCAATCAAACATTAAGGAAATTGCAAAAAACACCAGGTACAGGTTTCATACAAAATAAGCTGCATGAATAGTTGAAATAAAGTAAGTTCGTATTTGTATGTGTGTTTTTAAATGTATGGTTTTATAACATTTAAACAAATATAAGGTTTGTAAATGTAATATTTTTTTTAGTAACATCATACAGAAGTTGTATATTCTTTGCACCAAGATATCATTTTTCATCTGTTCTCTCTCAGAAGTATCTATGCAGACATAGCACTGTCTTTGAATTTTTCTCTTAGTTCTAATTCTACTAAAAAAAATAAAATTAAAAAATAAATAAGCTCTAGCAGCTGAACATGGATCTGAGCAAGAAACTTGACTTTAGTTATGAGCATCCCTATTTATACCCACTATCATCTTTATTGCCTGTCTGAACAGAGTGTTAAACTTGGCCATTTGAAGATGGAGGATATGGGACCATAAATAAAAGTTGAATTTCACTGAAATGCATAAACAATTTGAAATATTCACTGAATGAAACATTAGCCATTATCATTAATATCATCAGCAGAACATGTGTAGAAAAGATTCCTCTCAATTTTCTAATTGTGACTGAAGCAGTAAACAATTTCAGGACACACTTCATTCCACTTTAAGTATACCAAAACAACAATTAAGAACATATGCCCCATAGATAGACTATCAAAATCCACAAATGCTATTTCCCAGTTCTGAATGAAGCTTTATTCAGACTGCTTAGCCCCTGCATATATATTTCACAAGCATTGTATGCCATTTCCATACAGTGTTCAGGTTTGGTCTTTACACAGTATTGAGTAAGAGGTCCATGTATACTATTCTGAAGAATCTGAGGAAGCTCTTACAAAACCTTCAACTCAGGGAAAGATGATCCTGACTTTTCTACAGTATCCCACCATATTTACAACTCAATTCTCACATGTAAATGTGAGTCATTCAACAACTGCAATGATTTCTCCAGCCATTCAATGTTGATTCATATACTTTACTTGTAACCAAATGTATGTTAGCTATAGTCATAAAGGAATTAAATTCTAAATGCTAAAGAATTTGTCAGAAGACAAGCCAATCAGTATTACTATTTGTGAACCCAGTATGATTAATTTTTAGTTATAGCCAGCTAAGAATAATGGCCAACACTGTACTCCAGTAGCAGAGAGAAAGAATGGGCTAATTTTTTTTATGGTTAAATTACAGAGTAAAAAAATCCAAAGAAAAAATAAAATACAAAACGAAAAATGCCATATACTGATGAAGTACTTGTCAATGCAACAAGTGACAGCCTTTCCTTTTTAATATTAGCATAATTTCTTTAACACACAATGTATATGAAATCTAATACTGGTTTTTCACTCAAAATTAATTTTATGAGCAATTACTTCTAACTGGAAAAGAATGCACCAAAATCACTTCTGGAGAATCAAAACATTAAGGCACCTATGTACGTACTCAAGTGCCTAACAGCAGGCAGAGAAGAGACATTTTTTTTTTTAGGAAATTTTCTGGCCCACTTTAAATTTAATAAATGAAATAAATTTCATTTATTAATCTCATTAATAAATGAAATAAACCCTTTACATGCTTCATAACAGTTTTTGTAATGTTATTCTGAAAGGAACTTTTGATAGCTTGCTATTAGTGAGTTATAATATTTCAGTATCTTCACATAAAGTTAACATACTAAATGAATCCTTCAAATAATATGCAATAATGCCCTCAATAATTCTCTCAGAAACAATTTCTTCAATGATGCATAACGCCAGAATAATACAAAACACTGAATATGCTCAAACTTCTCTCTGGGTGCTTCATATAAATATTTATTGTCACATGATCCCAGTAGCACAATTCATTCAATGGTTATGTTTGTTGCCTGGAGATTGTGTTTGACCACATGTCAGTATCAACACTTTCTTCCTACATAACATGATTTTACAACATCTACATTTAATAAAATCCCTCCCCACTTGTTGCATATTGAGAAAAATTCTAACCCCTCCAATTACCCCCCCCACCTTTTGTTAGGCACAGAAGAGTAATTCTTGTAGACTCCCACTATAGAGCACAGAGTTACAGCTTCAACATACAAGGTATAATGGGGATGCCATATAGCCAACATTTTGAATTTAGAGTTCTCTTAGACTGGTTGCTAACTATGGCTATTGAATCCAGTTTGCTTTGCTAATAACCTCTAGCTTGATGGTATACATGGATTTATAGTATTTCAAATGTATTTGTGTGAAAGTGAGTAAATTGACATCAGCTGGAATTTGAACTTAGTATACCAATTCTATTTTTCATGCTGATAACCACATTACATAGACAAATTTGTTAAGGTACAAAAACATATTTTCTTTCTATCATGGAATTACCTTTTTCTAAATTCCACAAGTTGTTGTCCTTTAATAAATAATACAACAGCTCAATAATGGAGAAATTGGGTAAATGACTATTTTAATAATTCAATGTGCATTGTGGCAAAATGGATATTAGCCTGGAATAAGAAATTGAAAAGTTGAGTTTGAATTTCAGTCGAGTTCATTACATTCATTTACACACAAATACCCTTAAGAAAGATAAGAATCCATCTCTTCTCCCAGCTATGGGTTAAATAGTAGAACAGACTGGGCTTTTTAGCCTTGCTTACCAACCAGTCTAAGATGAAAAAAAAAAAAAAAAGAATTCAAAACCTACTTTTTCCATCTTTATTGTTGAAGGTCAGAGACCATGGACAAATGCACCAATTGTCTCCACTGTCTCCTCTCCCTTGCACAGTAAGGAGATGTTTCATATTATTCCTGTAATAAAATCTTGGATTGCAGCGTAATAGATATGAGTAAGAAACTGAAGAGCCAAGTTTGAACTTCAGTTGATTCGTGATATTCACTTCAAATGCCCTTAGGAAAGGTATGAATCAATCTCTTCTTTCACTATTGTTTAAATAGCAGGGCAGACTGGGTTCTATAGACTTGGTTAGCAACCAGTCTATTGCAGAAAAACTGAAACATACTGCAAGAAAATCTGCCTAGTTAGTCATGAATCGAAAGAGAATCATCCAAGCATGTATCACATATGGCATTTAACTGACTAAATAATTCAAACCTCAAGAAATTTGAATTTTGGGGTTTATTTTTTTTGACATTGAAACAATTATGTTTGACAAGAGAGCTATACCTTCCTTGTTGATTCTAAAACACAGATCATTACTTCTTCCAGAGGTGACCTGAAATTTGGTATTTTTCAGTGTAATTCCTGACATGTGCAATACAGACAACACTTTCCAATAAATATTATTAATCCCCAAACCAAAATATCATCCACCCACACTTTAGAGAAAAAGAAACTGCTTCATTCACTTATCTATTTCATGTTGAAAGATGCCTATGGTTTTATGAACGCTGAATTGCAAGTGAGTGGGTTATGATTATGATGCATGTTAATGGTAAGCAGTTCTTGGGTTTCTTATTCTTCTCAAGTTGCAGATATGCATGATTCAAATCCAGCTTACTAAATTTCTCTCCTCTTTTTAAGGTAGCAAACAAGTTGCCAATATTTGGTATTAGATATATCTTACAAGATGCAAATATATATTTCTAATTAATTCCAGAATTGCCTTTAGTTACTAGTACAATGGATGATGCCTAATGAAAATATCATTTAAAAAAGAAAAAAAATGTATACCTTATTTCTCTGGTTAATCAAGTTCATTCTTGTTTCTGTCTTTCAACTCCCACAAACCATACTGTTGCTGTACTAATTAATAGCTTCCCCTTAATCCTCTTCAAACAGCATTCATAATCACTAAACAATGAATCATAACTCAATTGCAATAGGACATCATCCTCACTCAGCTTTTCAATTCATTTTCTACAACCAATTTCTGGTTAACAATGCAGGAACCTCAACCTATATACAACCAACAACAGCAAAACAACTAGTTTTCCTTATACAATACCTGAATTTCTGCTACATTATACAACTAAACCAAATCTCTTATATTTTCAATTTCAACATCTTTTAAGTCACCCAATTCTTTAAATTTATTCACTGAACATTAAATGCCATTCTCTACCTCCATCATCACCCTCCAATTATTCATTAACACTTCAATCAGCAAATGTCAATATTCACATTAACATTTGAACTGATATCTTCATCTTTTTTTATAATCATCACAATGTTCCAGCCATTGCACTCCTTGGCCTTCTTCAGAGTATTACCCTTAGACATGGACAGTAAAAGGAAATAAAATCTACTCTGTAGATTAAGTAAAGGGTTTAGTTTTAAATTTTTAGAAGATTAACACCTGAAGGCCAGTGAGTACAACAGCTGGAATATTGTGATAAAGATGATTTTAGAACACATCCCAGAAATTTTAACAGAAGCTGCAAAGGTTAACATAACATCAATTGTATACAGCTTCATGTCATGATCCAAAAACCATCAATGTTTGTCTATATTTCTGAGATGAGGCATTGTATTGCAACTATTTTACACTATTTACATGGTTCGGATTGCTGTCCTCATCTTTGTCATATCCAGTCAGAGGTTATGACAAACATGAGATCAATATATAATTTTATAATTTGTGTATTTAGGCAGCAAATTTTCTTTTAGGCATGTCAGATTAAATAAATTGCAAACATTATGTCTGCTTATTTTTAATAAAATCCATTCATACTCACAGATAATCTTTCATGTATTATAATTGAAAGATGTAATAAATTTGCTGCAACTTTGACAGTGGATTTTATTATCTATTTCTCAATGTTGCCAAGTACTTTCAATCACCTTTGGAGATCATCTTCTGGTGTCTAAGTTGTGATAAAAATAACTTCAAAACTGTGTTACTAAAAATTACTGTAAATTTTTCTTGCTTCGAATGTAATGGTTGACAGTTATGCTTAGCATTCATTAGAACATGAAAATTATCCACTATGGAATTTTTTTATGTTTTAATGTCATGTTCATGCATGTATTAAAGCATGAAAAAAAAACTTTTTATAAACATTTTAGAACATTACAGTATTCATAGCTGAATCTATTAACTGATGGCTTAAGTTTTTTTTAATGAATATTGCCTCAAGCATCTGTAGTATGCATTTGTTCTTTTTTTGGTGTAGGATAATTGTTTTATCAATCAATTGGTTGGTTTTACATAATACATCAGTTCGTGGAGAGGTGTTATTACAGATAATTAAATTAGTAGTATTGTATTTTTTATATTAATTTTAATTTTTTATTAGGATTCACACAAGATATATTAGTACGAATGTGATATTTTATGATTTTTTTCATCCTGCTTTTAGTCATCATGCATCTGGTTGCAATATAAGAGTTTGATATATTTAGGGTCTTTTGTGAAAGTACCACATTCTGTTTGAAATATCGTCTTATTTGTTCATCTACAATGTGGTTTGGGAAGTCATTTGTTTTAGTCAGAATAAAAAAATCTTTTTGTGAAAGATTTAATTTGTGCTCAGTTAATTAAATTATATATAAGGGTTATTTTTTAGTATCTAGGGCATTCACTCTAGTTGATAGTGCAAGATATTTTGCTGGTTGTTTATATATATATATAGAGGTAGTAAATGTGTTATTGTTTGTGTCTATTAAACTGTCGAGGAAAGGGATTTTATTATGTTTGTTAAGTTTGTGTGTGAGCTTGAGAACAGTTTTTTTTTTTAAATGTTTTTTGGGGGTTCTATTATTTCTTCCATGTTTTTAACTAATATAAAAATATCATCTACATATCATAGGTAGATGGAAGGTTTTTTAGTGGTGCTAAATATTATTTTCTAGGTTGGACATGTAGTGGTTGCTGAAAGTTGGACCCAGGACTGAGCCCATTAAAACACACCATTCCATTACATATATACATTATTTCTGTGATCATAGAATGAGACATTGGTATAGGTTAAAAGTAGTTTTTTTTTTTTTTAGTATTTTAGGTTTAATTTTTAGTGGGGGTAGAGAATTATTAGTGTGTGTATATATTTTATAATGTCAATGGTTTCTAACAGGAATGTTAGTGAACAGATTTTCAATATCAAGTGTTGCTATGGTTTCAATATTAGGTTTTTCAGTTTTTAATATTTGTATAAGGTCAAGAGATGATTTAATGCTGTATTTGTTAGGTACGTATGGTGTAATTAATTGGTTAAGCATTTTAGTTAATTGGTATATAGGAGTGGAAAGTTGTGATATAATGGGAGGGGTGGAAAGTTAGGTTTGCGCATTTTGATAGAACCATAAATGTATCCTGGTTTATAGTTTCAGATTATTTAAGTAAGTTTTAGATTGTTTTGTTCTGCATTGTTAGCTGTGATTAATTTATTAATTTTTGCTTTTAGCTGAGTGGTAGGATTATTGGTAAGTTTTTTTAAATTTGGTATGATCATCAAGTAACTGTTCTATTTTTGAGTTGTAGTCAGACTTGTTTAAAACAACAATGTTAGCATTATCAGTTTTCTTTACTATTTCTGAATGGTTGCATAATTCTTTTGCAGCAATCTTTAGTGAAGCATTTATGAGTTTAGATGAATATATGTTTATCACATGTCTTTTATAGATTCTACCTTAAGTAGATCATGGAGTTCTAGTTCTGTGGTAATTAGCTGCTTTTCTTGGAGTTTAGTTATATTTTGGTATAGTGTCTCAATCTCAACTTGTTTTATGTAGTCCATTATATTTTTTGTATATAAGGCATAATTTTGCATATATTTACTTTTAAAAATGTATTTTTACAGCTTTAACAAATAATAGTGTTCACTGTTTACCATAATCTTTTTTATTATTGCCAAAACAAAGAAAAAAAAAATAATGAAGAAATAAACAATTTGAAGGTCTCTACATAATCTATGCTTTTTACCTCCTCACTGTTCCACTATTATAGCTTCAAATAGAATTGTCAGCAGGATTTGATTACAATCACAAATTTTTATCTTTTTTTTTTCTTACTTGATGCCAATATTACATATAAAATTAGCTTCAAAGAATAGCTACCTTGGTTGCAAATACCTACTGGAAACAATATTTATAGTCTCCTGATATACCACAATGCCACCTAGCAGTGTTCTGACAGAGCTAAGGAGAGATAACTATTTGTCAAAGAGCAGTTAAAAAGTCAATCTATAACAAGTTTAAATATGACAATATAAAAAAAAATGTTTAAATAATATTACCCAAAAATCAATTTTTGCATTAACTTCAAATTTTGAATTATTGTCATTTTTACTGTAATTTATTTTTTGTTTTATACAGTTCAGAGTCTCATATTACAAAAGACATGGTGTTATATATCACTATCATATTTTTATATTTAAATGAGGAGGGAAGACTACTGTCCTTTTTACTGTCATTTTTCAGTTTCCTTTACCTTGCATATTAATGGCTTTATTAATCAAAAATAAAAAAATCATTTTGTTAAAGTCCTTTTGCTAAATTACCTTGATTTAAAATTTGTTTATGATAAATGTGAAAATGTAAGGTCATCAAGTCTTCAACAGTATAGAGAGTTAGAAGTCATTTTGTTTTGTATATTTATCACTCTTGTCTCATTTAAACTATATGATAAAAGTATGAGTAGATGAGAACTTCTATCATAGTTAATCTTTGTATAGCATATTTCCAGTAAACAGCATTTCAATTCTATCTATATTTTTCTCATGAATAAAATGTCTATGCTTACAGCCTAAGTCAGTCAAAAATAGCAGCCTAGTTAAAGCTGAGGCAAAGTTTTAGGTAAGCCATTAATATGATAGATCAGATTATCTATCAATCATATAATAAATCGTTCTCAATTATACTTCAAATACAGTTTTTAAAGTTCATAAAGAATATAATGAATTTGTAGCCCTTGTCAACTATACAAAAAACATTTTTATTTTTGGTTGCCTGTTCTTTAGCACATGTTTTGAATTAAAGATTTCTAAGAAAGTAAATGAATAAGTGGAATAAAAAAAAAAGGGTTATTAAGACAAAAAGAATTATCAATGTGCAAGGAGAAATAGAAAAATGCAATGTCTATAAAGTTCTGATTCATGTGGTCACTATGTTTGATTTAAAGTGTCCCAAATTTAGAATTATTTTTTGATGAATTCTTCTGTTTTGTACCAGAAAACAAATATGACATAATATTTACAATTTTATCAAACTAAAAAATAAATAAATAAAATGAAAATTAGCAACAAAAAAATCCTTTTTTTAATTGAATTATCATTTTAGCAAGATGGCCAGTCACAAAAAATTATTTCAAAACTAATTCTTTTCTGCCGGAGGATGCATATTTTCTAACGATTTCTCAAATATTCAGGCCAACAGATGGAAATAAATATACTGTTTACTAAATAAAAAAATAAATAAAAAAATAAAAAATCTACTCAAAAATGTTTAAACAAATTAAAAATAGTATATATGCAAGGTGTGTAAAAAGTAACTCCAACTTTTACTAAACAAAAATAAATTAGAATAGTTTCACTGTTTTCAAGAAGGATAGATTTTGCAGCTAGTGATACATTGTGCATTGTGGTATAATAGATATTGGCTTAGAATGAGAAAATGGAGAGCCAAGTAAATTCCAGTTGAATTTCTTACATTCACTTATGTACAAACACCCTTGGAAAAGGGTATTAATTTATCACTTCTTCCTCCAGCTATGGGCCAAATAGCAGGACACATATTGGTTCTATAGCTTTGGTTATTAACCAGAGTCTACTGCAGAAAGAAATGGCAACTTACTGCAAGAAGATCTGCCTAGTCAATCATGGATTGAAAGAGATATGATCAACCAAGTGTGTATTATGTATGACACTCAACTGATTGATACAGTTTATATTTAATTATCAACCAAATAGTCATTTAGCATGAATAATTTTAGGAAAAGTACATTAAAACTTATATGCAAATTAACAACTCCTAAAAATTTGGTTGAAGACTAGGCTAACTTCTTTTTTTTTTTTAAGCCTGAAAAAGAAAAAGGTTACTGCTTTATAATCCTGAATTTGTGCAAAAGTTCCCTACACTCATTTTTTTTTATAGTCAAGAGATGAATACACAGTAGAAAAAACAGTTTAACAATAAACCAAAACCTATGTATACACTGAATATTTCTATGGGCTGTGTCTGTTCAGGGTGTTGGCAATCATGACCCTCCACAATTTTCTGTACTTAGTAACTTTAATAAATTTTGTCTTTCTCTTATTTTTTCTAAGCCTTGTTCTGCCATTTACAAAAGGCTTGTTAGTCAGGTAATGCATGGTTTTCCTCTATCCATGTTGCCTTCAATATGCCCTATGTGTATCAAAATTTCCAAGATCTCTTATGTACCCTACATATTTTAACTATCTGTTAAGTATTAGTTTCATTTTTGTTTCCCTTTTCTCTAAAAACTTGCTCATATGTCCAGACCATGGTATTCTCAGCACCCTTCTAGAAACCCACAATTCTGTTGCTTCAGGTCTCTTCATCTGTGAGGAAATTGCCTTACATTCATTGTCATATAGTTAAACTGATATGCAATAGTTCAGTACTCTTTTCTTGTTTTACAATGAACTTTTCCAGTTAATACTTTGCTTAGATTTTACAAGGCATTTTTCACTATCAGTTGATTATAGCTTATAGCCTATATAAATGTTAGTATACTACATCATTGCAACTACACATGGAAGGTATTTTTTATAACAATTTCTTTTGTGTGACATTCTCTTTGTAAGGTTACACATTATTTGGAGAAAAATAATTTATATTTAATTACGTTTAGCCTGAAGCTTGAGATTGATGAATCTGGAAAGACAATTTTTTACAATTTTATTTGTAAATATTTCATGCCGAGGTATGCTTTCTATTACAAAATATACATTTGGCAAAAGTGGCACCGACAAAATGAAATTAACTTCCAATACAGCAATGAAGAATGGCTTTAATCAGTTTCAATAAACACTTAGGTAAAAACACTTACAATTGACCATAAAGTCAGAGATTTTACAGTTGAACAATACATACTCTATTTGAAAGATGAATAGAGACATCCTAGTTACAAAACAGTGAAAACTAATTTCTAACTTCAGTTTCAAGTCTCAACTGATTGGTTATCAAGTGGTTGATGCTGCTAATTCTTCAAAATTTTAAAATCAGCCTAGATTTACATGGCTTGAAACAAGAATTATGATTGATTTGTTTTTATGGCTTAAACTTTTGCAGGTTATTTAAAGTCAGAAACATTTTTTTTTTCAAATTGTAAGAATTTTTTGGAGATAATGATTAACTTCTACAAGTCTTCCTAATTAACCTATCAGGATATTAATCCATCAGGATATTTGTGTGTAAGCAAATGAAATTGGCTCTGCTTTCCAGTTTCAAGCTATTATCAATTCTAAACATATTTCCTGCCAGGGTAGGTCTTCTGTTACAAAATATAGATTTGGCAAAAGTTGCTCAAACAAAATAAAATTAAGTGTTCCAATGCAGCGATGAAGAATGATCATAAGTGTCATTCCGTTTTAAATCAAGAAGGGTCTGACCATCACTGACACAAAGTTTTTCAAATTTGGTACACATAGATATTCACGATACAAATTGAATGGTACTTATTTTACATCTCTAGGACAAAGAGTTCCCTTTGCCAAAATGGAACTATTGGAAAATAGTCAAATTTTAAATATCACGGTTTTTTTTGGGTTTTTTTTTTTTACCTACAAAGCTAAATTTCAAAATACTTTAATAAATCTAAAAGGTGATCTATTTATTTTTTGTTGAAAAAAGAATATGCCCATGACCTTTAAAATGTTGTGGTGGACCAAGTTAGAAGGGTTTTATCGAGTTGGGCTAAATTCAAAATGGCAGATTTTGGGACTCCAATGCAAATAATGGCTAATCTATCTTGTTCAACACTTAGGCAAAAATACTCTTACAATTGACCATAAAGTAAAGAGATTTTTAGATTATTTTCTCTTTAGGAAAACAAGATCAAATATAAACAAACAGCAGATCAAGATAATCAAAATTGCAGAGATTTATTTACATTACAATCTGTACAGTTACTTGTGACTAACACAAGTTAATCCTTTCAGTTTGATAAACACATAGCAGATGGTAAATCTTTAGACTGTCATGCTAGTATAAACCTGGTTTGTTTAACAGTCTCGAGTGCAGGTGCTATGCCAAATAAATTCTCTTAATGGCATTTCTCAGGGCAATGGGAGGGGGCTTCTTGGTAGCAGTCAATACTGAGATGGTCACTGATGGCTTCACACTTTAAATGATTTTCAGGCATAAAACAGCTACCATCATGCAGTGTCGATTTGTATCCACACTGTCTATAGCTATAAATGGTTTATCTGATATTGAGTACTCTTACTCTATAAATATAGCAAATTTTTAACCATATATCTCAGAACCTTCTGATGAAACTGAATAAATAGTAAAACATGTTAAATTTACAAAGTCTTTCCTACTTGTTCCTTATTTACTCATTGTGTTGGATTTAATCTATATAACACACACATGCACGGGTCTCCCACCTCTGGAGAAAAAATAAAGAGATCTTATTTAAAATGTGAATATTTGAGTAACTACATGTCCCAGGCAAATGAAATTAAATAAGCTTCATGTTGAAAATAAACAATTTATTTATCAAAATTCAAACAAGATATTCAAAGGGAAGTAGCTTTTATAACCGATTTCATAAAGCTTCACAAACGTTCAATATGTACACCACCTGTGAGCTGGTAGTTAAGCACCTCCAGAATTGTAGGAAAAGCAGGGGGGGTGTATAGACCTGTCTTTTCATATAGCCATATAGAAAGAAAAAAAATCACAAGGTGTCAATCAGGTGAATGCAGTTGTCATTTCAACAACATTGTTATTATCACTGGCATGCCCAATCCATATTCCTAGTAGATTCTCATTCAGATAAGACTGCACTGAGGTGCTGGAAAATGTTACAGTATGTGCAGGTATGTTTTAGCATCAAGCTGAACTGGACAGTCAGCAACAGAATGACCACAAGTATATTTATGTAAAGTAAATTTCCAAATTTAATGTCTTTTGAAACAATCATTTTATGGAGCAAACAGGCAAGCCTATCAAAACTGAACTGATTTTGTATAAAGATTCTATTTCTGTTAAGTGCCATATGTGATACATGCTTGGGCAATCATGTCTCTTGATTCATCACTGATTAGGCAAAAGATTTTCCCACAGTAGGTTGCTGTTTCTATGGTAGACTGGTTGTCAACCAAGGCTACAGAACCCAGTCTATCTTGCTATTCAACTAATAGCTGGGAGGAGAAGAAATAGGGTATTTGTGTGTAAGTGAATGCAACAAACTTGACTAGAATTTGAATTTGGCTCTTCAATTTCTCATTCTGAGTTGATATTCATTATGCCATAATGCAAGATTCTATTACAGGAATAATATGAAACACCTCCTTTCTATCCAAAAGAAAGGAGACAGTGCAGACCATTGGAGTATTTGTCTTTGGTCCATGACATTCAGTAATAAGGATGGAAAAAGCAAAGCAGCATATTTTGCAGCAGAAAATAATCTCACACTTACATAGGCTGAGAATTTAGTGTATTGAGGCAGCAGATAATTATCTAAACATATATAACAGACAATGAATATCTTATGTTTAATCATGAGCCGTTCTAAACATCGTATTTTGGTTTTAATTTCTGGTAGAAATGAAAACAAAAATTGTCCAACATTTGAATATATCTTTTTTATAATGCTGGTTCTCAGCTTTCAGCTCACATGAGCCTTCGTCAGAGTGGTTGCAGAGATGTTAACATAAAAACATCCACCATCAAAGATGATATTATCTTGTGCTGACATAAGACATTGGTATGCGACAATAACAGTCACCGAATAGCAGACACAGGTCATAAATTAGTAATGCGGTTCTATGATGTCACACCACATAAGAGACCAAAATGTTAACAACAGAACCATGCCTAAATGCAATGTAATGTGTTGTGACTAGATCGAAATGTGATTTTATTGAGTGTGGCTTGCTTTGATTTAATGTAGATGGCCTCCAATATCTGAAGGTTCTTTTTACTGTAGGTATGTGTGAGTATTTTTGTGTTATTGACTAAAATTTGTCTAATAATATATACATGGCTATGTTTTTCTAAGAAATGTTGTTTAATTGAACTATGATCAGAAAGGTGACAGGTAAGGTTAGACTGAGAATGTAATCAAAGAAAAACAGGGAAATATACACCTTGATATCCATCCTAGGACTCGTCAGGTACACAAAAATGGTATTAAATATTAACTTCCATTTTCAGTCTTTTAGAAAATTTCAATAAGTATACTAAAATATACAAGTAAGAAAATCATTAAAAAGTGTAAGAATTGGTGAAATAAAGAAACAAGTGAAAACCTGTTCTATATAATCAAAATAGTCCAATACAAAATTTATTTGAAAAGGCATAAATGGCTATATTTTAACCAGAATAAATATACAAGCAAACCAGTGTTATTCTCATGCTGTAACAATAAACATCAGTACACTAACTCAAATTTTAAATTTATTCTGAAGTTTCCCTTCATGTATGAGAAGACTTAAAAAACTCAACTGCTTTGCAATTATGAAGATAAAGAATAGATTATTTGACCTTGACACTTCTATATAGAACAATTACGAAAAACAATTTCAAGACTATATAATGTCTCCAAATGTCTACATGTAAAACTTCAGAGAAAATGTTATTTATGATCAGAAAAATTCAAGTTGTCCATATTTAGGGGGGGGGGGGAAAAGGCTACTTCCCATAAACACCCAAAAGTCATTTCACACAAAATGGCAAATATTTGTCATTTACACAAGCAACAGGTGTAAACAAAAAACTTGACAAACCCACTTGACAAGTTTGCATTTTAATAAAGACTAATTCTAAATTGCTTCTATTAATAATTAGACTGATTTGCTCAGACTAATGTTCTTATCACATCATTTCAAGCATTATACACTTCAGCCTTCTTTATTTAAGTCAATTTACTTGCCTGTCAGAAGTTCAATCCAGATCAGGTCAGTCAGTTAAGTACTATACGTGATACACGCTTTGGGTGATCATGTCTCTTTCGAGACATGATTGACTGGGCAGAAGATTATCCTGCAGTAGGCTGCCATTGCTTTCTGCAGTAGACTGGTTGCCAGCCAAGGTTATAGAACCCAATCTGTCCTATGACCCATAACTGGAGGGAAGAGACCAATTAATACCTTTCCCAAAGGTATTATGAAAATGTTTTCGACTATGCTTTGTGGTGGCGGCAGCATCATCGTAGGTGTTGTCATTTTGTTTTGGTGGTGGCAGTGAAAATGGCAAAGGCAAAATGGCGGAAGATGTGCAGCAGCAGTGAACCACAGAAGCCAGTATTGTGCGCCAGGGCTAGACGCTCAACCAGCTGCCGGTTCCAGATCAGGTAGTTTGAAATAAAAATCATACTCTCAGTGACATGTAGAGGTTTGGTGATGTCCTGAGCCAGCACCTCCATTGTACATCCCTAAGACTCAAGTGCTGTGGAGACATACAGAGCCTACTACTGAGAAATGTGAGAAAGAAAAACATTTCAAATATATAAAAACTGATTAAACAAAGTAAACACTTCATTCAAATAAACTATTTTTTTTTTATATCCCTCTTTCATTGGATGCCCAGGACCAATACACCCTCTGCCCCCTGCTGCATTTTCTATGGCTTATCAACCCATTGCAGATTATTTCAAATCAGAAAATTTTTTTTAGATTGTAACAGTTTTTTTTTTTCAAATAGTAATGATTTAGTGATACAAGTCTTACCAATAACTGGGGGAGAAGTGGTTTCATACCGTTCCCAAGGGTAATTGTGCATAAATGAATATAATGAACCCAATGGGAATAGGAACTCAGCTCTCTAATCAACAATTCAGAGCAATTATCGATTACATCACCTGCACATCTAAGCTTACAGCATCTGGTATTCCCAAGCAGTCACTCATTTAGACACTGACCAGGCTCAATGTTGCTTAACTTCAATGATTGGATGAGAACTGGTGTTTTAAAGTGATGTAGCCATAATCCCTTCCATCCTCACAATGAAAGCAGTCAAGTGTGTGTGTGTGTGTGTGTGTGTGTGTGTGTGTGTGTGTGTTATATGATCCATTATTAAAGATTTTTGAAAAATGGTGGGCTCATTACTATTCCAGAAAGTACCGGACATCTGCTATGCTTTATCTTTACAAGTCAGATTAGAACAACAATGGAGTCTTGATGCAGTATGTGGACTGGAGTTGCTTAATCATCTCATCCCAGCTTTGATAGAATACGAAATCATTTATGTGACTTTGAGAACTTATTTTTTGAAATATATAAGTTCCACTAGAGCAGCTTCTTTTCATGAACCACTTGTGGAACAAACTCCCAAGCGGATACTTCTCTGATCACTACAATCTTAACCTGTTCAAGTCTAGTGTTAACTGTTATCTTCTAAACATATCCAAATAAATTGTGGGGCACCTCGAGGTGGTGTAATGGTTAGCATGCTTGTCTCACTAGAATCATTACAATTGAGTAGCAAGTTCAATATTCACTATTCATACTTTCAGTCTTGTGCCACATCTAAGCTGCGCATAGAAAAATCACCATGTCCAAATAAATTGTGACTCATTCTTTAAAACTCCCTCAAGTGGCATTTGGCAAACCACTCATTCCATTTGTATTTCAATTGTAAGGGGAAAGTACCACTCATCCTTCCTTACCCTCAAGAAACTCTCCCATATAGAAGCTTCCCTGAACACTACAATTTTAACCTATTCAAATCAAAGGTCAATCAATACCTATCCTCATGATCTACACTTACATCCATATCACACGCATCATTCAGTGACCCTCTACCTTGAGTGGCTCTTGAACCATGTGTTAGGTGACCATTAGCTTAAAAAAGAAAAAGAGAAAGTTTTAGAAGTTTCTAATAAGTGTTCAATCCAGATTAAAGCAATGATTTTAAGTGCTGATTTTCAAGGCAAAACCAACAATCTAATTGTTCAACAAGTTATGACAATACAATATAATTAAAATCAAGTACAACCCATATAGTTCATAAACAGAAATACCATTCTGCAAGTAATATTTTGCTGCCAGTAAAAATTTGGGATAAAGCAGGTGCCAAAAATAACAATTTTAAAGATCAAAATGGTTAATCTCAAATTTCCAACCAAACTCTGCTGGTAGGAGAGCTGACACTTAAAATATCAGAGAGCCCAGCTGCAAAAGTTACCTTTCCAATAGACATGCAGCTGTCAACTCAATTTCAGGGGAAAATTATCTCAATAGAAGATATGTTTTAGAGTAAAAAAAAAAAAAAAACTCATGTGGTGCTGCTGTTGAAAAGGAACTGATTTTAATCTCTTCCAAATAATTCCAAATGTATTTGTTAAATGTCAGAATTTGTTATCTATTATGAAACAACAACTTTCAGATTGCCAGGAAATAAGTATAGTAAGCTGTCAGATACCAAATCTGGATGGTAGGTCTATTGAACAGGAACTTTTTAGTCCCACCCTTACTGTTACTTTTTGTGTGTGTGTGTGTGTGTGTTCAATATAAAAATACCAAGAAAATAAGTTCGAGTTTTGTTTAATGGCATATCAACCTCTGCCAAAAAGGTGGGGCTTTAAGGTGTTTTTTTAATGTTCAGTTATAGTGAGAAGATTGATTTAGTCAGATTTTAATGAATTTTTTATTTTATTTTAGAAAACTGAAGATGTCTTCTAGTTTTGTATTCAAAAATGTATTGCTGGTAATCATTTCTTTTTTTCCTTCAAAAATTTATTATGGCAATAATTTTTCCTTTTTTTCCTTCAAAGATGTCTTGTTGGTTATGTTTTTTCTTCAAAAGTGTATATTTTTTCTATAAAAGCCTACTTTGATGTATATATTTCTATAAAAGTCTCTTGTGTAAATGGATCTGAGAGTTTAGTTTAATGGCATGTCAAAAAGGTGGGGTTTTAAAGGTATTTTTTTAATGTTTGTTTACAGTGAGAAGGCAGATTTTAATGAAAATTTTGTTTTTATTCTTTTTTATTTTAGAAAACTGAAAATGTCTTCTAGTTTTGTATTCAAAAATATTTTGCTAAGAATAATTTTTTCCTTCAAAAATGTGTTATGTTAATAATTTTTTCTTCAAAAATGTATATTTTCCTATAAAATCTATTTTTATGTATATATTTCTATAAAAGTGTATTTTTATACTTTCATAGTGTTTTTGGGAGGGTTAACTATTTGCCCATAGCTAGGACCCTAACAGGTGCTACCACTCCAAGTCAGGGAGGACTTGAGAACTGCAATTAAGAGGTGGTTCCATGCTCCTCACAACCTCCCAATCAGAGGCCTTGCTACCGGATGCAATTAACCATCATGCCCAAGACCCAAGAAAGTAAAGTTACAGCTATTTACTTAGGTTAGCACAACACTGTAATAATAATCATCATGGTTGCTCTTTCAGACTGGCCACACTCAGCATAACCAGGCAAGGTTTGGTGACATAGTAAAACCTGGACCAAGATCTCTGATCAGGATATTGGGCAGTGCTAAATATAAATAAGGCTAGATATCTTCAGACAAAGACAGCAAAACAAGAACAATCTACTCGCATAGATTAAATAAAAGGTTCAGTTGTAAATTCCCTAAAGGTTATCTGGATTGACAAATACTGAGTACAAAGAACACAAAATTTTGAAACTTAATGAGGATGATAATCTAAATGTAAATAATAATGCCTTGTTCCAGAAATTCAAATAGAAATTATTAAATTTAATAATCTTTTATCCTAGTATACAAATATTTTTTAACAAATGTGCTTGTGGTTTGTAGAGAAATTGGCCAAAATTCATGTTATGAAGTCCAGCCTTCAACTAACATGAATCATCAGGTGATGCATTAACTGTTTCACATATACTGCCTGATGATGATTCATAAGAGTTGAAAGTTCAGGACAACACATGAATTCTGGCCAATTTATATACACAACAAAAGATTTGTACATTAGGATAAAAACAAAATCCTTGCATTTGCTTTGATAAAGTCACACAGAGGATGAAACGTGCTGTCTCAGATGTTTTTGTTTTGTCATTACTATTCATAGTCTTTTTACACACATACATGTCCAAAAATAGGTAGACAGTAGGTGAAATAGGTATGTGTTTCAGTTATATGTTACAATGATGTTCATTATATTATTCAAAAGCAGTCTGCGAGTATCTTGAAACATTCCCTGAGAAATGGGTTGGCTAAAGAGGTCCAATTGATTGGCCAGCACGTTCACCTAACTTGACCCTAATGGATTTCTCCTTTTGAGGAATACTAGAGAACAAAATTTATAGTCAAAAACCAAGAAGTGTTGGTGATTTGAAAAATTACATAAGAGATGCAGTTCAAGAAATTAATATACAAAGAGATTTGTGCAAAAATGTTTGTCGAAGTGTGAGGGGCAGACTTCAAAGCTGTGTAAATTGTGATAAATAACACTTATCAGTTTTTATCAACCTACGTTGATAAATTTTAAGTGTTTTTGTATTGTTGTACACAATAAAATTTAATTGTCAATGTATTAATTATATTAGCAAATATAATTGTATATGTAATCTCAAAATAAATGTTATTTACTGTTTACCTACTTTTGGACCACCCTGTATGTATGCATATATATATATATATATATATATATATATATGTGTGTGTGTGTGTGTCAACATTCAAGCTAGAAAGCCTTAAAAATTTTCCACACTAGCCAACTACATGTGGAAATTAAAAGAAAAAAATAGCAAAGATCCTTATGTAACCTGATGTATATTAAGGTGCCAAGAAGAAAAGTTGGCTATAGTGTCATTTTTAGAACAAGAAGGAGCTGCTAAATGAAAGGTCCAAAATCATATCTGGATGTATACACATAAAATATATTTTGGGTTCCTACAAATCTGGATACAAATGTTTACAATATTATTTTGCTTGTCTTACCTACACCCACCTTATTTTAAATTTTCTGTTATACATTTTAAAATTCCTGTTATGAAATTCAAAAGAGCGTTTGATAATCAGTTAATATATAACGCCTGATGATACCAAAAGGTTGAAACCATGGTAGTGCAATCAGTTGATCTTAATTAGAATATATTTATCATACATGTGTGTGTGAGGAAAAAGTATTTATTTCATGATGAATGGGAAGTATTATGCTCAATTTCCCGATGTCTGAGTAAAGTATTAATTATTAATGAATATTAATGTGACATCAAATAAATAATTCTTGAACAATAAAAGGGGAAGTCAAAGATTTATCTGACAAACTACATTGGTAAAAAAAAAAAAAAAAAAATAGAATGATTGAACAGTTACATGTTAGTTTTCAATATGTTTTTCTTTAAATGCAGTAGCATTTATAAGATTGTGAAATTTTACAGTTGAACAATAGATGCTCTATTTGAAGGATGAATAATGACATCTTAGTCACAAAACAGTAAAAACTACTTTGTAAGTTCAGTTTCAAGTCTCAACTGATTATTTAACAAGTTGTTGATGCTGCTAATTCTTCCAAATTCTAAAATCAGCCTAAATTTCCATGGCTTGAAAGGAAAATTAGTATTAATTTGTTTTTTATAACTTAACTTTTTGCAGGTTATTTAAAGTCAGAAACTTTTTTTTAGATTGTAAGAATTTTTTTGAGATAATGATTTACTCACAAAGGTCCTACTAATTAACCCAAAGCTAAGTGAGAGAGAAGAGATAGTTTCATACCTTTCCAAAAGGTATTTGTGTGTAAACAAATATAACGAACAACAAATTAGAACTCTGCTCTGATTTCTGAGCGATAATCTTTCACCACCTTCACATCCAAGCTTAGAGCACCTAGTATTCCAAAGCAGTTATCCATCTAGGTACTGAGACTCAACATTATTACTCTGATCAAAGTTAAGCAGTGTTTGAACATGATATGGCCATAAGCCTACTTGAAAAGAGAAAGAGAAAAGTAAAATATGTGTTACCTCAGAAAATTTGAAAGAGTGAAGCTTTTTGGATTCACATTATAAGTCCAATCAATGTTAACTTTTGTTTTTTAGCATCGCCAATCATCATTATTATTACGATCTACCTTAAAATATTACTACCTGCCTTAAGTCTTCCTGCCAAAGACTTAAGGCAAGTAGTGTTGCTGTTATAGCTACATTTTATGATTTGTTTTTCCAAACTTCTATAACATCACTAGCATTACATGAACAAAGTTCTTACTATGTGGGCTGTACTTATCAAAACAACTTTTGTATTTCTCTTAAGCTGGAATTTTCATGTATTGTTTCAGTGTGCTGTTGTGCTCCTTTCTTTATCATTTCAAGTGCACCTATGACTGGTATTATTCTTGCTTTCAACTTACATTTTTTTTCTCTTTTGATTTCCAGGTTTTTATACCATGATAGTTTTTCAAATTCCTTAGTTGCTATGTTACAGTCTGCTGGAAAAGCTATATCAGTATGTTTTTCCTTTCTGATTTTTGACAATCATGTACATCCTATTTGCTTCAATCTTGTCTGTTAAGCTCATATAATCCCATAGAATTGTGATGTCTTCTATTTCTGTAACCAGTACTGGGTGATGTTCATACCTTATTCTACTATATAAGAAAGCAGTATGCCATGAAAAGTGATGCTAGAGTACAAAAATACAAAGCCTAATTCATTCAATCTATCCAAAACTAAGCTAATAATGTTCTATCATGACAGAAAAAACCTTGAGTTTTCTCCAAACATGATGAACAGTTGAGGCTCCTTGCCTGAAACATCTAACTGGGCTCAAGCTCACACCAGATCTTAAATAGAACTTAATCCATCACTAAAAGACACCACAAAAATGGTTGGCTCCCTGTACTGCCCCATAATGTACCAGACTTTCTACCATGCTCCACCTTCACAAGAATCAGATCAGATCCAAAAAATAGAGTATTGCTGCCGCATCAAAGCCAAAGTTACCCAATCCTCACTTTCCACTTTTGGACAAGTTCAAAAGCATTTATACTGTGTTTTGGATGATGAATTAACTCCTTTCCCACAGATAGAATGTTACTAGCCTCTTACTGCTTTACAGCTATTTTCATGGAAGATGTTCAAGTGAACAATATTCTTTGGTTCCACCAGTCCAGGCGTTCACAACTAAGACCTGCCATGCCACTCACATTGAGAGGACTCCTTCATATTCCATTGGTAAGGAGCAAATTCTATTCAGACAAATTACTCAAAACTGATGCAATTGGGAATGCTTTCCTAATCACTACAATCTTAACTTCTACAAGTCAAGCATTATCTATCCTATATATCCCTATAATATGCAATCCTTGCTCTATTTATATATAATTGTAACATGCCAATTCAGTAAATCTTGAGTGGCACCTAGGCCTTGTATTAGGTGAACATTATCCTTTTACCCTGTCTAATAAAACTAACTCAATTTGGCTAACCACTGACATCAACAAATCATACAATTTTCATTTCATATGCTCAAGTCAAATTAACTGCCCATCTCTTAAAAGAATTTCAGCCGATATCTACAAAGAAAATAAAACCTCTAAAAGCATCACAATTTTCAATGTTCTGATTTCTATAAAACAAAACACTGAAAGTTTTTTTTTAAAAAATTGAGTTTTTTTAAACTTAAATTTTTAAAAAAGTCAGAAAGATTATAATTGAATTGAAAAATCTGAACATTTTCATTGTGAATGAGATGCAACTATTTTTTAAAGTTGCATTACTCACCTTGGTATCATGTTACTCCTATTATTTTGTATCAAGCAAGAAAAAAAAAAAAAAGGTTAAAAATAAAAACTAATGTTATTGATGTTGCCTGGAAATCAGCAAAGATGTCTAAATTTTCCTAGTTTAAACAGGATTAGAATTCTGCCAAGGATTTGGAAATATAATCCTGACATGATACAGATTATCTTTGGTCATGTTACAATTAGTATTTAACAACTAATCAGATTTCCAAGTGCATCCAATCCTATTTTCAACACTTACAATATATCCCAAAATCCCAAACAATAGGATTCTTTGGATGCATTAATCTTATATGGGTCACAGAGTATGAAACAATAATACAGTTCTACAGGAGAATAGCTTAGTGGATAAAAACATTGTTACCCGAGGGTCATGATCTTGATCAAACAGGTGTAGAAGGTTTATTCCTGATTCCTGTTTAGAATTAGGTTTCCGCTCCTCCTAAAGTTTACTTCAACTCTACTTTTAATCTATCTAAATTTTTTTTTCTTCCTCTATAGGAATAAATTGGTTCACCTATCATTTGGTTCACGCTCCTCCTCAGTCTTTTGAATAGAAGTTTAACCCTTGTTCCCTGGTTAGAATTGGGCTTCAGTTATTGATAAAGTCTTTTTCATTCTGTTTTACTCAGTAGCCCCTTGTATCCTAGTGGCATTTAATATTTAAGGAGAGATCCTCTAGCAAACAGCAGAAAGAGAATAATCTAAGGATTGAATGAATGTTTTAGTTATAAATTTCTAGTGTATGAACTACGACAGACTGAGTGATATGACAAACATTGCAACTATAAACAACCAAAATGAAGATATTAGCATGTTTAAATCAGTTTATTATAATGATCCTTCCTCATTTCAAACATTCAGATAAAATTTAACAGTCTACTATAACTATATATTTATCAGTCATTTAGTCTGATCTACTTTTAACTCTTAGCATCTCTACAGGAAAAATGTACAGTACATTTATGTCACATTAACAATAGCCATTCTTCAGCAAAGGTAACTGATTCATAAAGCACTTCCTTTAATGTTTATATCTATTTTTTAACTTGGTTGATTAATGTATGTTTACCTGAATTTTCAGTCATGTCACAAAAGAAAAAATGATGTGTGTGTGTGTGTGTGTGTAGGATTCTAGAAGCAAAAAGCAATATTGAATTTAGACAGTTTATTCAAAAAATGTTTTCATGAAAGAAATAATAAAACAACAGTAATAAGAGGAAAAAAAGTACAGAAAATAAAAATGGTGTTCATGCAAAAGGGATACAACTGATTATAACATTATGACAAGACAGAAGAAAAATATAGCAGATGAAACCCTAAAAGTGTTTTACTTATTGGTTAAGAAGAAATCCCACCATGCATCTGTACAATTTATCTCAATTTGAAGAGGGAAATGTTTTTAGCATTCATTCTATATTGATTGGAACATTTTCAGTTATAACATCACAAAAAAGTTTTTTTAAAATGGAAGATTTCAAAAGCAAAAAGTGATCTTGAATTGAGTTTGTTTTTTTGTTTTTTTTATATCTTGACTGGGTCAGTCTTTGATTTTTCCATTCCATTATTGTTTTTTTTATCTCTTCCCCTCTCCATTAGCAAGTGTGCTTCTTCATTCTGCCTATAGGCAAAATACAGCAGCCACTCTTATTTTTGTGGGGGTTAACAGGTCTTTCAAACTAAAAATAACAAGTGTTTATATGTTTTGTTATATTTCAATTTGTTTTGGGCATTTATTCCCTCCTCCTCTCATTTTCATATCATATTTTTAGATATATTTTTGTAAAAAAATAAAATTGTATATAAAGCAAAATTTTTATGTCATGGGCTTTTCCCCTATTTTAGTTTCCCCTGAAAATATGTGGTATATCCAGGATTGTAAAGTTATGGACAAGATCTTGTAGTGAAGAAAGAAATTGTAATGAGTGATTGGGTCATGAATCTGATTAACTAGATCTATGATAAAAAGTGTTGACCAGCTTCTCCCATTTCCCTTTTGATTGTGTGCCAAACTTATTGTACCATAATATTCATTCCATACTGATGAGAACTTTTTTTCAGTTATAATATCAATTTTTTTTTAAACTGAAGATTCCAGAAGCAAAAAGCAATCCTGAATTTAGTATTTTTTTTTTTAAACAATATGGTTCACCTAATTTATTCAAAAAATGTTTTGATTAAAGTAAATGAAACTGGGGATAATACTGGGAGTAACATTTCAGTGTTATCTTTACATATCAGCAATCTCATTAACTTCAATGATAGCAATAATAAGAGCAATACTCTAATACAGACAATAATGACAATGTTATATTGATTAATTGTTGGTTAGCAAGATCAGAACTATTTGAAATTTTCATAAAATATTTCTTCATATCCTTATGTTATATACAAATGCATTATAAGAGAATATCTTATGGGATATTAAGTGTTAATCAAATATTCAGTTAACACGAAGCATTACACTATACCAATAAGCAAGTATTAATTGTTAGCATAATGGAATATCTCATGAGTAAATAGGGAAATCAGGCTGATAATACATTGTTGCGTGTTAGGATTCTTTGGAAATTTTCACTTTTAATGAGGTAAAAAGCAGAATTCTTTCTTACAAAGTTATAGATAAAAAAACAAATTAAAAACTTTTAGATTACTTATGTAGAAAATATAGCCAATGAAATTGCAAAATTGCTTAACTATGTCTGTCCTTTTTATGATATTAAAAATTAGAGAGACATCCAAATAGGAAGACAGAGAGACTTTTACTGTCTCCAATTATAACTACAAGGTATTTTAAAAATGAAATACCAATGGATCTATCTCAAATTTCACTTTTTCATTGATGGTATTAAAAGTGAACTTGATTGGAAGAGGATATAAATTGGAAATAAATAAATGAACCAATAAAAAAAATAATGCTTAGGAAAAAAAAAATCTCACCTATCTGGTTAAGCAATATTTTAATAGTCTATTATATATACTTTGTATCTTTTTTTTTCTTATTTTGGTTGAACCCACAAAAAATACAATTTATTGACTGTTAAGTCTTGAGAATAGCAGCAAGTCAGTAGCAAACATAAATAACATCTTTGACAAAGAAGACTGCAAACTGACAAAAGCCAAGACGTCCCCACCATGATGACTTTCAACACAAACGTTCTATCGATTTTTATTTCACAAGCAAATTCCCACCAGCAAATCAAAGCTTTGTACATAATTAGAACAGTTGCATCAGTAGACACTTATTGATTTGGCAACAGGGCAAGAAAGGTACAAATAAGCAAATTGCTCTACAAGAAACATCTCTTCCTCTGGCACATTTTCATTCAAGAAAAAACTCAGAAAAAAAAAATGGTCTAGTCTAAACAGATAATATGTAAGCTGATGATTCTGGACAAGTTTATTTGACAAACAAAAATATTCAATTTTGAATTGTGACAGTCATTTAAGAGGCTTCTTAAATTAGCACAATGTTAAATACTTTTTTGCACATTTTTGAGAATAGTTACATCAATTCAAAACCGTGGATATTTTATTATTCTAAAACTTTTTGAAGAATCAGTGATTAACAAGTTTTAGAAACCATTAAGAATATTTTGTGAAGATTGTCAAGTTATATATTTACTTACAAAACATGTTTAGCGATATATAAAAGTTGATTAAGAAGGAATTAAAGAATTATTTTGAATTAATTATACAGAGAAGCATTGCTCAAGTTTAACTTTTTTTGCATTTGTGAAGAAAAACTTTAAAAATCTATATAAATTATTCCATGTGCCATGTCCCTTTGGGATATTGGCAATCATGGCTTTCCACAATTTCTTGTCTTTTGTAGCTCTTAATAAATGTTGTCATTTTGTTATCACTCCTACAGCCTGTTCTGCTATCCCTTAAGTTTTCTGTGGCTTACGGCCATATCATGTTGAATATACCGGTTCTCGCTCAATCACCGAAGTTAAGCAACGTTGAGCCTGGTCAGTATTTAGATGGCTGACTGCTTGGGAATACCAGGTGCTGTAAGCATTTAGTGACGGATGTGCGTTGTGGCGCAGTGGATATCGGCTTGGAAAGAGAAATCAATGAGCCGAGTTCGAATTTCAGTTCAATGAATCTTGATACTAGAAAAGAAAAAAGTATTACTAGACTCAAAAACTTATATAAAAAAAAACAACAATAAATTGTTGAAAGAAAAAAGTATTACCAGCAATAAATAAAAAAAATAAAAAATAAAAAAAATTTAGTTGGCAATAAATGACCTGCCAAGGTTGATATGCCATAAAACAAAGCAACCAACCAACCAACTTAAGCTTTCTAGTATCAAAATTTACAAGCTCTCTTTCCTCATAATGTGCCATACAAATTTCAAATATCCCTTTCTGCTGTTAAGTAAGTCTTCTTTTAGCTTCCATTTTCTCTAAGACTGTCAGTGTTCACATATTCAGTCCAGAATATTCTCAACATCTTTTCGTAGAACCACATTTCTGTTGCTTCAAGTCTCATCTTTGAAGAGATTGCCATATAAGAGGACTCTTGTTTGTAATGAAATTTTCTTGTTTCTTAATATTTTGCTGAGCTTTTTCAAGGCTCTTTTGCTATCCCAATGCACCTTCACATTTCATACTTTCCATTGACTTCCCAGATATTTAAATTGTTAACAGTGAAAAGTCAACCTAAAAATATAATATAGGATAGAGGAATATTTTAATAATAATAATAATAAAAAACAAAAAAAAACAAAAACAAAAACAAAATAGAGACTAATAAGCCAAGTATGTACATTAATTATTTCTCTCTTTGTTAACTTCTTCAATCATATCAAGGTAATATCATCCATTTCCTTATAAAGAAACATCTGGAATTCATTGACTAAGCAGCTCTACTATTGTCAGTTCAACTTTAAAATAAGATTTTTCTTAAAATAGATGTCCATTATATGAATTTTTTTTTGTTTAACATTATTTTTTATTAATGGAAATAACAACAAATAAAAATTCAAATATGTTGGCTAATGCCGATTTCGCAGATTTCCATTAAATTGCGTAATATAACTCCTACTTACCAACATTATGTATCAATTCAAATCTCCCTTGAATGTATCTTAAAAAAAAAAAAAAAAAAAAAAGACACAAACAAACATCTATATTGGATTTACAACAACTACATTAACAAGATGTCTTTCATTACACATGTCAGACCAGTTTAGACATCTACAACAACATTCCTGTCTACATTCACAATATTAAAAAATAATAATTGATAACAAATATCCTACACCAAGAAAAGAACTAAATCAAACTACAGATCCTCGAGGTAATATTCATAAAAGAATTAAGCCATCAATTAAAAGAATCAGCTATGAATACTGTAGTAATGTTCTAAAATGTTTATAAAAAGAACAGTTTTTTCATGTTTTAATATGTGCATGACCATGACATTACAGCATAAAAAAAACTCCATTGTGGATCATTTTCATGTTCCAATGAATGCTAAACAATTTGTCAACCATTACATTTGAAGCAAGAAGAAAATTTACAGTAATTTTTAGCAACACAGTTTTGCGGTTATTTTTTCCTACCTCAACTCACACCTTTGAAGATGATCTCAGGAGATTGAAATACTTGGGAACATCAAGAAATGAACAACAGAATCATATGTCAAAGATACAGCTCATTTCTTACATCTTTCAATTATAATATGCCAAAGATTATCTGAGTATGAATGGATTTTATTAAAAATAAGCAGGCAAAATGTTTGCAATTTATTTAATCTGACAGATCTAAAGGAAAATTTGTTGCCTAAATACACAAATGTATATTTGGGCAGCAACCTTTCCTTTAAACATGTTTTGTTAAAAATGACCATCAGAAAAATAACATAACATTGGAAAAATAACATCCTTGAAAAGAGTCAATGAAGTGGCTGAAAACACTTGGAAAGTCAAAAAATTATTGATTATTTTTACATTCCTTATCTCTAGCAAAAAGGAAACATAAGAATGCAGGAAAAATTAAAACAAAAATTAATAAAATCTTTCTTTTCAGTCATTTTTAACTAAACATATCTCTGAAGAGTAGATTGAACAATTATTAAAAAAAAAAAAAAAAAAAAAAAAAAAAAAGGCAATTGATAGATCAATATATACCTGAGGAAGGCTGTAGGATACAATGACCAAAACATTGTGATAAAAAATAAAAATAAAGATAATAGTGTGAATGTAAATAATTCAGACAAGTTACGAAAGTGTTTATCTAAAAAACTCTGGAGATGAAGTGCTGAATATAAGTGGCAAATTTTACCATATATGAGCAAGCTAGAGGGATTATCCTCAGTCTAAGGAAACAAATGAAAAGGTACAATTTTTTTTTTTAAATCAGGTAAAAAGTTAGAATTTCTATGAGCATATTTAGCTCTTGGTTAGCCTTGCCTCCACTCAAAAGGTTAGAGTAGCAAAGAAAATCAAATAGAAAACTATTTGATATTAAGCCAAGGTCATTACAGATCAAATGTGACTAAAAAGGTAACATAATGTAATGAGAATCCACCCACATTTTCACAGAGTTCTTGGTGAAGGTGTATAGGGGGTGGCTCTAGAAGTAAATAGGTAAGGGTAAATGTAGACGGTAGCTGCACCCCAAGAAGAAAGCAGCCAAAAAAAATAAATAAATAAATAAATAAAAAATAAAAAACTGACAATTTAAGTAGCAGATTCCCTTGAGTTAAACATTTTGTGCCAACTCATCAGGACTAATCAACTGACATATTTGTAGTTCACTAACAAGGGGGGGGGGGTTCTTCACGGTTATCACATTCAGAAAGAATCTTTAGAAATGTTTTGAAAACATACATCTAGATTTGATAGAATGACTGATATCAAATATCTGAACAAAGTCTGTAAGATAGAATATATAAAAATCAGTTTATTTGAATTCATTTGCAAATGTTTTGTTCAATAAGAACAAAAAAATAAAAAGTTAAAAATAAGGAAAAATCATTACCATGGAAACCTTGCTACATAGAAACACTTTGGTTAAAATTACTGTTGAGTAATTGGCCATGGTTAAGTGTAATCAGCAAAATGCCCAACAAACAGAATTGATAAGTTCTTTAACTTTTTGTTTGGTCAATCTCCTGTGGTGACAGAGTCACATTTTGATACATTTTACAATTGGTAACTACTGTAAGTAGCTAAAGTAATTAAGTCTTTTTGTTACCACTTGTATATATAAAAAGGAGTTAGTCACTATCCCAACTCAATGAAAAACTGATTATATATAAGGACAGATGAAAGACAGACAGAGATGTCACAATGCAAAAAAAAAAAAAAAAAAAAAAAAGCTTCTCAAAATTGTATTGTTAAATGAACATAGTTTTCATTTCATTCAAAAACTAACTAAATTAAACATTTTGTTTTCTATAGGTATCCTATTCCAACTTCACTATTAAACCAGCTTCTGGATATTGGAAATGCATAGTTCCAACATATAAGGCTCTGTTAATAAGAGAAATTGAAGATCAAGACATCCCAATTGATTTGGATGTGGGATCACTACTTCTGCCACTTTTGGCCAACATCTATATGAAATACTTTTACTTGGCCAAGATAACACTGTCATCCATGTAGACTTCAGCTATCACTCCTTCCTCTACGGAATGCTCTGTGCTTGATAGTATTTCAGATAATATCAGTCAGTCAGTTAAGTGCCATATGTGATACATGCTTGGGCGATCAGATCTCGAAAAAGACGTGACTGACTGGGCAAAAGATTTTCTCGCAGTAGGTTGCCATTACTTTCTGCAGTAGACTGGTTGCCAACCAAGGTTATAGAACCCAATCTTTCCTGCTATTCAACTGATAGTTGGAAGGAAAAACTGGCGGATTAATACCTTTTCCAATTTATCCGTAAGTGAAGACAATGAATTCGACTGGAATTCAAATATAGACAAGACTATTTCCTCTCACCCATTCACTAGCATTTGTATTCAGTGACTTCAATGCTCACCATGCCAAGTGGCTGGAAAACTGTTACTGATCTTGCTGGTGTCCATACCATGAACTCCTTAATCAGACTCTCACACAAATGGTGAATTTCCCCACGCATTTCTCCAATAACTCTGAAAGACATGCTTCCCTTCTAGATCTGTTTTACTTTGATCCTTGACTTTTGCCATGTCATGCAGCTCTGCCCTCTTGGCAAATCTGATCATGCTGTGGTTTTCATTAACATCTCTTTTCACTTCCCCTCATTCCAGGAAATTTCTACCAGCAGAATATCTTACTGCTACCAAAGAGCAGACTGGGAATAGTTCTGCAAATTCCTTTTTGATGATCCTTGAAACAAAGTTTTTAGTCTGTTGAAGACTGTGGCTCCGAGTTCTCTCCTAGGTGAAAGCCAACATCA